>OX393573.1:13120587-13178087 GCA_947652115.1 Blastomussa wellsi
TATAGCACAACTGAATTCCAGATGGTTTTGTGTGCATCACGGCGGCCATATTTGTGCCCCTCGGAAGGACACAAATATGGCGTCTCCATACTAAGCTTTGAAAATTTGCGTGGAACGTTTCGGCAAAGAACTCACGAACGGAACACCGCACAGGCCTGAGAGTTGGGGAAGTGTTTTATTTATTTATCATCTACACTTTCTGAAATTCTAAGCTTCTGTAGTTGAATTGTTTTGAATTTAGTTTTTGATAGCGTGACAGTGAAAACCACCAATATCACGGGCGATGAGCCGGGATGTTCATCGGTGGACACCTGACGATGAGTTATACCACATCGTATAATAGCACGCAGCGCTATTGTTTTAGGGCTAGGGTCCATTATTACTGTTGTTTGTTTATCATTTTTTCAGCCAGAACTGTGAGACCCCTTAAAGAGCTGCGCACCACCCCCTCTTGATAGCCTCCATTTCACTCCGGTTAGCCTAATAAGCACTTCGGGTGAAAAAATGATAAACAAACAACAGTAATAATGGACCCTAGCCCTAAAACAATAGCGCTGCGTGCTATTATACGATGTGGTATAACTCATCGTCAGGTGTCCACCGATGAACATCCAGGCTCATCGCCCGTGATTTTGTCGCACCGTCCGAAATAGTATTTTGCCGCCATTTTGAATTTCAAGTAGGCCATGAAAACACTGGGTCGAGCAAAGCGACCAACCGCTGACCGAGGAGCCCGTTGACTCTGGGAACGATATTGGTTGGTCCACGAAGAACAAATGGCTCTTGGGGTCCACTGGGGACACATCGTGTCATTTGATTGGCTAGAATCTATCAAAACGTTTCCAGTCATATCAACCGTTCAGAAATCTCTTTGTTATAAGGGAGCTTTTAAAACCGTAAACGATTGATGTCAATGGACTCCCTTTACTGTGAATATCATCAACGTCCCCAGAGCCCCTTGTTCCGACACCACGTAAAAACGCACTGCGCATGAGCATAACGTCACGAGGTGGCCATCGTCAGCAACGGAAGCCATGATTCATCGATGGAATACTTATAATTTTAATCCAAACGTGCGACCTTGCGATGCTTATAGCAAAAATTAATTGGAAGTTAGCAAAATTACGGTTATGAAAACGTGGTTGTGATGGAGGTGGTGCTGGTTGTGGTGGTGGTGGTTGTTGCGGTTGTTGTTGTGGTTGTGTTGGTGGTGGTTGTAGTTGTGGTGGCGGTTTAGGTGATGGTGGTCCTTGTTGTGGTGGTGTTGGTTGTGTAGTTGTGTTGGTGGTGGTGGTTGTTGCGGTTGTTGTGGTGGTGGTGTTGGTGGTTGTGATGCTGTTGGTCTCTTTGATTGCGCCTTATTTGTTATGAATTATTCCCTCCTCTTGTTACTGCACTGTGGTAATGGCCAACTCGAAATCTTTGCTCCTTTGACCACTACACGCTTCCCCTAAGAAATGTAATTTCATATTTGCTCTTTTTTGTCTCTTTTTCTTCCTTTCTCTTTCTCTCTGTCTGTTACCCTATTAAAGGCCCAAACCTGAAAAATGACACCATATATCCAAGGAAACAACAGAAACTAAGAAAGGAAGGAACGGGTAAACCTTATTTCGTTCTGGTAACGTTAATACTCTTAACGCATTGTTCAGTTCAAATAGACCGTTTCTTTGTCGTTAGCTTGCCCTTCACGCACTCCAGTTTTAGATGATACAATTTAGGTAGCCTATCTAAGTATCACACCAGGAGCAATATTAAAATGAGCAAAAATGATACCCTATTTAAGGAAGAAGAACCTCCATAAAATACCCTATCCTGTGGCACATGCCAAGTTAAACAAGAGCACACGACAAGTTAAAAATTAATAAGCAGCAAATAGCCTGCCTATCTGGCGGTTTACCTTTGTTGCGCGTGCGATCGAAACATGCAATGAAGCCGGGCAAAAAGAAGCCGGCAACTGGGCGTTTCCGCCGGTTTCGCGGCTTTTGCTGCTTGTTTCGATTGCGCGCGCAACCAAAATAAACCGCCAGCTAAGCAGCAGACTTGCTCACAAGTCGACCTCACGAGTTTCTTGGAAGAAGAAAACACCCAAGCGACCGAGGCGAGCTTTTGAGGCCACGAAGTGAGCTTTGAGGCCACAATGCGGCCGAGCGCGAAGGCCGTGAAGCGACCGAGCAAGCGACGGAGTCGTGAGTGGTCTTCGTCCGGCGCGCCATACAGTCTAGCTAAGCAGCAAATGAACCTTTGCGTACATCTCTCTAGTTTAGGCTGTTGAATTTACATTTGCCTTTACGTCATGTGTGTGAGTCAAAATGAGTCAAGCACAGTGGGCGATACTGCTAGAATGTATATAGATACCCAAAAAATAACTAAAAACTGATTTTCAGAGAAATAGAGGTGGACCTGAGGTGGAACTGTCGTTTCGTGCTGGTGTTTTTGCCCGAGGGTGTTAAATTAAAACACTATTTAATAGCTATTTTGTTTTTCGTGTCGCAAGCTGTTTTGTTTGAAAAAAAATGTAAACCATACACTGGACAACAGTAGTAAGGGGGGGCGGTTTAGGTAGTAACCAATCAGGAGCTGAGAAAGACAATAGACTATTGTTTAGGGGAAAAATGCGCTATTGTTCATCACAATAGGTTTATTAGCGGTATTAATAACCCCTCCCATATTCATGAGTAGTCGGGTGAAAAGGGTATCCCACACAGCCCGTGGTAAAGAACCAATGAGAAAACGGGTGAAACGGGTATCCCACACAGCAAAACGACTACATATTGTTTCTAAGTAAGGGGGGCGGTTTAGGTAGTAACCAATCAGGAGCTGAGAAAAGACAATAGACTATTGTTTAGGGGAAAATGCACTATTGTTCATCACAACAGGTTTATTAGCAGTAATCCGCCATTTTGTTACGCAATAACAAGTCATGCAAATGACGGAAACGGTGAGAGAATAGGGAGAGTCACGCAACACGTGTCACACAATGAAATTTAGTGAAAAAAGCAATTTTATTTCCTACTATGTACACGGTGGGACGTGTTTGGGATCCTATTGACCCGCGCCCGAGAAAATATTGTTACAAGCAAGGTGTGTGTGTGTGTGTGCGATGGGAATACGGGGGAGAGAGTGTGTTTTGTTAGACTGAGCGTAGTGCTTGGACGTGAGTTTTGTGCGGGAGCTATTTACAAATTGCATAAGAGTTCTACATTGATATCATCCTGTTTATCCCACTGTTCATTGAGCACTCGCTCCATTTCCTCTGCCATGGGGTCTGGGCGCAGGTATCCGTACGGGTACGAGAAGAAATTCCTCGGGTCCACCACACGCTTGTCAAAGACGAGTTTGTATCACACAATTTCAGAATTTCACAATGTTGAGAATTTAAGGTAAATTCCTGTTGCAATGAATCTTTCTCTTTAGAAAAAATCATCAATGAAAGGAATTTCCAAATAAAAAATTTTCAAGTTCCATCATCACATTCTCTGTTTGTTCAAGAGTACGTTGATAGTCTTCCTTTACCTCCTCCACCATGTCTTCTCGTTTGAATTGTTCGTTCGTGCGAGCTAAATCGAGCCACTGTCTATTTCTCGCATCCATTTCCTTGCTATATTCTGTGGTTATTTTTTTTATTCTCTCTTCTTTTAACATGCTTTCTCTCCTCCTTTTGAATGTATTCTCTCTGTTTCTTCTTCTTCTCTCCGCAATTTCCATACCGACCTTGCCATATTCTGGGATTATTTTTTTTATTCTCTCTTCTTTTAATATTCTTTCTGTCCTCCTTTTGAATGCATTATCTCTGTTTCTTCTTCTTCTCTCCGCAATTTCCATAGCGAAATCTGACTTGATCAAAGACTCACCTCTTCAAATCAACTCTCCTTTTTAAAGATGACTCTTCTTCAACGTTTCTTCGAACAGCTAGTTATTTTGTGTACGAAATATGAATGTGATGTTCGCCATTAATAACCCCTCCCATATTCATGAGTAGTCGAGTGAAAAGGGTATCCCACACAGCCCGTGGTAAAGAACCAATGAGAAAACGGGTGAAACGGGTATCCCACACAGCAAAACGACTACATATTGTTGCTAAGGACGCTTTTACAGTCAAACACACTTTCACGGACGGTTCCTAAAGACTGAAAATCAGCAATAATGGTAAGTAAATCTCTTTCTTAACAAATTGTTTTAGCTCAATAGTAGCGCTGTGCGGTTAGTTGCACGGAATCTATGAGGTCCTTCAAATGAGCAATCAGGAAAGCTCTCTAAGACATGACATTCAGAGAAAGCAACTTTTAACCATAGTGTTGTTCTTAGTTATAGTTATGGTTATGTAATTATAGTTTGATCTTTCTGTAAATAGCCAGCGAATTGCCCGTGGATAGATAAGGTTTATAGAATGTTCTATTGATACAACCCTGATAGTTCGTTTATGATCAAATATCGATCTTGATTTTTTTTTTTTTTTTGCATTTTTTCACAAACTGAATTACTAGATGGAGAGTTAAATTCAGGTGTTGTCATAGTATTCATTTCGCCATTTTGCTTGATACTGAATTTGCATTAAAAATTACCACCTCTTTGTATCTTTCATAAACCGAAGAAAGGAAACCCCATAGGGACTAAAACGAACTGAAGTTGAAAATACTTTTCGCTTACCTATCACTGTCTGTTAATAACTGATGTTATCTTTTTAACTTAAATACATCCCCTTTTGTTTACAGATGGAAATGGAAGTTGAAAAACTCAGAACAGAAAATGAAATACTCAAGAAAAAGTTAAACAAAAGTAAAGGAAATAAAACCCAACAAGTTAAACGATGGAGGGAAAAGAATAGAAAAAAATATGTACAACAAAAAAAACGAGAACTGGAAAAGCGAAAAGAAAACAGAAGAAAACAGAAGGAAACGAAAACATTAAAGAAAATGAATAATCTTCTAGCAGAATTTTGTGAAACAGTAGTCGAAGAAGCAGAGCAGCAGGAGCAGGAGAGGAATAGAAAAGAGGCAGAAGAGAGAGAGGAGAGTGGTATCATCGATCACTTGATTGATGATTTTAACAAGGAAGAAGACAGAGAAGAAAGAGCCATCATCGATCAAGTGATCGATGATTTTGATGTGGATTTACTATTCCCTTCAATTTTTTCATCTAATCTTTTATAATTTACTGTTTATTCGTTTTTGTTTTTGTTTTTTTTTGTATATTAAATGGTTAGCTCGACCACTAAGGTCGCGCAAATGTCACGCTTGTACATCTAGGCTTTTTATATTATAGTTGTTTAAAATGAAAATGGTGTCTGCTGTTTACTGTGTAATGGATAACTACCATCCGTTAAGCTTTATACAAACTCCGTTTTATTGACAATGTCAATTTCATTACAATTTTCGTTTCAGTTTGCGTGACCCCTTAGTCCTCAAGGAAGAGCAATCTTTCAAACAAAATCTTCTACGTAGTTCATATATCAATGGATGTCGAGAACCTACAACAGTCTAAATACAGCTTTCTACGTGGAATGACATGTATACCATTGCCCATTGTTATCCCTGATGCGATGTACCACTGTTTGCTACTTTCCTCGTACATGTAAACGATTTTGTTTGATGTCATTTGTACACTCCATCTTGTAATACTGATTGATAAAGTGCTCTGTTTTCAAAAGCATCGAAAGTAATAACTGTTTTAGCATCTCGAATGATCCACTGATTTCTTTGTAAGTAACAAGACGATAAGATATTTGCTGCTTGGTCACGTGACATACTACAACCAATCATTGTTGTAAATTTAATAACAAATTTACGACATTTTTGCAAATGTAATGTTAAACTAATTTTGATTGCTACGAATGGTTAAATCCACCAAGTTTAGGAAAACAAACAGGGATTTTCAAATATATTTCTGTTCTTTCAGTTATAACGTCTTTTCTTTGAAGAGGGATTGGGACTGGGACTAGACCTCTCTTGCCCTTTATCTTCTCTTTGAAATAAGGATGAACAATAAACATTTTTAACAATCCCCGTTTATGACGGCGTATGGTCAGGGAAGGTAAAGTTTTTTAGTGAGATGCGACTACATCCTGCAAAATAAACCAGTGTGTTGAATTGTTGTTTGTTTATAGTTTGCTCCAGTTGATTACGATGATTTTGTACCTAAGGAAGGTCCTTTCTGTAGCTCTTCTCACTGTTCATCTCGCTGAAGATTCGGCATACCCGTTTTATGAAATGTTACTGTAGGTGATACCCCTATCCCCTTTCCTTGTCAATCAAGTTTGACGTCATCACTATTAAATCATTACAGTAAAACAGATAGAAAACCTGTTCGTCAACGTCAGAATGACATTAGTTCAGTAAAAAAAAAAAAAAAACCTGTTTGACGACATCCTCTTCCTTAATTGTGATTGGTTCAGGATGGAAATAAATGTAGCTCACGTTCTCGCTGAAATCAGTTACTGATTACTGCTGAAGAGGAAGAAACATGGAATACAAAGTACCTCATGATCAAGAAGCGATGACTGACGAAGAAATGGCCGGAAAGAACCCTTGTTCAAACAACAAATATCCCACGCAAAGTAAAAAGAGAAAACAAAAGTCTTCCCAGAAAGAGTCTGCCAAAAAGAAGAAAGAAGCCAACATACCCCTACAAGATATTGATACCAACGATTTATTGAGAGATCTGGGTTTTGAAGTGTTCGAAGAAGGGAAGCAAGAAACGAATCAGACAGTAAAAGAAGAACCTATGGAATGTTTTATTCACGATTGTAAGCTGGAGAAATGTACTTCCCGAACAGGATGGGAGTATGTGAAATGTCCCATGTCCGATTGTTTCATCTTTACGGGATTCGATAAAGTTGATGGCTATTTGAAAAATGTCCAGGATCAAATCCCTGTCTGGTACAAATGGAACAAAGACAAGCTGAAATGTTTTTGTTCAGAACCATTGGTGTTGTGCGAATCAAGATCGGAACAGAACCCGGGCAGAATCTACTTTAGGTGTCAAAGGAACCGCTGCAAATTCTTCCAATGGGGAAACGAGCTTCCTAGCAGCAAAAACATGGCATGGATGAATAATACAGTAGAGTACCAGGGAACACCCTCCGTCGCTCCTAACCAAGAGCGGTTATGGGATCAAGTAAAGACTTACACAAGTTTCACTACTGCTGTTGGTACCAACGAGATTGTTTACCCACCGGAACTAAAAGGGTTCACGTACAAACCCGAATACAAAGATGATTTACTACAAATTGTATTCCTCATGGAAGTACTGAAACGAAGACAAGAATTTGATAACAACAAACAATGCTGTAATGTTTAACAAGCTTTTTTCTACTTCATTATTTTTCTGTAAACTACCTTTTATTAATGTTGTCCTGCAATAAAAAGGTTTATTTGGTATCAGTATGAGTAGTGAAGCGTATTGGTGTTGGGTGTGTTACTTGTGTGAGCGAGTGTATCTAAAACACGGGCAAGGAATCGTGATTCCTCTCACCCCTAGCGATGATCCCTTACATGAATTCAAAGCCACTGACGTGAGTGAGAACCCATTTCGTTTCGTGGTCTATATCATTTGGTTGAAACATCAACCTCAAGCATTCGAGTGGTTCAACGTCATACGAGAACATTACAATGCTCTCGTCCACGATTGTGTTATGAAACTCAACCGAATACAGAGAACATGGTGAAAAAGAAGATTTCTTTGATCGAAGTCTATCGTGATCCTGCTCAGCCCGGGAGTCTTGGAGGAATCGAACGATTTGCCAAAGCTCAAAACACCTCCGTGAAAAAAGTCCAGGAGATCCTACAAAAAGAGTTGGGGTATACCCTTCACAAACCTCGAAGGAGACGTTATCCCACGCTACCCGTCCTGGTATTTGGAATCGACGAACAATGGGTCGCCGACTTGATCGAAGTGCAAAACATTGCCAAACAGAACAAGGGGATACGTTATTTGCTCACGGTGATCGATGCGTTTTCCAAGTACGCCTGGGTGGAACCTTTGAAGAACAAGACGGGTAAAGCGGTCACCGATGCGTTTGCCACGATTTTGAAACGTGTTAAAGGACGTCAACCTAAAAATCTACAGACGGATGATGGCAAGGAATTCTACAATCACACGTTCCAAGCGTTGATGAAACGAAAAGACATTCATCATTTCTCCACTTTTGGCGACACCAAGGCCAGTATCGTGGAACGTTTCAACCGCACTTTCAAGGAGAGACTGTATCGTTATTTTACTGTAAAGAACACCCTGAGTTTCTTGAACGTGTTACCCAAATTGGTCGCAGGGTACAACGCCTCCCCTCACCGTACCATAGGTATGGCTCCTGAGAAGGTGAATGCAGAGAACGAGAAAAAAGTGTGGGATCGAATGTATGGCAAACGTCTCTCTGGGAAAAGAGTCAAACCAGCATTGAAACCCAATGATCGGGTGAGACTCAACAAAAAATTCCGACCATTTAAGAAAGGGTATCTGCCAGGTTGGACGGAGGAAGTGTTTACGGTACGACAGAGTGTACCGGGAGTCGTTCCCACGTACAAGTTGGAAGAATTCGACGGGACACCCGTCAAAGGTACCTTTTACAGTCAAGATTTGCAAAAAGTGAAAGTGAAAGACAATGATTTGTTTCGAGTGGAAAAAATCTTGAAACGCAAAGGCAATAAAGTCTTAGTACGCTGGAAAGACTGGTCAGACAAGTACGACAGTTGGATCGAGAAGAGTGCCTTAGAAAAGCTTTGAAGATGAATGAGGAGTTTTACATCACCTTACCTAGTCATGGCAACCACGCGGAGTTTCCGCAGAACCAAGCCAATCATTTCAAGATTCGCTTACCCAATCCTATTCGGTTGCAAGGATCAGGTTGGAAAGTGGGACTGAGCAGCATCTCGCTACCCGATGCCAAAGTTCAACCCCCCAAGTTGACCAATGCTAACGAAATCCTGTTTACGATGGATTGGATCATGAAATATCCCTCTGGCACGCTCAAGTTTGGTAGAGCCCACTACGATCCTAAAGATCTCAAGACCGTGTTTGAGTACATTGATGGTGTTGGATTCATGAAGAGTGTAATCACCTTTTTTGAGCAACGTCGCATTTTGAATTACGCTGGACCTCATCTCGGTAGCACCTATACAGCACCCGATAAAAAGAGAATGTACGTGAAGTTTCGTTGGGATGGAGAAGACTTGCTGACGGATAACAAGGTCACACACGTACGCGCAATTTACCCCCCAGCATTGAAGATCAATAAAATATTGGCTTTAATGATGGGATGGCTGAAGGAGAGGAATCCTGGAAATTATGACTTGGGTCCGAATATACGTCAAGAGTTTTTCACCGATACGGTACCTGACTTAGAAATGATAACGCACGATCTGAAAAACGATAGGGGTGAACCTCTGTTTTGGCTGATAGGAGAAGAATTTCTGCATCTGAGTATCAATTGTGATTGGCGCTTCATAAATCTCAACAAAGCCTTTCAAAACATTGTGGGTTCGACATCACGCTCCTTGTTCATCTATTCTGACGTGGGTGGAAGTTCCGTGGTGGGAAATCAAGTCACGGATCTATTGCGAGAAGTCAATTATCGACGCACCGGAGATGGGAGTCATTATTTTGAACCGCTCCACATTCAATATATTCCCTTACGCAAGGAGCTATTGGACATTATAGAGACGCAAGTGTCGGAGACAACAAGTGAACTCACCGAGTTTGGCAAAGGAAATACAATCCTCACCCTTCACTTCAAGCGATCATGAAAGGCGGAAGTTTGACACGATTCAGACCTGACCCACAAGTTGGAGGTGGATTCTTTCACGAACTAATGAAAACGAGTGTTATGGGAGGACTGGAAGGGTTTAAAAGCGGCCGCGACGTTCGAGATCGCATTCAAAAGGCGAAACAGGGTGCAAAACGGAGTGTTAAACAAGCGGTGAAACGTAAAGCTTACGAAGTCATAGATAGAAACGTCAAACGAAAACTCAGTGACATCTTCGACGAATGAATCCCATCTACTCCAGAAGTTTAAGACTTGTCAAATCTAGAAGGGGGTTGGTAACGCAGAGTGCAGACGAACGAATCATGAAGCGTAGAAGAAAGGTACAAAAAGGCGGATGGATTGGTCCTGAGGTCAGTAAGCCTTTTGGCTACGAGTGGGATCACACCTTAGCGAGAAGACAAAGGAGAAGAAAAAGACTAAAATGACGGATACCATGGTAGACAGTGGGACTTTGCACCCGCGTTCCAAATCGATCCTAAATCCTTACCTGGACCTATTCACCGTTCCACCCACTGATCTCAGCATGTCCAGTTATCGTATCGTTCCCATTCAGACCTACACGACAGGTATCAACCCTGTGGAATTCCAAGTGGATCCTCAAGAAGATTATGTGGATCTCAGTCGAAGTTTCTTCGAGATTGAGTTGACGCTCAAACTAGCAAATGGTGATAATGTTGTCGATGGCACGAACCTTTGGGTCGTGAACAATTTGGCTCATACCCTCTTCAAACAGATCAGTGTGAGACTCAACGGCACCTTGATCAGTCCTCAGACTGACACGTATCACTACAAAGCATACCTGGAAACATTGCTCAACTACGACAGAGATGATGGAGAAACCGTGTTGAAACCTCAAGGTTGGTACAATGCCCTGGACTTACCAACACCGCTGACTGTTAACAACATAAACACAGATGGAGAAGGACACGAAGCTTTTCAAGCATTGTCCTTCAATCAACAAACCTCCGTGAAACTCATGAAAGCAGAACAAGGCAATTACACGGATGGAAAACGACACGTGATGAGGTTTACACCCCACATTGAAGTGTTCCACTTAAACAAATTGTTGGTACCAGGTGTCCAGATCGGAATCCAGATGTACTTCAATTCTCCCAGTTTGTTCTTGAACGGTGTGAATGTGGTTGGAAGATTGACTCACGAAGACGTCAAAGTGAGAATGTATCTGTGTCAAGTAAGACTCAACCCCAGCGTCTACCGTGAGCTGATGACGAAAATGAATGTCAACAGAACCATAGTGACTTACCCAACCGTGAGAAGCGAAATCAGGACCTTCAACATGCAAGGAAACCAGCAGAGATATGAGTGTAACAATTTGTTTCAAGGCAGAATTCCTAATAGGGTCATCGTGGGACTCGTGTCGTCAGAAGCCTTCAATGGAAATGTGACACGTGACCCGTTCTGTTTTCAGAAATTTGGTGTGAGTAACATCAGACAGTTGGTGAGAGGAGAAGAGTACCCTTATGAAACCCTGGAGCTGGTACACAATGATGCTACCCAAGACCTGAGAGGCTACTATCGGTTCTTACAAGCCACGGGATGTTTCTGCAAACAGAAAGGAAACATGGTGAGAAGCAAAGATTGGGGTCAAGGCAAAAATTGCACCCTGTTTGTATTTGACAACGCAGCCAATGGGTGTTTGGACAGTCCAGTGTTAAACCCCAAGCAGGTAGGAGAGTTACAGATCGTGCTCAATTTCGGTGTACCACCAGGTAACAACATCACTGTCATCCTATACGGAGAGTTTGAGAACCTTTTGGAGATTGACAAGAACAAAGCTGTGTTGTACGACATTTATCAACGCTAATGGAGAAAGTACCTTTGAACAATGTGCAACTGGATTATTTGGCGCAAGAGGACGTCATCTTGAAACCCTACTTTTACGGGACAGTGCCCTGTGATCGCTTACCCCGTCGACCGGTCAAGAAAGAATCCCGAGGTTACATTGTGAACACGGACCCGCACAACCGACCTGGCAAACATTGGTTGGCGCTTTGGACCCATAGCGGTAACGTCTGCGAGGTGATGGATAGTTACGCCCTACCTTTGAACTCCTACGAGACAACAGAACCTTTGCAAGACTGGTTGGAGACCCACTGGAAATACTTAGTCAAGAATGGACAGTCTCTCCAATCGATTTACAGTAAAAGTTGTGGCGATTACGCCTTGTTCTATTTAAAAGACAGAGCGAGAGGCCAAAGCATGAACGATTACTTGAGTCGATTCAAAAAACATGATTATGTAGACAACGACCATAAAGTAGGACAAATGTTAAAGAAACTGATTGTAAATGAGTTGAACTGGCAACGTGTGTGCAAATTTTATTATCATCAATGTAATTGAAAAAGTAAAGTGTTGTTGTTACCCAATAAATTGCGTTGTTCCATTTTGTTTGCGTTCATTTTTGGGGAGATACGATGGAGCGCGTAGAAGCGTTTCGATTTCACACACCCTCGAGTGTGATGATCGTTGGACCGTCGGGCTGTGGGAAAACAGTGTTTACCACCAACCTTTTACTGAACAATCTCGAATTATTTCATACCAGACCCTCAAAAATCCATTATTGCTACGGGGCATGGCAAGAAGGGTTCCGACCCATGAAAGAAAATGGCATAAAGTTTCACGAAGGAATACCTGATACAGACCATTTGAAAAAGTGGTTTCCAAACGGAGGCTTACTCGTGCTAGACGATTTAATGGAAGAGGGCGGAAACGATAAACGCGTGCTGGATTTGTTCACCAAACATTCTCATCATCAGAACGTAACGGTGTTGTATTTGTGCCAGGATATGTTCCCACCCGGAAAATACGCAAAGAGCATTTCTCGTAATGCCCACTACATCGTGGCCTTCAAGAATCCACGAGATCAATTAGGTATGAGAAATTTGCTATTACAGGCGTTTCCCACCCAATGGCAAGTTTTACAAGACACGTTTCAACGCTTGACAGAACGTCCCTTTGGGTACATGGTCTTGGATTTACACCCTGGAAGCTCGGACGATCAAAGGATTCTCAGTCACCTTTTAAAAGACGAGGGATGTATGCGATGTCACAAATTCATCGAGACACCATGATGAGCTCTTCCCAAGATTCCGTCACAATCGTATCCCTAATGAATGGTTCCAAGAAAAGTGCCCAGAGGGTAAAGCCAGATTTGCTGTACCGATTGGATGGGTTATTTGCCTTTTACCACCGTCAGTGGTGGTGTCATCGCCAGATGTTTTACCTCTTTAAGTGGTGCCATGGCTGTTTGAACGCGTTGGCTTTACTCATTGTGGCAGCAGGTATCGTGGTAGGATCCGTCTTGGAAAACAGTACCCTTATTGCCTGTTTAACTGCAGCTGGAACTGTAGTCAAAGGATGGAACGATTTCAAAAAGTTTTCGCTCAAAATCGACATGTGTCGCTTTGCCTACACCACGTACGACAAGACGCTGATTGAAATGAGAACCTACGTGCGCGGTCTTCCGATGGATGAGTTCGATGGATTCTTGATCAAGATGCAAACTTTAGATGACACAATCACGGATTTCGTACCACCCGTGTACGACAAGTGTGTACAAGAGTACGAACAACGATTCCGCTACGATCACGTCGATAAAAGCAGAGGCACTGCCGTATGAGTGTTAGTTTGTGTCGTGATGGGTAAGCGAACAGTTCGTAGAAAACCAAGAAGACGTAGGAAGACACAAAAAGGGGGATTGTTACCCTTGGCAGCACTCATTCCAGCTTTGATAGCCGGAGGGAAAGCAGCAGCGTTAGGTGGCATATCTGGAGCAGCCGGATATGGTGTGAAAAAGGGATTGGAAGCAGTAGCACGAAAACAACGACGAAAACGAAGGTGAACAAAATGTCCAAGACTAAAAAAAGGAGAAGAACCAAACAGAGAGGTGGGGCTTTAGCTCGGCGCAAAACGCGTTTGGTGGACAAGATCGCTGAAGGTGCCAGTATGTTTTTGTCGGGACCCTCACCTACCTTTGCTTCGTTGACTTTAAAATTAGCAGGTCAAGCAGCAAAAGGTGTCAAAGACAATGTGGATCATTATCGCAGAGGACAACGAGGTGGCGCCCTGCTCGGTATTCTCAAGAACGCTGCCACGATCGGGTACAAACTTGGAAAGGACAAGAGATATAAAAGAATGGGTGCAAAGGGTGTCACGGGTAGTTACAACAGGCGTCCTGCTCCGTGGGAAGTATGATTCGATTACGCAGACAACGTCCTTTCTTGGAGGCTATTCTTAAAGAGGCCAATAGGAACAGAAGACAGGAGATGTTAGAACACGCTAATGCTGATCAGATCAACGCCGTGAGCGAAATGGTCCTCAACCTATTAAGAAACAGAATTCCTGTTCATCCGATCACCATGGCTAAACTTCGCCACTATAAGACCGCGCTACGCGAAGTGGGGAAACGCAAAAACTCAGTGAAGAGACGACGAGAACATCTCCAAAAACAAAAGGGTGCTGGATTCTGGCAAGGTTTACACGACGTATTCAAGGCATGTCACTGCAAGAGCAGAGGCTGAAGTTATATAAAGACAGCAACACCAGGCTCGTCCAGTTATTGAAGGAAGCCAACGATAGGAACGCCAAATTGGAACAGAGTTCAGACAGATGGCATAAAACCTACGACAACCTCATGCAAGAGCATTTGGCGCTCAAGTACAACGACGCATCGTGTCTCGCTTGTCAAGAGAAAAGTGCCACCACCCCGCCTGGCAAAACGATCACTCCTTGCGAGCAGTGCATCGTGGCACGACGCAACTGGCAAAAAGAAATCAAAGACTTGACGGAAGAAGCCCACTATTGGCAAACGTGTTACGAATCGTTACTCGAACAACATTTCGAGCATGACAGAAGAGGTGATGATGGTGCCTACGAGAGAGTTTGACCAATTGGTTCAGTATTACAAAGGGGAAATCACGGACAATGCTTTGTTGAACAAAGCAGGTCGTTTGGCCGCCGAAAGTCACCTGTTACTCAAAGACAAATCGATCCCCGCTGCTTTAGCCGTCAAGAAAATTAAACCTCTAGCTCGAGAGAGAGGTCGATTGACCAAACGTATCAGACAAGTTGTTCCATTGTCTACCAGTAGTGTCGGTGAAGAGGAAGAGGAAGAGGAAGGGGTATTGGTGAGTGGACCATTGGAAACCATGTTCAAACAATTGATCAAGAACTCTTCTCGAGATTCAAAGAAACCAAGGATCAAAGAAGAACCCTCCACGGCAAGTGTTAAAAATAAATCACCTCCCACCAAATCACCCATTCCACCCGATTCAGAACTGGGAACACTTCTGAGAAAAGCTGACACCCTCTTGGGAAAAGAAAAAGACAAAAAAGGCAGAGGTAAGCGTAGGAACGAGGCCGAACGTTTAAAACCTCGACTCGGCTGGGAAGATTGGGCAAAGAAGAAAAAACTGCGTCGACAGCTAAACTATGACGAAGCCGACGAGGAAGACGGCTAAGAGACGAAAGATCTTTCAAGGCAGTGGACTTGATCTTCAAAAGCTACTGGCAAAGACCGGGATGGAATTTCATTGGCCCGGGTATCAATACATGGGACCTGGGACAAAACTGGCCAAGAGACTGAAACGAGGCGACGCGGGAATCAATCGACTTGACAAGATTGCTAAACAGCACGATATCGATTACAGCCGCGCTAAGAATTTGAGGGACAAGTGGAAAGCCGACGAGAAGATGATCAAGGCTATCGACAAGTTACCTGGAAGGAAGACTACGACGGAAAAAATTGTCAAGAGAATTATGAAAGCCAAAAAAGCGTTAAAATTGTAATCAATTTCTGTCTTTGAAGTAGTTTAATAAACGATAATGTTACAAAGAAAACTTCAGACTCTTCGACTTTATTTTAAACAATTTAATGACAATTTGGGTAAAAAATAGATGTAAATTACACGCTGTGTGGGATACCTCATCCCCTTCTCAATGGTTGATAATTATTTGCTGTGTGGGATACCCCATCCCCTTCTCAATGATTGATAATTACGTGCTGTGTGGGATACCCCATCCCCTTCTCAATGATTGATAATTACGTGCAGTGTGGGATACCCCCATCCCCTGAAAGATATATAATCCAGAACGCAGTGCACTGCGTTTCATGAACGATTCCCTTGAGATCTTTGGATAACGGCGAACGAATCTTTGGACAACGATATGCTAGAAAGTAAATACTATCTCCCTTCATCTTATCGCTAATTCAAAACTTAAGTAGTTAGCATGTCAGACGGTAACCAATCCGTACCAATTTGTTGACAATTAAATGAAAGCTGGAAACTTGAAAGAGTTCAAGTAAACAGACATTAAATGTATCTAATAGAATCAGGTGTCTCGGAATAGTATTGTGGACGTAAAATATTCTGATTGGTTGGTAAACAGTAAATAAACAGCAGCCCGTTTCATTCTCGTCACTCGCAAACGTAGTTTGGTCTTGAGAGCATTCTCCTTTTTTCGATAGGTCAACATGACACAAGATTATTTCGATGCAGATGAAGCAGACGATAGAGTGTTAGCGGCTCATGGCAATGAATTCGAACAAGGATTTGATTTTGTGTTGACACCACATCTAGACCGCCGCGTTCGTCACTTGGGGGTGCATCATCGCAATTATGTAGCGCGAATGGTGCAACGAGGTGGCGGAGGAGTGTTCCCACGTAACCAACGCCAAATCTTACCTCGACAAATCGACCAGGCACTTCAGCGTGCTGTTCACAATCAAGTGTTGGATGATCCTGAAGTTCATCCCGACGATTATCTTCTAATCAACATGAATTCAAACCGCCTACGTCATTCGTACCATTCTGCCCGATTGCGAGTACGTGATTGGCAAGAGAACACGTTAGCCGCTAGAGAAATTATGGAACAGATTGGTAGGATGTTGAACTCGAACGAACAGTTCCGACTGGATGACAGTTTCTCTCTACATGTGTCACACATTCGTGATCCTGGTAAGGGAGGAAGTAACAGACGTTTACGCAAGGGAAGCGCTGCTCTTGAGAAATTACTGGATGTAAAAAAGAGTGTCGTGAAAATCAAGAACCTCGACGAACTGTGTTGTCCCCGCGCGTTGGTCACCCTCAAAGCGTTTCGTGATCTGGGCAGTCAACATCAAGAGTACCGGAGTTTACAAAAAGGTTTCCCGATTCAGAAGAAGAAAGCCCAAGACTTGTGCCGTGCTGCAGGCGTACCCGAGGAGTCTTGTGGTTTACCTGAGATCAAGACGTTCCAGGACCATCTTGCCGAGTATCAGATTGTCGTGGTGTCTGTAGACCATGGTTACCAAATCATCTTCAAAAGACCCACCAAACCCAAAGAGAAACAACTCGTACTGATCAAAGTCGGCGATCATTTTCATGGATGTCATTCCTTACCTGGTTTCTTCGGATGCAGCTACTTTTGTCTCGACTGCGAAAAAGGTTTCAACACCAACGACATGCAGCATCATTCGTGTAATGGGAAAAAATGCCGAGCTTGTCATCAAACGGAATGCTCAGATTACCACAATACCCATGGGGAAGCTGCTACTCTTCCGTGTGACAGATGTCATCGCTCCTTCTTCGGGTCGCGCTGCTTAGAAAACCACTATACGTACTCGACAGTGGATGGAAAGAAGGCCAACCCTTCCAAGAATATCAAAAACGTGTGTGCTACTCAGCGCAAGTGTCCAACTTGTCGCAGATTGTTGAGACCTCGCGAACTGGAAACCCAACACGTGTGTGGAACCGCTGAATGCCCCTCTTGCAAAGAACATCATAATCTGCATCGTCACCAGTGCTACATACAAAATCCCAACGACTTGGAAGAGGCCAAAAAGAAGAAAAGAAAACAGCGTAAACGTAAAGTGGATGGAAGTCAAACCACACCAGAAAAAGAGACCATCTTCATTAGCTGGGACACTGAAACCATGCAAGAGAGCGGTTTACATGTGCCTGATCTTGTCTGTGCCAGAACTTCTAACAGTAACGAGGACTACACGTTTCCAGGCACCACTTGCATCGAAGATTTTCTTGATTGGTTACGAGAACTGAGTCTGGATTGTAAACTCGTTGTCTTAGCCCACAATTCGCAAGGCTTCGACTCTTATTTCATCTTGGACAAACTTTATCAGCAAGGAATCTGTCCAGAACAAATCGTCAATGGAGCCAAAATCCTAGCCATGTACATCAATGGTGGAGATATTGCATTCAAAGATTCACTTTGTTTCTTCCAAATGCCACTATCGTCTTTTCCTCGCGCTTTTGGTTTGACAGAAATGAAAAAGGGGTTCTTTCCCCATTTCTTCAATACCGTGGAGAATCAAGCGTATGCGGGACCTATACCAGCCAGAGATTATTACGACCCGGACAGCATGTCACCCACCCGCAAAGCCGAGTTTGACAAGTGGTACCAACAGAAAAAAGACGATCCCCATTATGTGTTTGATCTTCAAGCCGAACTGCTCGCTTACTGCCGCTCGGACGTAAAATTGCTGCAAGACGGATGTGATGTCTTCTGTAAAGAGTTTGAAGCCATTGCAGGTTTTAATCCTATCGAGAAATGCCTCACGATCGCATCTGCATGCAACCTGTACTACCGTACCACGTGTCTGCAAGCAAACACGTTGGCCTCAGAACCTGTGGCTGGATGGCACAATCAGGGGAAACCTCATTCTCATGCTGCCTTGGAATGGTTGTGTTACCTTAACCGTGATGCTAAGAAACGCATTGCTCATGCTCGCAACGGTGGCGAGCGAGTCATTACACATGGAGCTCGTAAAATTCACCCAGATGGGTTGGATGAAGTAACCAGTACAGCCTACGAATTCAACGGATGTTATTGGCACGGTTGTCCAAAATGTCATCCCAGTCGTCACGAACGTCATCAAAAGTTGGGAGATCAAAGCATGCAGGATGTGTACGAAGCCACTCAAGAACGCGTGAATCTTCTCAAGCAAGCAGGCTATCGTGTGGTGACCATGTGGGAGTGTGAATGGACCCGACTAAAAAAAGAAGATGAAACTGTGTGCGCCTTCGTCGCTTCTCTTGATCTTGTCTCTCGCTTGGAACCACGGGACGCTTTCTTTGGTGGTAGAACCAATGCCATCAAGCTGTACCATGTGGCTGCTGAAAACGAGAAGATCCAGTATGTGGACTTATACGTCCTTGTATCCCTGGGTAAACAAGAACTGTCTTTACCCAGTGGGACATCCAGTGATTTTCTTAGAGCCAGAGGGAACTGACATTTCCTCTTATTTTGGTTTAGTCAAATGTACCATCCTTTCACCTCTTGGCCTGTACCATCCTGTGTTACCCTACAGACAAGGAGGTAAACTCACCTTCCCATTATGCCGGAAGTGTGTGGAAGAGGAGCAACCTAAACCGTTGACCGAGCGATCACCTTTCTGTGAGCACACTGACTCCGAGCGTTGTTTGACTGGTACCTGGTGCACTCCTGAATTAAATGAAGCCATTCGACAAGGCTACGTCATCCAACATGTACACGAAGTCTGGCATTTCCAGCAATCATCCAACAGACTGTTCACTAATTACGTGAACACGTTCCTGAAAATAAAACAAGAAGCAAGCGGTTGGCCTAAATGGGTGGGGGATGACGCAGAAAAGAGACACCAGTACATAGAAAACTACGAGCAGAAAGAGGGGATACGCCTTGATCCAGACAAGATCGAGAAAAACCCTGGCCGTCGTTCCCTCGCCAAAATGATGCTGAACAGTTTCTGGGGAAAGTATGGACAACAGGGTAACAAGAGCCAAGTCCAAGCCTTTACTTCAGCCGCTGAGTTCCATCAGCTGCTAAACAACGACACAAAAGAAATTCAAGCCCTTCGTGTCGTCAGTCCCGAAATGGTAGAAGTGGTCTACAAAAATGTGAAAGATGCGGATCCTGTGCAGGTTAACATCAACATCTTCGTCGCCTGTTTTACCACCTGTTGGGCACGACTCAAACTGTACGAAGAGGGTCTCAGTCAACTGAAACCTGACCAAGTCCTGTATTTCGATACAGATTCTATCATATATTCTTCTCAGGAAGATCAACCGACGCTACCGCTGGGCGATTACCTGGGAGACTTCACCAACGAGTTGGACCAGGACGATCACATCGTCGAGTTTGCCTCCGCGGGACCTAAAAATTACGGCTACAAAACTAAGAAAGGAAAAGTAGAATGCAAGGTTCGCGGTTTCTCGCTCAACATCCGTGGACGAGAACAACTGAACTTTGACCTGCTAAAAGAAAACGTCATCTGCGAAGTCACCTTTCCCTTAGAAAATGCTCGAGAGATTCCTGTCTTCAACCCCCACAAGATCACACGGGATGTCCATGCAAAGCAGTTGGAAACGTTCACAGAAATTAAACGGTACAAACTCGTCTTTGACAAGCGTGTGGTGGACCCGAGGAATTTCTTCTCGTACCCGTACGGATACCTGCGCCCAGACCCCATGGCAGAGGAAATGGAGCGAGTGCTCAATGAACAGTGGGATAAACAGGATGATATCAATGTAGAACTCTTATGCAATTTGTAAATAGCTCCCGCACAAAACTCACGTCCAAGCACTACGCTCAGTCTAACAAAACACACTCTCTCCCCCGTATTCCCATCGCACACACACACACCTTGCTTGTAACAATATTTTCTCGGGCGCGGGTCAATAGGATCCCAAACACGTCCCACCGTGTACATAGTAGGAAATAAAATTGCTTTTTTCACTAAATTTCATTGTGTGACACGTGTTGCGTGACTCTCCCTATTCTCTCACCGTTTCCGTCATTTGCATGACTTGTTATTGCGTAACAAAATGGCGGATTACTGCTAATAAACCTGTTGTGATGAACAATAGTGCATTTTCCCCTAAACAATAGTCTATTGTCTTTTCTCAGCTCCTGATTGGTTACTACCTAAACCGCCCCCCTTACTTAGAAACAATATGTAGTCGTTTTGCTGTGTGGGATACCCGTTTCACCCGTTTTCTCATTGGTTCTTTACCACGGGCTGTGTGGGATACCCTTTTCACCCGACTACTCATGAATATGGGAGGGGTTATTAATACCGCTAATAAACCTATTGTGATGAACAATAGCGCATTTTTCCCCTAAACAATAGTCTATTGTCTTTCTCAGCTCCTGATTGGTTACTACCTAAACCGCCCCCCCTTACTACTGACAACCTGTTTATTGATAAATGCACACTTAGTTTCCAGCATCATTTAACTGTTATTAGCTAACTAACTAATATAACCTATGTAAAACATTATGATCAGTTCAAAGTCACAAATTATGAAAGAACTCCAGCTTGGGAGCTTTTAAGAAACATCAAAACAGTAGTTACCAATAATGATCAATCATTTAAATATCGATATAGGGAACGTTTCACAGTGTACATAAAGGGCCTCCACAGACGAGGCGATTAGTTGTCGACAACTATTTTTTATCAACAACCAAATGTCGTCGACAACCGAAAAAGGTCGTTTGTGAGACGAGTTCTCGACAACTAAATGCGAAAATTGTAAGTTGTCGACAACTAAGCAGTTTCCCTTTTCAAAAGGGAAACTGCTTTAGTTGTTGACAACTAACAGTTGTCGACAGCGACATTTTTGACTGTTTTCCCGTTTTTTCCCGTGTGTGGAATCAAGCTCTCATTGGCCTGACTTAAGACATCGACAACTAAACACTCCAGTGTGTGGAATGCTAGGTGATT
Organism: Blastomussa wellsi; assembly: GCA_947652115.1. NCBI lineage: Eukaryota > Metazoa > Cnidaria > Anthozoa > Scleractinia > Plerogyridae > Blastomussa > Blastomussa wellsi. The sequence goes on from OX393573.1 coordinate 13,142,064, forward strand.
TAAAATAATGTTATCTTTCTCTAAACTCGCCGAATAAAATAGTTGTGAGCGTTATGGTCTCTACACACAAATTATGTTTTTAAGCCAAGATAATTATAAGAACTTGCCAAAATGCCTCTGTACACTTACAATGAAACAAGTACCATGCATGGTATTGTTAGCGGAACATATTAACCAGACTAATACACGGCACTAAACCTATTCACAAATAATTTATTTACATTTTAGCTTCTAACATGCATTTTTAATAAAATTCACAGAAAGCCTACCACATTTGTAGAGCAAGGATGATGTATTTAGTACATAAACCCCTCTGGACAGCTTGTATATTGAATCGAGGGAGAATTCCCCAGGCTAAAAGGTTGTCAAAACAACTGAGCATTTGGATGAGAAGTGTTCGAAGCTTCGACGGTAACTGTGGAACTTTTATAATAGGAAAATCTTTCAATTAACCAAAGACATAATCCTCCAATATACCAGCAAACCAGAAAAGGTGTTGATGTATATTTGCATTTTATAACCGTTCGACTATTTCCACAACGCGATTTAAAAATCGTAGTATAAAAGGAAAAACCTACAGAAACAAATGTGAGTTGATTGGTTTGGGTGTTTTTCTCGAAACTGTGATTTGAATAAATTGTTAGAGCAGAAAAGGTGCATGAGTGTTCGTTTATTTGGTACTCCTCGATAAAATCGAGCGACAGATGTCAAGTCGGACGGATATGGAGTGTGATAACCATCGTCCGAGTTTACAACATGTGATGTGTCTTGTCAAGAGTGAGCGCCAAATTATATCATTCATATACCGTGATCGCGCTAAGCCAATGAAAACTCTTGAATTTCATTACACGATGATCCAGTTTTTCACAAAACGTCAAATCCACCACGCGCCCATGAAATGTTATATAATAAGCCCAATTATAGACGCGTTTTGGTTGGTTCGTACTGGATATTAGAAATGTTGCTTCCTTAAATAGTTTTAAGAAATCAAGGCCTTCCGTTTTAATGAATTGCTTTTTCTTCATTCAATGTTGTATTTAATTTTCTATTAAATTTTTGTAAAGTGCTTTTGATCACTTCTGGAAAGAGCGCTATAGAATTTTTTTAATTTATTATTATTATTATTATTATTATTGTTATTATTGTTATTATTGTTATTATTATTATTATTATTATTATTATTATTATCTATTAAAGGACAGACGCATGCACTATACTGATTACGTTTCTTCAGTATTTCAAGTCTATAAAACAATAGATTCCATGTTGCCGTGCGTGTTCAGTAACAGATCACAGAAGACGTCAAAATGTGATAAGAACATCCGTGACGCACCCGGCTAGAGCTATCCCCTAGTGTGCCACTTTTTTGCTCTTACCACATTTTGACGTCATCAGTGATCTATAACTGAACAGACACACAGGAACATGTAATCTATTTGTTAAATATTATCCGGTTCGGTTAGTCGCTACTACAGTAACGGGCTTGGCAAAACGATACAGAAACCAGTTTGTAGATATAATAGGAGTCGCAGTTCTTGACTCGAATGTACAGAGCATCCCTGCAGCAATCTTTAAACCTGTGAAAGCAAACATTTCTCGTGATTATGCCCTCAGCCACAGTAGGGTGAGCGTCTTTCAGCCAGCCTGGGAAGTTTGCACCACATCTGTTCGTCGATGGACATGTAGTCGCCATCTGTTTACCTGCAGCTCCTTCAAAGCGATACCACCCGTTGAGTTGATTGTCACATTTAGGGTATACCGTTGTAAAGTTATATTTTCTTTCTGCATCGGATAGAGTTTGGTAGTCTTGACACACATCGGCTAAAAACATATATTAATTAAGCAAATAAGCAAGGTGATAAAGAAAGGGGAATTGTGTTGGGCACCTCGTACTTGCAGTGCCTCTAACGACGCAAGAATATAATCGTTTTACGAGAAAATTGTTGGGTAAACTTGACAGAATTCTGAGAATAACCTGCGATGGACTAATAGTTCATTATGGATAGCCTGCAAACAGGCTCTCCAGTGGGGAAAGTTTCGGCGAGCGAAGGTAGCGGAATTTGCGAGCGTGACCTGAGGAGGAGGCTCCCGTGTGTTTTCCGTATCCGCAGGCTATCCTCGGCTCGCTGTGTAGCCTGTTCTCGGGCTAATCCAGGGGGATTAACAATACTCTTAAATATGTCGCAAGCGCTTATAACGAAAAATTATAGGCAACGCAATATTCTAAAGAATATTATTAATATATATCGGTCAAGATATTCCGGTGAGCTTTCTGAGCATGAGCGATGAACGAAAGCCCCACTAAGCCAGACCAAAATGGGTTTAACTTGACTAATAAAGCACTAAAATTATTTTACAAACCGATGATATAAATTGGCCTTAGAGGGATGAATGCATGGATGGATGGATTGATGTACATGATGTACTGTATTCCAAACTTATTTGGACTGGTTGAAGCTAATTAAATAGAGAATAATACATGGTGTGCGGAGATATGAAATTTCTCTTCGAGTGTTCAACTCGTTCGCTGCGCTCACTCGTGAGATATCGAGTTGAACACGAGAAGAGACTTTCGCATCTCCAAGCAACCACGCATTATTTTGTTTATTTTATAAACATGTTTTGATGAAGTGGTTGACAATTTTCTGAAGATTTCCGACCATTTTCCGATCATTTCCGAAGATTCCAAAATGTTGTCATACGGACATTTCCGAATATTTTCCGAACTTTCGAAGATTACCGAAGGTTTCCGAAGACCTCCGAGGTTTGCCGACGACTTCCGAGGTAGAATTGAAGATTTTTCGACTGTACACCATTAAATTGAAGTATAGATTAGGGTCAAACATGTTATCAAACGTGATGTCATTGAACCATCACACGTAAAATTATCATAATTATTTTTTACACGTGTTCAATTACCGTTTTTCTAAAGGGCGGAAATCCTTATGCATGGTGTAAAGGACTGCAGTTTATATAATAAATCAGGATATACAATTGATGAAAGATGTACGCTTCACCTTCACAAACAGGTCCATTCTTTATAAATCCATCTTTGCACTGGCAGTTGTATGATCCATTAGAATTACTGCATACAGAGTTGGCAACAGCAATACATGGGTCGACTGATGCAGCACACTCATCGATATCTGACAGATAAAATGACATATGACGGTTATTTATATCAACTTCGTGGGCTATGTGATGGTTATATGCAATCTCGGACATGTCACGGAGTGCGGTGAGTAATGCATGGCATCCCAGAAGCTAACAGGAACTCTGCCAGTTTGTTATTTTGATATCACAAGAGATGGACTGAGGTCTAACACTGTGTAAAAAGGTGAAGTCTGCATTCGGGCCTAGTGGCCCATCAGGCCGGAGCTTATTCCGGTTTCTGTAGCATGAAGCGACAGAGAGTATTTCTACTCCCCTTGGACGGGAAGCTAGTCCATCGCAGGGTTACCCCCAGCAGTAAATTTGCCGGTACCCATTGATACACCTGGGCGGAGAGAGGCACTGTGAGAGTAAAGTTTCTTGTCCAAGAACAAAACGCAGTGCTCCGGCCGATGCTCGAACCCGGACCGTCCGATCCGGAGTCCAGCACACAAACCGTTAGGCCACTGCGCCTCCCGAATACCTGTGTAATGTTATAAAAATGTAATTAGTTTGGCCGTATAAATTCTGGATAGTGACTAGCGTTCGAGCCTGCGATCTAATGAAAACATTACTCTACAAACCGGTTATATAAATTGGGGTGAGGATGGGGTGGGGGGGGGGGGGGGGGGGAGCGGGGAGTGATGGATACATGGATGGATGGTTTGATTGTGCTGAATTCCAAATTTATATGGGCTGATTGCAGCTAATCAATAAAATGAATATACAATTGATGAAAAAAAGATATATGCTTCACCTTCACAAACAGGGCCATTCTTTATGAATCCATCTTTGCACTGGCAGTTGTATGACCCATTGGAATTACTGCATGCAGAGTTGGCAACAGCAATACATGGGTCGACTGATGCAGCACATTCATCGACATCTGAGAGACAAAATGGCATATGACGGTTATTCATATCCATTTCGTGGGATATGTGATGGTTATATGTAATCTCGTACATGTGACGGAGTGCCGTAAATGACCTAAACTTGTTAGGGACTCAAAGAGACGACGACTGCGGACTACGGACTGCGGATGGGACCAAACTTATGACTGGGACGAGACATGTGTCATATAACTTCCCACTGTAGGTAGTCGGCTTCTTTGTCACACTCTGTCCAGTGCTACATAGCAAGAAAGTTCCCCTTCAACTTAGTCCGTAGTGTGTAGTCGCGGTATCTTAAAGTTGCTAATGCATGCCTGGTTTTCAGGATTGGCTTCTCAGAAGCTAACTGCAACTCTTCATTTGTCATTTTACGGACATTATGCAAATCAGACCAAAGGGACAGCCAGTCACAGCTGGATGGTCCAAACCTCATATAAGTAATATAACACAAGTATATTAACACACGTTTGTTGTTTAAGTAGCCACAGGCCATAAGAACTTAAGACGGAATCCATCAGGAAGTTGAGTAATATTTATTTGAGTTGGACAAAAATCGAGTACCAGAATAATTTAAATCATTTTGCGTTATTTTTTACCCTGAATAAAAGGTAAAGATGTAAGTAATTATCCGCGATAACACCGACAACAATTTCTTATCAGAGCCCGAGAAAATGAATTTTAAAGATCACAAACTGTAGGCAAAATCTAACGTGTAGCGTCGTCTTTAAGCGATTCCGTGGAATTATAGTGGAACTTCGAAATTTGTTTTCGATGTTTGGTGTTGTTAGAAAAGATTTCTTTTTATAAGATATTTGAAGCAGTAACTAAAAAGTTTGCAATAAGGTGTAAATAATTTTGGTACAACAATTTCTTATCAGAGACTGTAAAAATACACGAGGCTGCGATCCAAAGAAAACATTAACTGGTCAGAAGGCAACTCCCAGAAACATGTGACCTCGATTAGCTCTAGCCTCTCCCCCAGAGTCTGAATGGGAGTACAGTTGTACAGGCAAGTGACAACCAAATGGGATCAAATGTTCTCCACTTGATGTGTTTCCAAAATTTCTTACTTATTGTGCTCCGCTGGCGCGCTTCGGGCGCTGGATCTCCGCTATAATATACTAACATTCTTATCTATTTGAACCATCTCACGTCACCTGTACAGTATAACCCATCTCCAGTGTATCCCTTTCTACAGGTGCAGTTATATGAGCCATTGATGTTGATACAGGCGGCGTTAGCATCGCATTTGTGCTCCGATTCAGCCTTGCATTCGTCAATATCTAAAGAAGCGACATAATCAGGTCGTGCGCGAGAGATTCTAATTTATTTGCAATCATACGTTTGGTATCTTTAAAATTTTATGTACAAGAATGGAAAAAGTAGGGTCGATGTGGATTCCATGTGCTCCATCATCACCCCCCTGTCCAGCGCTAGCACCACTATCACGACCAGGCACATTTCTACCGTTTCACTCCACCGACACCACCGCAACTACGACATCTCTATTGTTGAACTCCACCAACACAACCATCACCGGATTTCTATTGTTTAACTACAATTCACCTACACCTCCAACACTACCACATTCAACTTTTTTCATTCCACCAAAAACACCACTGCTACCCATTCCTGTTGTTCAACTCCACAGCCACCACATTTCTAGTGTTTAACTCAATCACCATCCCTAGCAGCACATTTCTAGTGTTTCAATCCATCACCACCACCATATTTCTATTGCTTAACCCCACCAACACCACCATCAGATTTCTATTTTCCACTTCACTAACACTACCACCACAACAATATTTCGATTTCTTTACTTCACCAAAGCCAGCACCATATTTCTATTATTTCATTCCATACCACCACCACCTCATTTCTATTGTTTAATTCCACCATCACTATTACACTGTGGCTGTGATGGTGGAGGTGGGTAGGTGGGTCGTGGAAGTGACGTTGGTGGACCGGGGTTAAATAATAGAAATGGACTGGTAGTGGTGGTGTTTGTGGAGTTAAACAATATAAATGCGGTGATGATGGTTGTGGTGGTGATGGTCTAATAAATCCATACAAATGTGGTGGTGGTGGTGTTGGAGAAGGGATGGTGGTGCAGCACATCGACCCTTCATCAACCATGATAATTCAGGACAGCAGGAACGGATTGCTAAGGTTTGACACTACACCCTCTAATACAAATCTTCCTGTTCTATTTGAACCATCTGACCTGTACAGTTGAGTCCATCTCCTTTGTATCCCGGCTTACAGATGCAGTTGTATGAGCCTTTGGTGTTGATACAGGCAGCGTTAACATTGCACTTGTGCTTCGCTTCAGCATCGCATTCATCTATATCTGAATGAAACGCAATGTTTTGGTCGGGCAAAAGGATAGGTCAGGCCAGGCCAGGCCAGGCCAAACAACGCCATGTCAAGCCAGGAAGAAGAAAAAGAGACGCAATTCTCTTAAAACTACGCACTTAGTTAAGAATCTAGAGGACAAGGGGGAAAATAGTAAGACGAGACCATAGACTCTTTTCATAAATGGCTGAAAATTTAAAATTATTTTGTGTGCATTAATATTCAAATTAGCCTCACTAAACTCGTTTGGGAGTAAAAATTATTTTGAATTATCAACTCAAAAACGAGGTTAGCCAGGCTAAATTAAATACTTACAAAATAATTTATAATTGGCAACCATTTATGAAAAGGGTCTATACGAAGAGGAGATAGAGTCTAGGAGACAAGATACAGTATACATGGTATACGAGACAACACAAGACAATTCGTGACACGAGACACTAGACGCGGGATGCGAGATGCGTGAAACGGAGCACGACTGATACGTGAAATGAGAAGCAAGACAAAAGACGGCACAAGACAAGAGACAGGAGACACGAGACACGACTCGAGACGAGACAGGCAATCAAATACGAAACTGCAGGACAGACATGAGGCAGGAGATAAGACCGGAGCGGAGACACGAGACGCAGCAAGAATTTCCATACGTACCCGTGCAAGTTTCCCCGTCGCCGCTAAATCCACTTTTGCAAATGCATTTGTATGTTCCCCCGTGGCTGCTGCATAGAGCATTATCATCACAATGTTTGCCCTGCATAGTGCACTCATCTATTTCTAAAGAAATATGAGGAAATATACTCTGTATAGGCTGCTTTCACGGTATATAAGCAAAAACACAATTAAAAGGGCCTAAAATCAATGTCACTTACGAAATCCCAATTAAAGTGAAACACTGGCACGGCCAAATATACTTGCGTTGGCCTCACCTTTTTCGCAGTGTTCACCTGTATACCCAGCTCGACACAGGCAAATGTATCTCTTGTCTGTAAATCCACTCAGGCAAGTGGCATTATGAAGACATTGATCACTGGAGCATGGATTCTGATGAGAAGAGACATTCACACAGTACATATTGTTTAGCTTATACCTTACAGTAAAAACAAAACCTCAAGAAACTATCAAGTGTAACTTCTAACCTTGGTAGCCCAATAAAGAAATCCTTTTTGTGGCTTAAGATCTTTAGGGTGTCGCACGTGGTCATTTTTGTTTATTTGGCATAGACTGACGCTGTCATTCGCTGGTAGGGCGATGTTGATAGACACGCATGCGCTTTCCATGCCACACAGCCTTCTGCACTCAAAGCGTACGTCATCAAATTGCATGTTTAAAGATATGTTTTCAATCACGTGACCTTCAAGAGCGAACCCATCAATTGGTTTGACAAACGTAAGACTACGGCAGCCAAGTCCTGCAAACATTGAACAATCGTCAATTGTTAATTTTCACAATGGCATTACTATTACGAAGCCACCCAATGAGAGCTATGTTAAGCTCATTTAAAGTTCGTAGCGTTCAACCAGTTTTGACCAATTTGGTTTAACTGATACAACTATTCCAATTTTGTTTTTTCATTGTTTCATGGTTTCCATTTTCCTTTTGTGTTCCACTGGCAGGGAGAATACATTTAATTGTCTTACAAAAGGCGATTTGATTTGATTTGGACATATTACATGCATATTAATAAAAACAGTCACATAGGAATTTTAACAGAATTCAGTACCGTTAATCCGTCTTCTTTCAGAAATGTTACTACATCTAAAATCGTTTACTGCCTTATAGAGACACTTCACGCCTGATGTATCAGTAAGCATGGCCTGAAGCTTGCTGTAATCGTGCTTTATTGTCTTGCAATAGAACGAGAAAATATCTAATAGCGGTGAAAGCAAAGAAATATCATTTTAGAAGAAAAAATAACTACTAAAAGATTCAAAATTCCACCAGAATTTCAGCTTTGATTTTTAGACATCCTGTCCAGAAATCAATTTTGATGAATTACAATCCACTTCCATTCTTGTAATCCTGTACTACTTCCCCAAAATACATGTTCTATCTTGTTCCCTGGAATCTTTTTATCAAATTTATTCGTGTATTTAAGTGACTGGAACTCTCATCAACATCAAAATATGTATCATGTGAAGTATTTCTTAGGGTGCAATGTGCTTGGGGTTAGGGTTTAATGCGTTGCACCATTACTTGCAGAGATATACTATATTTTCAGTGTGGTTTTACGCTTATGCTTTCACACCTTGTGACGTCATCGTTACCTAATTTGCATACTACGATAGGCGATATCACTACAAGGAAACGTCATTCTTCGCCATTTTTAATTGAAGTCCTTTGAAAATTTAATAGCTCGTTTTTTTAATTTCATGGGCACTTTAAGGTGCGTACATGACTTATTATGTACAGTGTGTAGTTTAGCTTTGTTATTTGCTGCAACATGTAGACGCAAAGCAGATAAAAACATCGATCGAACTTTTGAGAGATCATTTTTCTGCAATTAACCCCCCTTGCCTTCCCCATTTTGATGTTTCCCTTGTCACGTTTGTAAAAAATCAGGTGGCTGAATACAGTTTTGGAAGAATTTGGGTACTATACCTATAATTCATCATGATGTTTCAATATTAATGAACAGGTACATTTAAAAATGCCAAGACATGATTGGCTTATATTTGACATGTATATGTGCAATACTGCTGAAGTCTATTAGTGGAGCTGTTTTTGTAAACTGGAGCGTTTCAATGGCAACGAAAAACATCAAAAGTGACTTAAAATATCTAGGTTTTTTTTTACATTTTACGTAAAATCCACTCATAAGACTTTTACTTAAAACTGCTCAATGGTTCGTGATTTCTCTATGGTGGGAACTGAACGCGATTCTGACAGGCAGCTTTTTATTTTATTTTTTTACACAAGAAAATTATGTTCTGCTTAATTCTGAAGTGTATGGTTGATTTCCTTTGCGAAATTTTTATACGATTACAGTAGAATTTGAAAATTAGTAAACGAAGTTGAGCTTTCGATTCTGAAAAGAACTTTACCAAAAGGATTTCACTATGACTTTTATCAGTTATTTGAAAAGTTACTCGAAGTATGTGAAACGCTTAACTTAGCTCCTTTACGATTTACTTACCATGGGGGAGGTCGGCAACACTGGGGCAGAGAAGCCAGCCTCTACAAAGAACTGTTACAAACAGCGACGGAAGTGTAGGGAACCGACGGCTCATAATTCTGTCTCTTGAAGTTTTTCTTGGGCAGTATTAAAAATAGAATAAAATCGCTAATTTACACCGAAAAGCTCTTCGTACGGTGTTCAAAGTTGCATGGTTCCTCAATAGCGTGAGTTGCGGCTCATCAACAGCCATTCACGTATCGCTAACGCTTGTTTAATATCTTAACATATAAAGGAAGGCATTGTTTATTTTTCATTGGGAAAAGTGTGATAAATTATTCATCAAAAATACAAGCAGAATAGAGGATTTGCGTGCGCGTTTATGGAGCAAACAACGCGAAAGTACATAGTTCTGTAGCGGTGGCAGCGCATCTGAGCATAATTTGATTCCTATTCTTATTAAAATATTTATCTTTCATACTGACAGTGATAAAAAGACCATTGGAAGTGTGGGTAAAGTCGCGTATTTTTTCCTACGTTAACGGGTATGGATTTAATTGGCAGTTACGTAGAATAAATGGAGGAAATTTACGGAAAGTTTGCGTCTGCGCAAAAAGGCTTGAACAACCTTGAACTTTTCCTCTATTATATTTTAAACAGGCAAAGCCAGTTAAATCACGCCCGTTAGCGTACGAAAAAAATACGCGAAAGTGGAAATCCACCTTAAACAAATATGATAGCTGGTGCTTCTAATTAAAGGCTCTACTTTTCTTTATAATGATATGTTCGCGAGTCAATTAACATATATATTGCATTTACATGTGGCGCACCGGTTCAGTTATTGCTTCTATAAACTAATTAATGATCTTGTCTGGTAGTGACAGCAGTGGAGGTGATTTTTACTCATAATCTTTTGATGACAAAATTAATAAGAGGGTTTGCCATCTTTACGAAAGATAACGGGATCTTAAAAGAAACATCGAGGCTCCCGCAATTGTAGAAAAAGGCTTAACTCTATGGGCCTAATTACATGAGCCGGGCTAGCCCGGTTAGCCGGGCTTGTTTCAGTTTACCGAGATCTCGGTACCTCTGTTAAACGCAACAAAAATCAACTTCGCGATTACATGACAACCGGGCCAGCCCGGTTAGCCGACAAAGAAACCCATCCCGGCAAACCGGGCCGGCTCATGTAATCAGGCCCTATGAGTAATTAAAAAACGGGACTTTTCTAGTCATAAGATATTTTAACTTCAGAGGCTCGCTGAGATACATTAATTATACATTAAACGTCTACTGTTATGATGTCTGTCATAGTTAGAACATTGAGTTACGAAAGAAGAGCTTTAATTATTTCTGAACGTAACGTTCCCCTCAGAAAGCGCATTTCAGTACACGTGAAATATTATAATTATATTATAATTATTTTAAATTCTAACAAGGTTATGATCTGTATGGATGAGAATTTTAATAATGTTATTAATAAATAATATCAAGACAAGCAACAAAATCAGTCAAAACATTAATTTTCCCCAGTTTATTTTACGGCGCACGCAAGGCCAGCTACAATGAAATTGATTGTAAAGTTATGCGTTTATGTCGTCCATTGAAATCCACCTTTTAAAGGCAATTTATTTCTCGGACGGACAGGGATTTCCAGGGACGGAACCAGGATTTTTCTTTGGAGGGGTAGCACCACTAAGGAATGACGTAATTGATGGGTGACGTAAGCAGAATACTAGTTATATGTACATTTGGTTTTTAGTATCAGCTTAAATGTTCTAAGTGCTTATAATTTTCATGCCGCATACAACAAAGCATTTAGTTTAAAATTACAAATCATTGCAAAGAAACTGAAATATGAGCTCCGACTTGCGAGCTTTAAACAGGCATAAGAACAATATTTTAAAACGAGTGACCCGCTTCAGCTTTTTTAAACCGTTGTTTTTGACGGTTTCTTACAGAAATCATTGCAAGATGATAAAGAAACAATATAACGTCAAATTGCAGTATAAGCTGCCACAACTTATAGAATTCTTTGGATGATTTTGACACTGTTTCCATTGCATGAGACCAGTCCGTTAGAAGATCTCAACCCAACTGTCCCTTGATTCTTAACGAGGGTGTCCAATCGAGCGAATCGAGTTGAATCGTCAAGCACCTCCGACGAATTGACTCAGTTTGGTGTAATGCTTTAAGAACGAGGAAGGTTCATATTATCATTGTGTTACGGGCTTTGACTTCTGGTTGTCGCTTGCTCCTACGCCCAGCGCTTCCCTCGTTGATATTCTGAGAGACTGGGGACGGATCAAGATATACTCCGTGCGAATCGAGTCGAATCGTCAAGCATCTCCGACGAGTCTACCTAATTTGGGGTCACGTTTTAAGAACGAGGAAGGTTCATATCATCATTGTCACATGCTTTGACTTCCGGTTGGGCGGACATACTCTGTGCGAATCGAGTCGAATCGCCAACGGCCTTAGACGAATCGACTCAGTTCGGGTATATTGGACATGTGTGGAAGGACGGACGGACGGACGGACGGCTGGACGGACGGACGGGCGGATGGATGGATCACTCTATTTGAGTGATTTCCCTTGCATTTGGATATATTCCTTTTGAATTATTAATGAATTTTACAAGGACTAATTTGATGTTTTCTGTACACAATGTGGTTTGCGTTTGCTTTAGTCAGTGCCACAGTAGCGCATATTGCAGATCGGTGTGCCATTGAGGTAGTAAACATAAAAAGAGCCGCAGTTTCTCACTTTAATGTTAGTGGACGAGACACAACAATTTGAATAGTAATGGACGCAGACTTTCCTGGTGACTTTGCCGTCAGCTACTGCGGGATGTCCACCTTTTAACCAGCCGGTCATGCTAGTGTCACACCTGTCAGTTGGCGGACATGAAGTAACCATTCTTGTCCCAGCAGCTCCTTGAAACCGGAACCAACCTGGACCAAGGTTTTTGTCGCATTTGGCCCAGCTCGGACGAACGTAGGTCACCTTTCTGTTAGCGTTGGTCAGACTTTGATAGTTTTCACATTCTAAGAAACAGAGACCAAAAGAGAGTCAACGAAATTCAGGAAGTCAAGTAAGCAAAGTAAAGTCTGTAACCGAGCCTAGTGGTTCATCAGGCTGAAGGTTATCCCAGTTTCCAAAGTATGAATCGACTAGGAGTATTTCTACCCCCCCCCCCCCCCCCCCCTCTGGATGGGATGCTAGTTCATCGCAGGGTTACGCCTAGCGAGGGTAGAGTTCAGTTCCAGCTTTGAGTCACATCAAAGACTTATCCCATATTGTTATCCCATGTTTGAAAAACCAATCAGAGCGCACCATCACCGCCATCTAAGGACATCCATGGCTTCAGTAACCAATCAGAGCGTGCAAATGGAAAAGCAATATCCATTGGTTTGGTTTGAACTAACATAAGACAACCAAACGAGGATCGACGTGGAATATTCACCTGCCACGGGATGCGTGCATGTTTTCCCATCTCCAGTGTAAGGATGGTTACACGAACAAGTGTAGGATCCTACAGTGTTCGAACATGAAGCCGAGCTGTGGCATCCGTCTACACCGACAGCACATTCATCAATATCTGAGGATATGAAACGAGAAAAAAAATCATCAGTTTGGGTGAGAATATTTCGTATAGTGTGTGTATGCATACCGGCGTGTCTACCCGGGACAACTCATGGCGTGGCGAGTGTCACGAAATGTCCGGATTTCAAGTTTTTAAGTACAAATTTGCACTAAATAAATAGAATTTAACCCAGCAAGGCCTCCAGCGATCGAATGAACGAAAGAAATTCAAAGGAAGAAGGGCAATTGGCGACTTGAATATTTAAATACTTTATGAATAATCAAATAGGGTCAACTTTAACTCGGCTGACGGGGACAATTTTTTGTCATATAAACGCTCGGTACCCGAGACTATATAACTGAGGCCTCAGTCTTATTCAAAACTCCCATAATGTCATCCTATGGCCTTATGCGCTTCCAGGCACGAATTCGAAAATGAGTCTGTATGTATGGCATCATCGATCTACTAAGCTCTATAACGAAGTTTTTTTCCTTCGCATAATCGTACTTGCCATGTTAAATTAACGAGAATTTCTAATGTAACAGGTAGTACACATTAGCCATGAAGCACCCAAGAACTCTTATTGATGAAAAAGAAGTTTTATCGTTTGTCTCACGATGTGGTCACTTGTCATGACATGTCATCAGCGTAACATCACCTGTACAATTTCTGCCATTGCCAGAAAATCCAGCCTTGCATGCGCAAGTATAAGATCCATGAGTATTATTACAAACAGCATTGACATCACAACTGTGGGCGTTTGAAGAGCACTCGTCTGCATCTAAAACAGAGTTATAGAATTAAATAATGCAAAACAGTATAGTTGCTGATGGTCTTAATATTTGCCCAAAGCATGCACCATTAAAAATTTCAAACAGTAACCGTGTAAACAGTTGGAAAGGATTAAATATACAGACTTCATTGACTTTCTCGATTGGAGGTTGTGTCCCGAAGGACGAACAGCAAATAAGCCCTAGAGATGTAATAAGCTGTAGTACGTTATAAAGAAAAGATACACTTCAGAAAAATAGATATTGATTTTAAAACCGTTGATTTATTAATACAGGCCTCCATAGGCGTACGGGGCACCGCCTACCTGGCAAAAAAAAATTGCCCGTACGCTTATTCAGGCCTCGGTTGCAGCAGTGGAATAAGCACCAGTTACAGCAAACCGAGTTAAAAAGGTCAAATTTTGTAGCTGAATCATCAGATAATTTAATTACCAACTTCGTAAACAAAAAGCAAATTCTTGCATTGATGGGATTTAATTTGCACCGTTGATGTTCTAAATCGATGTTTCTTGTGCATTACACCATTTAGAATTGGCATTGAAGCTAAGAGAGCTATGCAATCTCGCTTGCGATAAGCGGTTTTCATAATAAATTGTTCCCACTCCCGCAACTTAAGTGGGTGGGGGTTTAATAATTGTTAATGAAAGTGTGAAAGTGGTGGATTATATGTTTGTTTGATGCTTACCATTGCAAGTTTGCCCATCTCCAGTGTATCCAGATCTGCACTTACAAGCATACGAGCCCAAAGTGTTCACACAATCTGCATTGATGTCACAGGTATGGTTGTGCGAATTGCACTCGTCAATATCTACAACGATTAAAGGGGTTACGTCACGATATTTTGGGTCATTTTTGCGACTGACCAGATTACCCCTAACATACAGGAAACCTAAAAGTAATATTACACGAAGGAGGCAAAAACACAAAAGAGGTGATGCTAAACCAGAAAGGAACGAGGATGTTTAAGGATGGAGAAGATTGTGACGGATTAGAAATGACGAATTTGAAAAATTTAGGCTAAACCATGACAGCTCCTTAGGCTATCTCCTACCCGAATGCAAACCTTCCCTCACAAAAAGCAAACATCAAAGATGCAAAATCATTCCAAAAATATAAGCCATGTTCCCATTGGCTGAATCTAGAGACATATAGGGTGGTTACTATTAAAGTTGCATCTCCAATTTCAGACAGGGTGAAATCTGGGTACGAGATTAAGGAAATACAGAACACAAAGCATAACTGAGCTCAAGGGGTTCGTCACTGGAGTTGCTAAGCAACATGACGCTTTTGCTAGCGGGATTACTTCAGTGTGTTCGCGAGTTTGGACACTCGTTTTTGATTGGCTTAATACTACCAAAACACAAAGCTTACAACTGAAAAGGTGAAAACAGAATAATTGGTACAAAAAAGTAGGAGACTAAAAAAGTCTGTAAACAACATTTAAAATGCAATTTTCAGTCAATGTGGCCGTAATCAAAGTACGATAAGTAATAATGGATCCAAATTCTCAACACTTACCCGTGCAGATATTCCCGTCGCCGTGAAATCCATTTTTGCAAATACATTGATACCGCACCCCGTTGTAGATGCATAGGGCGTTCACATCACATTTGTAACCCTTCACAGTACATTCATCAATTTCTAAAGAAGTCAAGTGAGAAAAGTCTGTAAATGCCTAATTTCACCACACAAACACAAACAGGAGCCTAACTAAGTAGAAACAACTTTTTGCTTTCTTGATCTGTCTTCAATAGGCATATATAACAACAAAATAAGTTTCAATTTAAAGAATACAGTGGCGGATCTAGGGGAGGGCCCAGGGGGGCCGGCCTCCCCCAACCCCCCCCCCCCCCCGTTATGGGCGAAAATTTTAAGGCACCAAGGGACGAAAAAATTCTCGGGGCCCCACCTTAATTTAAGGCCCGAGGGGCCGGAAAATTTTTCTTGCCCCCACCTTAGAAAGACGTCTGGATCCGCCACTGTGAGATTATCCCCACAAAATCTACTAAAAGTACAATAACGTGGCTTACCTAAAAGTAAAACATTTACAGCATGCAGTTTCTTTTATCAATAAAACCAGTGGAATATTGCATGAATTCACATTTACATTTGCATTGAGCTTCTAACATTGAAAACAATGTCTGCATGTAGCTAATAAGAGACTCGACACCGATGGAAGCCCACTTTAAATTTACCGCACCTGTTTCGCAATGTTCTCCTGTATAACCAACGTGACACAGGCAAATGTATCTCTTTTCTGAAAAGCCGTTCAGACACGTGGCATTATGAAAGCATGCGTCACTGGAGCATGGGTTCTGATGAGAAGAATAAATGTATCTTTAGTAAAATATTTTGACGAATCTTTTAACCAAAAACTCAAGATTCGTCTGATTGTAATTTCTCACCATAGTGGCCCAATAAAGAAAGCTTTCTTGTGGTTTAAGATCCTTGTGATGTCGAATGTGATCAGAGTTGCTTAGTTGACACAAACTGACGCTGTCATTCGCTGTTAGGGCGATGTTGATAGACACGCATGCGCTTTCCAAGCCACACAGCCTTCTGCACTCAAAGCGTACCTCATCAAATGACATGTTTAAAGAGATGTTTTCAATCACGTGACCTTGCAGAGCAAATCTATCTACTGGCTTGACAAACCTAAGACTGCGGCAGCCAAAACCTGCAACCAATGACAACTAATATTTCAATAGCCTTTATTCATGTTTCTGTTAGGCTGGCAAGTTTCACCACCAAGCTCAAACTAATTACAAGAAGAAAATCATAACCGTGAAGGAGGTTTGGATACCCTATCTTAATTACCATAGATTTTGACGACTCTATTTCTCCGTTAACTCCTTAGTTTTTATTTCGATTGAAAAGATATAACAAACACTCGAGACAGTGTTTCATCGGCTATCCAAACACCTCTACGTGCGTTAAAAATACTCCGATGCGCATCGTATTTTCAACTCTCTTCTCGGTGTTCGGATATCCCGACGAAACACTGTCTCTCGTGTTTGATATAATACCTCGCTTTTGAAGTGCAAACTCGGTCGTACTGTTTTCTTTTTCATGAAAAACTTCTCAAGGCAGCAAAACTGAAAGAACTCTCACGTGCAAAATGCATGAAGGTGACAGGGGGTTAATAATGGTTCTCCTAAACAAGCCATGGAAATGAATTTTGAGCTAATGACGTCATCATGCGTAAGCCTATTCATAATAACATCATTATTGTCAAGGCAACAAAGACAACAAAGGCTATGCTTGACAAAAGTAGTGATTATTCACAAAATAGATGTTTTTATACACAATTCAACTCGGATTCTCGAGAATCCAAATGCTACTCATATTGCATAAATGAATCTTGAACCCGTTGGTCTTTTCAACAATGCATTATTTTGAAAAGGCTTAGATCAATGTTTATATGAAAAGGCCATTTCTGGTTAGATTGCGTTCGACCAGGGGGACTTTATCGCTGTCATCGCTTTTAACAAATTTAACAGCTGCGATCGTTCGATAACCATATCTTGACTTGCCACACAAACAAGACGGATTGCAATCAATTTCAACGCTGCAAATTTAAGATTGAGAAAGCAAAATAATCCCTGATACGGAACTTTGCTCAATTGATTTTTCTTTGTGTCACGGTAAACAAGAAGTATCATCAAGGGGCGCTGGTTTTATTGTATTTATTTTAAATATTTACTGTATAATCGCTTAGCATGAAATTAAACTGATTTTACGAAGAAGATTTCTGGGTGAACAAGCACTCGAATTTTAATATCAAAGGCACAGTACCCAGAATTTCGCAAAATAGTGATTTTGCAATAATTATCATTTTGCGCAATGAGATTTTTTATATTATTGCTTAGTGTGCTAGAAAATTAATTGTACCCTGAACAAGCTAAGCACTTGAATTTTAATATCAAGGCCGCAAAATGGTTATTTTACAATAATTATCCTTTTTTTCAAAATGAGTTGAAATACCGTTAAATAGCTTTTATTATCGCACCGAGTGATTTGGCTGAGAAAGATTTCTGGGTAACCAAACAATTAAATTTTAATATCAAAGGCTGACTGTCCGTAATTTCATCTTGAAGGAAAATAATAACTTTTCAATAATAGCTGTTTTACGAAATGAGTTGTTATATTGCCAAATATAAGATTTTATTATTGCTTTGCCAGGGATAAGAAATTAAGGTTACATGATTTGGCCGAGAAAGATTTGAGCTTAAGCAAGCCATCAAAATAAAATGTCAAAGACACTGTATCCTGAATTTCGCCAAATAAAGCAATTTCAGAAAAAAACTAATTTTGAAAAAACAATGTTTTTTTGCAAAATGTTATCACTTCTTCAGTAATAGAAAATTGTTTGAAGTAAGCATGATTTGGCCGAGAAAGATTTCAGCTTAAACAAGCAATGGAACTCTCATCTCAGAGGTTCACTACCTACGAATTTCACAAAAAAAAAATAATTTTATGAAATTGCTATTTGCGAATGTTTCTAATATTCTCGCAATGGGAATCAATAACAGTAATCTGGTAATATTAAAGAGCTTTCTGTTTTTTACGTATATTTGCAAATGGTATAGGTCTGTTTTGTATTATGCAACAACGCGTGGATTGAATTTTATATTTCCATAGACGTTTGTAATGATTATATTTTTCAGTTTTTTTGTGATTCTGACAAAGCAAAATAAAGAACTTAACAACTAGAAAAAAAGATAACTTGGTTTCTTAGAATTGGATGGTATGCCACGACACCTATTACAAAAACCGAGCTTCTCCTGATGAAATTTTGAGGAAACGTAGGTTTTAACTTGGTGTTAGATGTAACATTGTTTTCTTTCATTATGACAAACATCACAAAATCAACGCCAGCTATAAATGTTATAAAAAGAGACGTTTACGTTCAACCGAAGTCTGAAAATCGAAAAGATGCAAATTACGGGCTCTTTGTCAGACATTTTTATAACAGACCCAAAGAAATTGTGTGTGATCTTTTTTTTTACATTCGATGGCTTTGAAGTTAACTTAATAAGCGGAAAAGAGGCCATTCGACATATGACAGGCAAAAGAGACAACATTAGACCAGTTCGATGTTCTATTTCAATTCGCGATTGTTTACAAATCTATTAGAAACACTTTCCGTCCCATATCTAAAAATAAAAGTTAGGTTTTTCGAAAACATATTAACATTACCAATTCCGTGAATCCGAGAGAGAGCTAACGCCTTTAATGACGTAAAGTGCATGAAATAATTCATACATGAACCGCGGATCGAGCAAATTGAAAATTTACTGCAATGATTATTTATTACTTTCTATCCAGAAACCTTTAATTCTGCCTACAGTAGACAGTTTACTTACCATGATGAGCAGCAACCATGGAACAGGAAAGCCAACCTCCCCAAAAAACGAATACCAAGAGCAAAAACAGTACTGGAAAAGACTGAGAGCCTTTCATTTCCCAAAGCCTCGTCAGCACAGCACAGTCGGTCATTTAAAGTGAATGGCTCTATTCGGGGACGTGAGCTGCGCCGGCGTCAATGCCCTAATAACACAATAACACTATGAAGCCATTTTGGGCAATTCTGCACGGTTTCTACCCGAGATACGTAAGATTGCCTTGCATCCACGTTCAGTCTTGTTGAAATGCAAATGAGAAAGGCTGTAACCATGAAAAGGGGGCTATTGTCAGTTATGACGACGGACACCTGTTTATTTTGAACAAACCAGTGAGTCTTTAACTCTTTCCCGTCATGCACAATTCTTCATCGATCAGACACGTTTTTTCAAACCGGATATTCAGTTATGCTATCAATCAATGACAGTTTCCATTAATTTTTTACGTTCGCGTTTAAGTCTGAAGGTGGTGGAATCACACTTGATTGGAGATTTTATGCAGACCGAGGTTCTTGCAGTTCAGTCTGTTTTAACGCGTCGGCCATCTTGGATGACCGAAATCCAAATTTAAAAGTTGTCATGTAAGCCGAATTTAAGTGTCTATGTTCAAATTCGCTCAGAAATTGCCTTAATCTTTCAGCTTCCTGTGTGCCAAATATGGAGTAAATCGGAAGTAACGCAATTTTTTTTCAATTTTTTTCCTATGGGTCTAAAACGACCCATAAACAAAGGATCGGACAGGAATGAATAAAGCAATTTTTAACGGATAAATGCATGTCGTTTAAAGTGCTACAGTATGATAAATTTTCTGCATCATGCAAGTTTAGATTTATCATAGAGAATTCCAAGCAAGATTAACGCCTGCGTGTTAGAACTGATAAAATAATGACATCACTGCCAACGACCGTCAATACATGTTTCAACTGTTTAAGGAAGAGCTACATGTTTCATCCAAAATACCTCGCATTCCGAGTAACTTATCATTATGATGAGCCGACACGGAGCACTAATAGCCTACATGATTGATCTCATTTGTTAATAGACGTCCAGGGTTGAACAAGTTTTACAAATTTTACGATTTTTACTTTGAGTTAAAATGTTGCGATTTTTCGTTAAGTCATTGCGAAATTTCCCATTTTCCATTCTTTGTTATGCTCATTCCACCAGCTAGCGCCGGCTTGCGGATTTTACACAATTGAATATATAGATTTAGCCAAGCCTAAAAGCTCCATAGTTTTTGCTGATTCTTAACAATTTGAAAAATGATCTAAATCAGTGAAAATTCTAGCGTACGCAACTCCTCAAGAAAGATTTCGTTACCGAAAAAAATAATAACTATCAACTCCAATCACATAAATTCCGCCGAGGATGGCTATGAAAAACTACAAAATCAACCAGCACGCGATACAATGGAAAACCATTACCTGGTCAGCGGTCAGCTTCAAAAAAATGTGATCTCGATGAGTCCTAACCTGAGCCCGCGACATGGTCATGTGGTACTGGTCAGCGGTACTTTGTTTTGACAGCTGTCAATCGATCATAAAACTTCGGACTATCTGAAAAGACGTTGACTATACAGCTGTTTTGAAAATCTCGCCCCAGTCCTTTTCCGTGCGTACGTACGGGCGGACCGACGTACATGACATCCAAATTTTCCCGGCTGGATGGGTTTGCCAGTCTCTATAGGTATGGATCATGCTCCGCCCGCGCGCGCCGTCGGTGCGGCTGATTTCCCTTTCGAACAAGCGATGCCATTTTTAACGGTCGATGTCATAATTGGTAACCAAGCTTTTCGGAATGGACGATGCTTATCTGCTCTAGTTTAGGCCTGGACTAGGTAGAAACTGGTTATAATTTGGTGATAGACTAATAAACATTCTATAATTGCTTAATTGCTCACTTACTAACTGGTTTGCTTGCGGTTAACTTGTATTTGTTGGCTGGGGCAATGGTAAAGTACAATAGATTAAGAAAGTCATTTTTATAATTTAATCTTGCGAGAATTTGGCAGATCAGCCTGGTAGTGTAGCGGTGAGATAAGAATGTAGGCATGTTAGAGGTTCAGGGTTGGAATCTGGTAATTGCAGCGTTTGTTGTTGAGTGAGTAATCTTTAGTATCGATATCTCGCGTTGTTCTTAAAGCGTTTGTTGTTGAACAAGCTGTGTATTTCTCACCATCAGTTATTTCTCTCGCTCTTAGTGTTTGTTGTCGGCGATATTAACATGAAAAAAATGGAATTTCTGGCGATTGAGTGCCAACGAATAAGCCGGAAATTAAATATTTCTGCGGCACGAGAGCAACAGGTTAAGGGCCTGGGCCCTTGACTATAGATGCATTATGGGTAAAGTGATATGAGTATTTAAGCTTGTGATTGCACGTGGGTAATCATTCTAGGCCGACACCATCTCAGTTATTACTAAGTTTGTTTGTTTGTTTATTTATCAAGCCTAGTAGGAAGGCTTCATGAGCTTGGGCCTGGTTTCTACCCAGATTTCCTGTCATTTTTTTTTTCCCTACGGGGTTTTTTTTTTACGACAGGTTTTTTCTGGCCGCCGTTCTAACCACGATGTTTGTTAGTGGTTGCTAAGCTCTCGGTATGTCTTATTGTCGCGTGCTGTGACGGCGATTTCTGAGAATACAACGGTTTTGTATACGTGATTCTTTATTATTGTACGCTGGTGCTCGGCCAGAACATGCAAAATAAACCTAATGGCTCAATATATTGGTTGTCTGTTGTGTAGTGTAGCTGAAATGAACTGTTGTTCTTATAAAGCGTCTGTTCTTATGCACCTGTCAAAGTTAAGCTGGAGGGGAGAGGGAGGCCGGGCATAGGCAGGGCATTTGAGCTGACTTGAGATTTTCTGTTCAAATGCCCTACCGGCATTTGTGGATTGTCAAAATAGTAACTAAAAGTCAACAAAATGTTGCTAGAAAGGGCAATAAAACAGTCAAAAGTTCCCACTATGGGACGATAACAACTGTCAAATCCCCCACCTATGCCCGGCCTCCCCCCCCCCCCCCCCGCACCGGCTTAACATTGATATGCATAAGGAAATGGTTGGCTCACCATCATCAGCATAAGCTTTATTTATGCACGGTATCATGGCTGCTGGTATAAAAAGGTAAGCGGGACCGTTTCGCCGACCTTTTCATATCAGCCATTGTATACAACGTTACATGACCCTTACATAAGCGCATGACTAACCTCTTACTAACCGAGCACGAAGGCCGTACTGAGGAATATTGGCACGAGGTCGCGGCAGTAAGGATCGAGCGCAGCCACGTTCGTGCAAAAACGACCGAGCGCCAATATTCCCCAGTACGGCTCGAGCAAGCTAGGTTAGTAAGCAGTTTATAATACGACACTCGGGTCATGCATGCTTTTAAAAACGCACTTTTGGTGACTTGAATTCAGAGGTTTTCCGCTGTAACGTGTTTTGACGCCGCGAACAACAAGAACAAGCTGCCGCGATTTTGACAACAGTTTTCTGCAACTTAGAGCATTTTCATAAGTTTTCTTCTGCAGTTCTAGTTACAAGTTTTAAATTATCCAACTTTAGAAAAAATACACGGCTTAGGGCCATTTCTATGGAAAAAGTCCGTATGGCAAAATTCCGACCAAGAAAGAACCAATCATAACGCTCGGATTTTCTTTGCCATATAATAATGGCTGATATTAGCCAGCGGCACAAACAAGTAACATGGCTTCCGAAAAGGTTCGTTTATATTCGTTGGGAGTTTACTGGAGGGGGTGGCAGGCCTGTTCATTTTTTGTACTACGCGCCATCAAACTGATTGTAAGTAATCGCGTTTTCAATTTATATTTCGACTATCTTGCATTGAATTTCAGTGAATTGCATTGAAGTTTAAGTCGTGCGCGTGTACCAGTAATTATATCCAATATTAACAAGAGTTTTATACGTCACACTTAAAATGAAAATAATTTTGTTCACGTCCACTGCCCTACATTTACATGGTTCATTATTAAAAAAAAGAATTTCAACTACAAGACTGCTAATACTGACTACTCATTGTAACAGAGTAAAAAGAAAATAAACTTACATCCCATAATCTTTCTGTCGGTTTCTAATTTTTACTAATATTTTTATTCTCTGCTTTTGTAATTTAAAAATATTCTAAACGTAATCAGGCCACCCTCTTTAGCGCGATGAACAAACAATTTAGACCATTTAAGGTGTATAGCTTTAAAGACATTTTTCAAAGTCATCACGCACAAGTGGAAGATTGCGTGACAAGCCTTAAAGAAAGAAACCGGCACACATATTACTGCTGTCCAACAAAGGCTTGTATTCTTTTCTACAGACAGAAATACACTCGATCAAGTCCATCTTCATTACCGACCAGTTTGAAAAAAAAAAAATCCTAATTTTGACGATTTTATTTTCAAGCGGACTCTTCATAACCGCGATCCGTTCCGGTAATCACAATCCCATCCAAACCACGTGTTCACTACCAAAAATCACGTGGACATCACGTGCGCTTCACGTGAGAGGTGACATGTCGTCCTCACGATGGTACTCGAAATGTTGGTGATACTTGGCCAAGATTTTTTGAAGGGAACGTAGTTCTACCCACCACTGGTCTTGGGGAACGCGATGTCTGTGGAGCAGAAAAAACGTTATGCTGTACCGGTCGTTGTGGATGAAACCCGAGTGCGAGACCATTCAAATGACTTTACGTGCTACCGTATATTACGCCTTCAACTTTAAGTTTATGGATGAAACCCTAGTCTGTGACCATTCTAATAAAAGGTATTTAGCAGCACTTTTACTTGCTACTGAATATTACGCTGTTCAAGGTGGTTTCAACTTTAAGTCTGTACATAAGCCCAGAGTGTGCGACCACTCAAAAGATATTTTCAGCCGTACTTTCTTGTGGTACTGCTCATTTGCTGAACAAGGTGTTTCTAACATTTTGCAACTCTAGTGTGAGTGACGATCCACATGAAAGCCATTGAGCAAACTTTCCTCGCGGTACTGTTTACTATGCTGTGCGAGGTGGTTCTAGAGACTGTGGCTGAAACTTCTAGCGTGTGGTCATTTAAATAAAAACTACTGAGCAGTGCTCATTTCGCGGTACAAGGTGGTTCTAAGTAACGTGTAATTTTCTGTATGAAACCCGTGTGTGGCGATTAGGGTTAGATACATTATGCCGGCATAATTTTGGGCATAATGGCATAGTCAGAGCATCGAGCATAATGCTGGCAATATGACCAAGTTTATAGCATAATTTTAGCATAATGTTACAAAACTAACATTTTCCCTATTTTCAGTGAAAATGTGAGAAAAAATATCGAATTTTTCCCTCTGACTGATTATTCAGCTCTTTCTCAGGCTTGGTTACTGGTTTAGAGGCCTGGTTACAGCGTTATACAGGTCCATCAGGCTTAGCAGTCATCCTGAGAACAATCACAACATGGCAAGTCCCGAGGGAGATGTTGCGTTTTAAGCTTTGGGGACTCGTTTGGGTGGTACCGTGGATTCAGATCGATTCAAGGGCGAAATTTCAGCCGGCATCACACGAGCATAATTTTCGGCATAATGACACGATTTTTAGGGTGACGCTAAAAAGCATAATGGTCAAATTTACGAGCATAATGTATCTAACCCTAGTGACGATTCAAATGAAAGCTACTGAGCACTGCTTTCATGCGGTACTATTAATTATGCTGCACAAGGTGATCCTACCTTTTTAAGTCTGCGAATGAAACCCCAGTGTGTGGCCATTCGAATTCGAATGAAAATTTCTAAGCAATACTTAATGTTTTATCTACGCCAGGTATACAATGACTAATGGTAGGTATACAATGACTAACTTACTGAAAGTCAGTGACGAGCTTTAATTCTTGAACAGGCGTGAAAGGGTTCGCCGCCTTCTTGATGCCCAACAGACAAGCTGTGTCCGGCGATGACGTTTCTACAGTCCCTGGTTAGAAATAAAATTTATTACGTTCTGAAAGTGCGAAGTGATCTTTGCAGTGAATTTTTTAGGGATTCAACGGAATTCAAACCCGTGACATCCGTGATAACGGTGCGACGCCCTACGAACTGAGCTGTGAAGCCAAACATTGATAGCGAGGTCAAAATGTGATTTCATATGTTACCGTGAGGAGCGAAACGATATAAAGTGTGTGAAATAATTGAAATTAGTTGAACAAACGAAGTGAGAAATACACCAAACGGAGTGTGTGTAACAATCTATATATCAGAAGCTTATCACTTCTGGTGATATAAGTTGTTGGCACCCACGCACCTTCATCAGTAATATTCTGGCTAATCTTTTCCGTGAGCCAGTTTACAGCTAGTGTAGCTTGTCTTGTGGCCTGGATTCGATCGAATGGTGACGGCGAGCCGCCCTGAAAAGTACACAGCGGTAAGTAAGTAAAACTTGAAAAAATATATATGATCATGACATTAGTTAACATCTTGATCATCAGGGTTTTAAGGCTACAACTGAAAAAAAATAAAGAATGATATTTTTCGTTCTACGAAAGTGAAAAAACAAACTCTCAAGGCTAAACAAATCTCAGATCCGTCTCAAGCAAGGGGATGTTAGTTAGTACACGAAAAAAAAAACTATCCTGTTTATACCGAGGCTTCATGTAAGGTTAAACAAAAGGCTCGTTTCCAAGTGAATCGAGTTTTATAACTGGCAGTCCATGCAAGCTGACGAGTATGAGAATACGAGAAATCAGTGCGACTAAGTTATTCATGTAAACGCTACGAGTGTGCATGCGTTTTGAAATAAAGTGAAATCCAAATACTCCACTCTCGTCCCCAGAGGCCGCGATTCGTTTGGTCAGCACCAAGAAATCGAGACCTCTGGCCGCAACCAAATGGTGAGCATGCGTAGAGAACTCGTTTTGTAACTTTCAACCAATCAGATTTGTCAGATTTGACTTTGTGCTTGCGCAGAGTGACGGGAAGTCCGTGAATCGCGGACTTCCGATGTTGGACCTTTCCAGAGGTCGCTATTCTTGGTGCTGACCAAAAGGATCACGGCCTCTGGGGACGAGAATGCAAATACTCAATACAGGATCTACAAAGAGAAATTTTGTCATCCTCTTCAATAAAGTAACTGTAGCATCATTGTCTGTTTGTTCTTGTTGTTGCTGCGCTGTTGTTTTCGTTGTCGTTCGGCGGATTCAAGATAAAAATACGATCTTACGTGATGTCCCAAGGACGTGCAATAGGCCACTTCGGAAAATACCATAATACTCTTTGTTTGTCCCCAGAATTGTGCATGAGCATTGTTTTCAGTTTGTCATGGGACTTACAATGGTCCCAAGAGAAAACAAAAACAATGCTTATGCAAAATTTTGACACTGATTTTCCAGCTAATTCTATGGTAAATTCTCTGGCAAATTTTACGTGTTTAAAAGAATCGACCATATTTTTCATCGTCTACAATCTTATTGACTATAAAAAATGGCGTCATAAAGAGTTCTGAACATTTCATGACGTCATTTCTATGGTCTATACGATTGTAAACCATGGAAAAACGTGGTCGATTTGTTAAGTCTCACCTGCTGCACATGTCCGAGCACATTAGTTCTGACTGTAAAGAGTCCGTCTCCTTCTTCTCGATACAAGGCCGCAATAAAGTCAGTGGAGTAATTTTCACTACACTTCTCGTTTCTGATCAAGGACGACAAAACAATGTGGTACAATGTTACTACTCTGATTCGATCGAGCGAAACAAACTTCCAACCGGCGATCTTGGATATGCAAGGGGCTCCCTGTGCCACAGGGCGCCCCTTGAATAGTCAGTGTGGGTCGCAAAAACAACTACTAAGATTAACTTAAAGAAAATTCACAGGGCCCATGAGAAGAAACATGTTTGTTTAGTTTGCGTTTGCTTTTTGACCAATTATTCTACAACGGCGCGTAATCTAATTGTTTCAGTAAGAGAGCAGTATTGTGTTTTTAAGGTAAAAGGTAAAGTTTGCATTCGGGCCTAGTGGCCCATCAGGCCGGAGCTTATCCCGGTATCTGTAGCATGAAGCGACAGAACAGAGAGTATTTCTACTCCCCCCTGGATGGGAAGCTAGTCCATTGCAGGGTTGCCCCCCAGCAGTAAATTCGCCGGTACCCATTTATACACCTGGGTGAAGAGAGGCACAGTGAGAGTAAGGTGTCTTGCCCAAGAACACTTTTACAAGTAAGCCAAATGTCACGTGTAACAAGCACTATCGTGTTCCATTAGGGAATAGATAACAATGCGAAAACCATCTAGTTTGTAGATTTCCATAAGAACGTGCCAAGTGACTAATAAAATAAAGGGGAGAAGTACTAAAAAATTACAGGGCAGAAAACTTGCCAATTGTACTTAACATCACGCGCGTTTTTTCCAGTCTTGGCATCAGATGTATATCACTCCGCTTTTGGCACTGGTTGTTTGTTTTGTGCTGGTCGCATTTTTGCTATTTGCATTGGCTCTGGTAGAATGCTTTCCTACGATTGCAATTGTTGATACACTTAACGCGTTTAGCACTGACTGCGGTCACGGGCCAAATGTGAAAGCAGTTTAAAAACTTATAATTCACATAATAATGAACGAGTTATCGTACCTTACGATGAGCCCTCTCCGCACAGACCCTTTCATCTTGTTTATCAAATGCTCAATATTTGTCTGTTATAAATGGAAGGAAAAATATTACACAGAATAGGTATGGAACGTTTGTTCTGGCTGAGATTATTGCTTTTCTATTTATCGTTTTGGCTAAACTACAGAATACAGGTCCACTTTCATCCATATCTCAAACGAGCGGACTCGTTTGGTTCAGCCAAAAGAGCTAGATGAGACAACATTTTTTCCCATCCACCGCCAAACCAAACGGGCAGACGCGCCAAAAAAATCTGTATACTTATTAAGAATTACAACCAATAGCGAGCTAATGAGCTGGACAAGCCACCAAATCTAAAGAACCAGCACAAACTTTCCATATTACTCATTACTTAGAGCCACTACAGAGTCATTCATCCCTGTATAACTGGACAGTTCGCGTCATTTGCGCGCGCTGTTGATTTTCTGGTGCATAGTCAGTTGTTATCAATGTTTCTTCACCCACGAAGAAATTTTTAGTCTGAAGCGCCAAACGTCTTCTCACCCTAATCCCCTGAGGCACAGGCGGGAAGTTTTTTTCCCGCCCGCGTCTCAGGGGATTAGGGCGAGAAGACGTTCGACACTTCAAACTAAGAAATTTTCCGATCAGGGTTATTTTGTTTCAAACGATTTGTCACAGTTTTGATTGATTAGTAACAGGAATTCGTGTCGGCCAATTCTGTCTTTAATCATACTCGTGATTAACAAATTAAATCGGACTCTAGCTTCGCGGTCGTCAGATTTTGTTTATCACTTCTATGATTACAGACCGAATGGGACTCCACTCAGTCCTATTACCACTATTGCAGCGCGACGCGCCTAACTGTGGCCACCCAACAAACTTTTTTGACAAGTTCTAATTAGCCAATCGGAGAGCACGAATTTGTTTGAGCTGTCCCGCCTCCTAGGAATTTTCAAAGCTGTTCTCGCGAAACCTTTCAACAAACAAATTCGCGCTCTCTGATTGGCTAACTTGTTAAAAAAGTTTGTTGGGTAGCCACAGTTAGGTGCGTCGTGCTGTAATTCTGTCAGCTGATATTTTTTTTACCAGTGACAGTATTAACTTAGCACCAGTACCTACCTTCAAATGCTCAAGAGTCAGCTTTTCCTCAAAGACATAAGCAGCATCGGCGCCTCCAGCCAGGGCGCTCATTGTTGCTAGGTAACCGCAGTACCCGCCCATACATTCCACAACAAACACTCGTCTTGTCGCGCTGCTAGCCGACTGCTTAATACGATCACAATTCTGCGTGAGCAACAAAGTTAAAACTGAATTGGCCAATTCCGAGTTGCCTTTTGCCTGTCAAAACGAGTCACGAAAGCATTGCTCTCGCCTTACGTCCATTTTCGTGTAAATCCAACTGGTTTGTGCATGAAACTATTTGCACGAACTCGTGTTGAAAACACAGGGGCAAAAGGCAACCCACATGGGCCTAATGCAACGGAGGTTACAAATGAAGTTTGCTATAATAGCCAGTGTTGTGTTGAATTATTATATGTATCACCAACTTCAACTTGGCACTCTTTTCAGCGATTTAAAATAGGGTCAAAACGACGTTTCGAACGAAAATGAGTTTCAACTGCACGTTCATTTGTACACGAATCAGAGGGTCTCAATCGGGAAGTGGCTTTTACGGTTAACAGTTAACTTTTTGGCTTTTTTACGGCTAACGGTTAATTTTGTTCCATTACGGTTAACAGGAGAAGTTAAAAAATAATTGCTATTGTTTTAAGAAGTTAAATATTCATTTCCATTGTTGTAAAACATACTGAAAGTGTCTGGACCATTTTGAGATAAAAAAAAGTATTTTTTTGTGTGTGTACACTCACAGTGAACTATAAGACTCTTATGATTTTATTGAGGCGTAACGACGCGACATATGCGACAAATTATGCAGACACTTACGACACGTCCGGTTTCGATCGGCTTTTCTCGCTACCAGAACACATAAACGCACAACACATCTGATTCAAAAAAAGTTCTCGAGGCCTTTACTTTTGTATTTAGATTTTTTACTGTTAACATTTTTTACGGCTAACGGTTAAAATTCTTTCATTTTTGCGCTTAACGGCTAAATGTTTGGCTATTTTACGGCTAACGGTTAACCCCATTGAGACCCTCAAATCAAAGTTTTTTCCAATGCAATTCGAAGGGTTTTGCACAAAGATTCGTTTTGAAACTGAGGCAAAAGACACCTCGAAAATGCCCTCTTGTTCCGCAGAATCACGTGAGAAATAGAAAAACGCGGGAAAACTGGTGTCAGCTAGACCACTCTCATTCCTGATTGGCTCGACAATTTGCATACGTTTCTATCAGCCAATCGAATTGAAGCATGAATTATGTCAAACTTGTTTCCTATCCATGGGAAAAAAACTGTTGTGTTAAACTTAACTTACCTCAGTAATGACATTGAGAGCCGTGTCTGCACCCAGACTAAGGTCTGTACCGGGAACATTGTTACTTATTGTAGCAGGAATGATAACCATAGGAATGCGAAACGCAGAGAACTTGTCACGTGCTTCGGCCAGTTGTAAAACGGCATGGTAAGCCTTGAGGGAAAAACAGCAATAATGAATATCTTAAAAATTTCAGCTCATATCTGTGGCTACTGAGGATCAAGGCCGCAAAGGTTCTTTAAATTGAGGTGCTTGGTGCTGGTCTAAAGCCAATGATGCACGTTGAGCAAAAAAAATGTTGCGACTGGGGTTCAACAAGTGTTGAACAGTGTATCATGCGATGTTGAATGTTGAAATAATTGCCATTCCGTTCAACAATTAAGTTGCCAGTTGTTGAACAACTTCAAAAACGCAAAAGCGTTGCAACAAGTCGCAATAATGTTGAAAGACGTTGAAGTAATATATCAAACACGAGAGACAGTGTTTCATCACATTTCCAAACACCGATCGAGAAGAGAGTTGAAAATACAACGCGCAGCGGAGTATTTTTGACGAATTTCAAGGTGTTTGGAAATGTGATGAAACACTGTCTCGAGTGTTTGATATATCTTCTCAATCGAAACAGTGTACCATTGGTTTAATGGGTGTGGTCTCTCTACGTAACAGAAACAGACTATATTTAAGCAAACCACATTAGAAGGGGTAATTACTTCGGCACGGGTATTCTATTACATTCTATACATTTGCTGGCATTTCAACAAAGAAACATGGCCAAACGGTCTGATCAATCAGTTGCAACAGACCACATTTACATGTGTAATATCAATCATCTACTGTCGACAACGTTTCACTTGACTCTGAAGACGACGCCCCGCTCAGGTTGTCGAAAATCCGTCACCAGCAACAGTTTTTTTTTCTTTTTCTTACCAGAACTACAGCCACCGGCACAATTACACTCTACACGAACCACTCATACTCAGTTCCAAAACATTTATCGATTATAATCCAAAGGGATTTTGTTCCTTCGATAATTTGTTTGTTTGCATTTTTACCTAATTTTTGCAACTAATATTGTCTTAACGTATGAATGAATTTTCAGACCTACAACAATATAGAAAGAAAACGAGCACAATTCTTAGGAGAATTCGTAATGTGATCACTGTTAATGACATAAGAAGCACGGCAAGTTTATTTAGGTCTTACCTCAAAGCCTCCGATGACAAGAAGTCCTTGGATATTATGCTTAGAAAACTTCTCTGCAACTTTCTGTAAGTTTTTGGAAGGCAGAGTTCTAGAAGGAAATACACGAAAGTTTTAAAACAACGCTGTTTAGTTAATACTGCGAGCTAGTTTATTTTAACTCTGTGTGAACGGTGAGATTTGCATGTTTTCTTCCGTCACTGAATTCGAGTTTGTTACACTTGGTTCAAATAAGTGTGTTCAGTTGGTTTTTGATTCATATGCTCGGCGAATAGAAACATTTGCAGGTTCTAGCGGACTTCACAAGCCAATTTTGATGACAAGATTCCTTCAAGAAACTACAAAACTGTTGTGTATCAGGCTTATAGCGAGATGGATCAATGGAGCCCTGCCCATTGTTTTAGAAAAAAAGTCAACATGAATCACGAAGTATTGCGAGGTTTCTCTTACCAATGGAATCTTCATATAAATTTGCACTCAAAATTGCACAAATACACCTTGCGGGCTTAAAATATTGTCCTCAAACACACAATATTTAGAGAGAAAGCCACAACAGCCTCGACTGGTTTTCATGCGGGTCCTCTAACCAGGTCAAATTGGAATTTAGAAATGTTGGTTTTTCAGGAGGGAAGAAAACCGGTGAACCCAGAGAAAAGCCCTCGGAGCGAGAAGGAGAACCATGAACAAACTCAACCCACATATGACGCCGGGTCAGAATCGAACCCGGGACACATTGGTGGGAAGAGAGTGCTGTCAGGAGGGTGCGGCCAGACCATTTTTCAGACCCTGGCTTAAAGCTTTTTGTACATGAAACTACGATGCATGTTTACCTTGTAGTTCCCAATTTGGAGCCACCCATACCAGTCCAACCATCAACATGGAGCCATCCCAGCATTTCAACCTGATGAAAAAAAAAAAGGAAGTATGACATGGTCAAGCTGATCACAATGCTCAGCAAGGTTTCATTTCAGTATTTTACGAGTCAAAATAGAGAAAACAATTTAGCATTCCCCAACTCTTTTTTTACCATAACTATAATTACATCGATCAGCATTATACTGCAGCTCAAAGCAGTTTTTAGACCGATCTAGGCTCAGAAGTGACAAAACATAAAGGCCGTTTGTGTGCCATATGGCTTTTGCTGCAGTCCTAGGACATGCCTCAGTGATGCCAAAGGGGAAATGCTCTTAACTTTGCTCGACTTATACCACAGCTATTTCCCTTGGAAAGAACACAGTAAAATCTAGTGAATCGTAACAGTCATCAATACTGTAAGTTCTACTACTCTGCATGCTAATTGTCGTTTCCGTGACATGTACTTTTTTACAGGATGAGGTTGTTAGCCTCAAGCCTAACATCCTGGAGGGTCGTGGGACTGTCTGAAGTCTGGACCCTACTCCTTAACCTTGGGAGGCCCTACCAGGGGTGTAAACACCCCCGCCGGCATAGCTCTTGGAGTCACTGGTACGTACAAGCCACTCAGCCACGCCAAGGCAACAGTCCCAGTGAATGGCTGCATGCTAATGCAAATGCAATAATTTAAGAGTTTACCTTGTCATCTAAGAGACCAGTGATACCATCCCTGATTCCCAGTACTGAGTGTCCCTGATAGAGTGAGAACCTCACACAGGAACGTACAGCAGTGCTCATACCTCCAGCAGGAGCACCGATGTTTATGACTGCCAACGTGTAACCAGACTAAAAGACAAGCAGAAAAACCGGTCAAAAGCAATGACTGCTTGGGATCTGATGCAGAGCCCCATAGCTTAGAATTTTTGGTAAACCAATCGAGCTGAAAAATTCAAATGGTTATTGATACCACGTGACTTTCAGTCCGTACGTACGTACGCACGGATAAGCCCTGGGAACGAGTTTTGTGGCAACCCGCGTTTTTTGGCGGGAAATCAATTTGTAATGCAAAGAGAAGCGAAGAAGAGAGGAGTTCTTTTAAAAATTTCTAAAACGCTGTAAAACGACAGTACAATAGAGACAACGAATTTATTCAAAACTTTGGAAAAAACATAGTTAGTTCCCTTATCTGTTGTTATGTCAATGTCGATAAACGGGAGTAGAGTAAATTCATCTTCGAGGAGACAAGATTTAAGCGAACTGCGACGGAAAAAGAGCGAGAGAGAGCAAGAGAAAACAGCCGGAAATCTTGTTTGAGGTGAGAAATAGTTCACATATTTAGTTACAAAAATGCATCCTTCCAGTTTTCGAAAAATCTTTTTATTGGTACTGATTTATTGACACTGCATGATCTGTTTTTGTTGCATGCATTGCGAAACCTCTCAAACTGCCAAATGCGTCATCTAGCGCTGCCGCTGCGAAATACAAAATGAATTCAAACAAATTTATTGGCAAGTCCTTTTTCATTGAATAACTCATAGAGACGTAGAGATGTATTCGTGCACTGTAAAAGTTGCTCCAACTGTGAGAGTGATAATTTAGTGCAGCGACGGCAATACCAAGAAATTTTGACGTATCTCTCGCAACTAAAGAAAGAGGATGGCGATTCTATATGTTTTAGTGTCGTTCCAGTACTTACAAAATGGAAGCATAATATTAGTTAAAAAATAATAATTGGGGAGCTCTGCTTTCAGGCTTGCCTAAATCTATATATCAGTAAAAGCGAGACTTTCAAGACTACTAAAAAAACTTTGTTTAATAACCGTCGGGTTCAAGTAAAAGCCAGGGATGTCTAATCACGACCGCTGCCTTGTTAGCTCAGTTGGTGAACGAGGGTCTTAAAATTATAACTGAAGAGAATGTGCTGCTTTGGCGATGGCATCTGCAAATGGTTAGCCGTTCAAGTCTTCTCGGATAAGGACGATAAACTGTAGGTCCCGTCTCTTGTATCTTCAGTGTTAAATGACTAGCAGGGGACGTTAAAGAACCCACACACTTCTCGCAAAGAGTAGGGAACGGAGTTCCCCGTGTTGTACGTGATCTGGCCTTGTTTCATGTTCTATGTTTCATGGGTTGGTGCTTTAATAAGGGCCGTGTAGCCTGTTCGCGCCTTTCTGAACCTCCCTTGGACTGATTTGTCCAGAAAAATGCTTAAAGTAAGGTAAAGTAAATATGGTACATTTCTCCAGCATTCCAACAGTTACAACAAATTAAGGTATTTCATACTTTGCATGAGCCAGACACATCACAATGGCTAGAAGCTGGAGGTTCAACTTCCTTCAGGACCTTGAAGATCTCGATATTACTCTTGAACGTCCTAAAACAAATCAAATATTACACAAAAGTTAACTAAAAGGATTCTTCATAATCAACGGTAGAACTGAGTTTTGAGTAGCTGATACAAAATAGAGAAGTTGTAAGTGGTTATTACAAGTACCTTCCTCGTAGTCTGACTACTTCATCAAAGTTTTTTGCCTTGGTTGCTTCTTTTACTGCAATGGTCTGCAATTTGATAAATTTATACTAATATTTACAAAATTATCAATCATAATAAACATTATTATACATTGTAGTCACCATCTGTCTTCTCATTGGCTAAGAGCCTACAGTTAATTCTGGGAAACAGC
Organism: Blastomussa wellsi; assembly: GCA_947652115.1. Classification (NCBI taxonomy): domain Eukaryota; kingdom Metazoa; phylum Cnidaria; class Anthozoa; order Scleractinia; family Plerogyridae; genus Blastomussa; species Blastomussa wellsi. Next base: position 13,177,112 of record OX393573.1, read on the forward strand.
ATAACCTACAGATTATTCAATAATCTGTAAGTTGTGCGTGCAATGCATGATTTCCAAGAGCAATATCTTACATTCGCTTCATCAACTCAGCAGGAAATTGAGAAATTGCTTGAAGATAATGATTAGGAAGATACTAAAAGATCGACAAAAGTGGCAAAGGAACTGTTCTACGAATACCTAAAAGAGAAAAACATTCATGAGCCACACGACAAAAAGGAATTAGTGTTGAAATCTTTTTTTATGTGGAAGCGCGAAAAAAGGATGGATCATTTTACTGCATCGGAAGCCTGAAAACAATGTATAATAAAACAATTATTAGATTTGTTTTTTGTGATATCCGGAATAATCAAGGTCTCGGTTAGTGTTATCAGCCTCAGCCTTCAGCTTTGGCTGATAACACTTCCCTCGACCTTGATTATTCCGGATATCACAAAAACCTCATCCAATAATTGTTTATTGTATTATGTGGACTTTTGACCTATAATACCTTTACTTAGCTACAAAATGAAGAGAAATTAAGACAACTATAAACCCTTGAAAGAAGTTTTGTTCTGGCACATATTTTTGGAAACAAAAAAATTAATGCAAGAAATTGAAAACACACTAGACAAAGAGAACTTGGTCCATGCAAGAACCTATAATTTAAAAACACTATCCTAGATGGAAATTTTTCAAGTTGTGACTCATTCTTACTCAGTTTATTTACTGACTGACAATTGAACGGCTGAAGAAAATTATTGCATGGATGAGGTGGAACTACAGGACGAATTATATGTAGAGCAGATTTGTTACTAGTGATGGCACAAACAAAAGAAAAATTATGTAGTACCTTTTCTACACATTCCATTAATGGTCTCTTAGTGATCTTGTTGCCATCAAGGCAGATGACGCATGGGGCAGTATCAGCATTGGCATCCAGAACAGCAAGGGCAGCCTTAGCACCCATACGACAGGACTGTAAACAAAATGGCCATTA
>OX393573.1:13184110-13301610 GCA_947652115.1 Blastomussa wellsi
AAACCTGCAATAGTTTTGGAAAAAGAAACAGGGAACGTAAAGGCCGGAAAATTGGAACCGGAAACTGAAAGGGAAGGAACCTTTTTCGAACTTCACATCTTTAATTCCGATGAATTTTTATCGCTGTTAAAATAGACTTCTGTCTATTAGTATATCTATTGGGGGTTGCATTTAAAAATTTACCTCTTTAGCTGCTTTAGTCATGTGAAGTTGTGTGCGACGTTAACATATTGGGGTGGAAGCCAAAAAAAGAAACATGCAGTTTTGATAAGTTTACTACACAGTAATTTACCGCAAGTTAATTAAGCGTTTATTGAAGTTAGGATTTGATGTGTTGATGGTTTAATTTCATTACTTTAGTGTCACTAGCTTCAAAGAATAGATCTAAGCCAAATTGCATTTCATGATATATAGCTGAGTTCATAAATCATAAATTGGTTGTAAAGGTGTATTAATTTTCTACTCGCATCATCACTTCATGGCTTTACCAGTTGGATTGTTACGTTAAAAAAGAATGTTTTATTCAACAAATAAAGAAGCCTAAGCCATGTATTATACTGTCATAAAACACGACGGACATTTGAGAACACGAGGGAAATGTAGAAAACACGAGCCGCAGGCGAGTGTTTTCTACATTTCTCGAGTGTCCTCAAATGTCCGTCGTGTTTTATGACAGTATAATACATGGCTTAGGCTTCTTCATTTGCTTTATGATATAGATTTTATACGCCGCAAGTAAAAACAACAAAAAATGCACGATCAATAAACTGAAGCAATTTAATTTCGCTTCTTCTACTTTCCTCTCGAACTTAGAAGCTTCCTAGACAATCTCTGCAGCTTTACTCAGAATTTTGTCGAGAATTTCTTCATAGAAAATTTTCTCCGTCATCTCTTGCGAATTTTCACTCGAGCAAAGCTGGCGAAAAACAATAAAACATGCTTTTTCTATGTTTTATACTCTGATAAAACATGGGTTTTTGACCAATCAGAGCGCGCGCAGAATCCTATCTGTATTATAATCCAATATGACGTTAATCATACCAATATAGCAAGCAAATAGGGAGGTCAAAATTGGAACCATGCATGCTTGTTCTAAGTCAGTCATCCAAACATTATTAAGAGGTTATATGAAGATTACGATAACAGGAAAGAACAGAAAGGCTATTCCGGAAGACTTGAGACTAAAGTTTTCAACATGTGTTATCCGTAACAAAGCTCGTCTAAGCGTTAAAACTTGGACAAATTTGTGACGAGGTTAGTTTGACACTCAGTTGAATTCACTTATTTTATTTGCCTTTCCTTTCAAGTCTTCTTGCTTCGACGTCTGTGTAGCAGACAAAGAGTTTTACCATAACTTTTTACGTTTGTACGAATTGCAGGCCTATCTAAATGGGGCTTGGGGCCTAACGATAGTTATGATAGTTAGATACGGATAGTTAGATAGATAGTTGTGATAGTTATTTTTAATTGATCGCTCCGTCGATTAATGTATCTTCAGTGCAAACGCTCTTGCGTCTAATCATGATTCTCTTGCATTTTAGTCAATAAATATTGCGTGACAAGCCAAGGTACCCTTCTTAAAGGCATCTGGTTGGTTAGGAAGCAGGGCGAAAAAAATGGGCTTGACGCAAGAACGGCAATTTGAAAAATGGCAAGCGGTTTAGCTTGGTTTCTCTGCCCCTCCCCCGCCTTCTAAGTCGCCGCTCTCCAACTAACTGATCACTTGGACCAGGCTAAGCCAAAACGAAAGAAAGTAATGCATACTTGCATAGGAGGACTGTTACAACAAGAAGTTTTCGTGTGTATACGTATTGCGTACCTATCTTCGAAGCCGTCGGCAACTTATTCAAATATTCAAGTCGCTTCTTGTTTACTGCGTCCTGTTTGAATTCGTGTGACTGGACACAGCAAAAAAATCAGTTCTCTTTTAGCGACAATGATTTTCACAAGCATTCACTGCGTCCTAAAAGGCGAATTGTTGCAATCCCCCGACGTGTCTGTCAGTGACCTATCAGTCCTCTCTCCTACCCAGTTTCTTCCGGTCAGACAAGTGGATCAATCATTGTTCCTAGGAAAACCCCCACCTACCCCATCCATGATTCTGCACAAAATCCACAAGTCGCTGAGAAACAAGGGCCGCTAAGGTCTTTGCTTCGTTCTAAATTAGCTTGTATATCAGGCGTTACACGCAATCGTAAAAACTAGTTATTTTTTGACCATAATAGCTTGCACATTCATCTTTTTGAAGATTATTTTGAATGACAAAAATGTCAAATATATTTTCCCTACACCTTGAGTTCCTTGGCGTTCTGTAAATATTGTTTAAGTTACTAGTCTCAAAATAGTTTTCAAGATACAAACGATATAATTCATTTTAGTTATCTATCAGCGAATAGTCAACGAGGCGCAGCCGAGAAAACGAGGGCGAGTCTTTGGTTTTAGTAGAAACTCTAAAGGATTGCATTCCAAAAGCTAGCATTTTATGTATTGTTAAGCGAAAAATCAAGAAAAATCTTGCCTCCAAAGAGCAACGCGCACTCGATCGTTTTCTATCGGCGAATAGAATACAGTCGGAGCACCAATCAGATTCAAGGATTTGCAATGGAACATAGCCGAGTCTCTACTAATATTTTTTTATTAAGATCGTGGTCTTTGAAAGAGAAAACAATGAAATTTGTGGCTTGCTCCAGTGAAGTGTAAATGAAAACTTAAGAACAGATCGAGATATGTAAATTTATTTCTCTCATGTGGTTTGCGGATGAACACAATCGCAGGATGAAATACGAAGAATGCGCAAATGGAAACGTAGCGGAAACTTGAGAAAACGTTGCTTAAACGCAACGGTTTACATGTGTTTCCGACTGCGAAATCATGACGTTTACTCATGTTTCCGTCGCCGAGGACACAGAAGAACCGGACCACTTTTTTCCCGTGATTTCGTCGGGTTTCTGTTTAAGGAAAGGGGGTGTTGCCCTAGCGTAATTGTATGAAAGCAGTTTTGGAAAGAGAAGGGTACGTTCCGGAAACATGTTGTTTTACATTTCCGTTGCGCTTACGGGTACACGAGTTTCCTGGATACACGGAATTTCCGCACCGGATGCATGTTTAACAGTGCGTAAAGACTGGTAAAGAGAAAGGCTGGCTGTATGTAAAGAGCGTTAAGTGTCCGTTAATAACAGGGCGTGAAGATTCGTAAAAAAGTTAAAGACTCGTAAAGAATTTATGGAGAAGCAGATCTAAATAACTCTAAATATCTCTTATTACGAAGTCGCTATTTACGATTTCATGCTTTGAATGGTATAAACTCTCGAGCGTTATAAACAAAAACAACTGCGATTGCTCTCAGCTGTGTCCGTGATATTTCCATTTCACATAATGACACATGAAAATTCACGTCAGACGAAAAACCTGCCTAAGAATTCGAAATGTACATAGAATTGCGCAACTATGAATTTCGTCATAAAGGTACGCTGCTCATGACAACCAATCTGCCTTTGTGTTTTCTTTTAGCTGTAAGAAACAAATCGGAAATCCGTTTGCAGAAACGTGGCGGAAAGAAACAACAGCGGAAATCCGTTAACATAATCATAACGGAAACAGGACTGAAATGTGATGTGCTTTTCCATTACGTTTAACAAAAACGAAAGCGTGTGATTTCGCCCTTTAACGCCCTGATCTAACGTCATTTTAAGAGAAAACCGTTTGTTGTAAACAGTACTTTTGTGGAAGATGTTAGCTAATTGGCTGGTTGAGCACAGCACCCTTCAGCGATATCTAGCCCACAATTCAATAGCAAACAATATCGGTCAATTAAATCGCTGTGTATACAAGAAGCTTGAGACAAAACAAAGGGATAGCAGGGTAAATTAGTATTCATAGACAGCATTTACCGGCGCGCGTGCTAATCGAAAACCTTTCTGTGTTGACATGCGAGGTAGAAAAACTATTTTCATTTTACCTCTTTAAGTGTATTCAACGAGCAATATCTCTCTTTGTTTTACAAAACGTGAAATATAGACTCTTGGGATATAACTTTTACGGGCACGCACAACCACTGAAATGGACGTCCCGGAGTCGACACCGAGATGGCCTTCGGCCTCCGGTCGTAAGGTTCCAGATTTGGACACACAACTTCTGAAAACTGACAAACGCGACATGGATAGCGCTTTGGCTTTGCTCAGAAGAGAATTAGTGAGTATATTTTATTAAATTTGTCCATTATCATTACAACACATGTTGTCATACTCTTGAAAAAAGTAAATATTCTTTAGAGTTGTTCTTATATATCATCTGGTAGTTGCGAGTGACAGCCGAGGACACAGCTTTCGTCAATTTGCTTGAAATCGAACGGTGTCTATTTCAAGCTACAATTACATCACCGATCATGCATTCGAAAGTCGAAACTACAGTTTAAAATCGAAAATAAGCTATCAGCGATCGGCCGTTCTATTTTAAATTTTGCGTGGAATATTTTTTTTTCACAACATGGTGCTATTCTGATAAGCGGATGTAACTTCTGTTTTGACCTTCGCATTGGAAGATTACCACATTTTCTTTTGTACGAGGAATTGCTCAAATTTTCGTGATTTTTTGGCGAATATTCTTGCTACATCACTGCTTCTTGTTCAATGCTACCCGTTTTCAGGGCAATCCGCCCAGGCACGTTATTTTATATTATCTAAACTTGTAATACCTAGATCTTGATTTCGTTTGTCTTTAGGTGTGAGCAAAGACGTTTCGTGGATAACTTCAAATTCATCGTTTTTGTTACGTAAGCGAAATCGTCCTTGTAAAATGTGACCACGTTGTACTGTGGATAAAAGAAAATAAGGATGGGTGTCACTAAAATGCCAAATAATTCTGTAACTATGCAACCATGTTCAATTTCTAAAGGAGGTATTACAATCAACCCTTAATTTCGACGGCCTGTGCGTTGAATGCGCGCGTGAAATCTCGCGTTTTTGAGGTTCGTGATGTGTTATTCAGACGTTGAAACAAAGTTTTCAACACCTTAATAATAAGTGGATTCATCTCGCAAGTAAATTGATACCTTGCCGCGGGTTTTTTAGCGAAGGGTTCGAGGTAAATTTAAAACTACATGGTTAGTGTTGTCCTTTTTATCGAAGCATTTTATTTTTAATTGTTATCGACTCGTTCAGAGATTAGCAGAGAAAGCTAATGAACTACACCAGGGCAAAACTTAATATTCAGCACGATCGACCCTCAACTAAATACGCCTCTCAATTTAATAATTTTTACCGCTCTATTTAGCTTCTCAAAATCGCATTTACATGAAACTTATACTCGAGAAAGTTCCATGTTATTTTAAATCTTGCTCAGTAAATATATGTACATATTGGCCTTGATCAGACCAGAGATTTTGAATTTTGTTTTTTCTTATGTATAGCAATTGTGTATATCGACACCGTGGTGGTAATTCTTTGCACGCCGAGATATATTGTTCGATTTCCTTGAACTTTGCTAAGTCATCCGGAAAATATCGAGAGGCTATGCGCAATTAAGTTTATTTTGAAATAGTTTATTATTTGCAATATAAAGATATGTTAGAAAGGTTATATTGCGGTTGACATAACTGCACTTCATTTACATTTTAGCCGTGAATATAATTTTGGGGTTGCCGCGGAGCAGGTGGCTAATTTTGGTGGTTTTCGATTTTCAGGAGTATTGTTGTTGTTGTTTTTTTGAAGAACGTTAACGTTTCGATTGTAACCATGAATGGTTTTTTTCTGACATTTGAGCGCCAGTTAATCAAGTGTGATATATAAATCTGATATTGCTCCGAATATACTACAAATATTCGAGATTTCATAAGAAACCTTGAAAAACAGGGAACGTAAAGGCCGGAAAATTGGAAACGGAAACTGAATGAAAAGGAAGCTTTTTCGACCCATTAATTTAGTGTCAAAAGCTTCAAAGGATAGATCTAAACCAAATTTCGTTAATAAAAAATACATTTCATGATACTATATATATAGTTCGGGAATCATAAATTTGTTGTACATTTTCTGCTCGCAACATCACTTCATAGTTTTACCAGTTGGTTTGTTACGTTAAAAAAAGAATGTTTTATTCCAATATAGCGTCATGCCAATATAGCAAGCAAATAGGGAGGTCAAAATTGGAATCAGGCATGACTGCACCAGAAACTAATATTATAATATAATATGTGCTTGTCCTAAGTCAATCATTCAAACATTGTTAAGAGGTTATTATATAGATTGCGATATCAGGAAAGGCCAGAGAGGTTACGTTATGACGTTGGTACTATGGTTATCTAAGAAGTTGTAATTCATTATCTTGATTAAGGAATTTTTCTGAGCAGATATACACTCTCTGTAGTAGTGTTACCCACACCCGGCCCCAGAGCCTTTCAAATGTATTGAAAGCCATCAGAAAACCAATATTTTACGTTTGATGATCTGAGCATCTCGAATATACTAAAGTACTGCTACATGTACAAAATAAACGGAAATACTCGTATTTTTCCTATTATTATTTTTTAACTCATGTGGATTGTATGCAAATGCTGTTTACTGAGTACTCAACATAACGCTGAGAATTGTCCAATTTTTAAAATCTTTGTTGCTGACAGAATCATTTGCACTTCGGTGAACTCTGTTATGAAACTTTTAAGAGCTGAGCTGAGGCATAGTTTGAAATAATAGTTAACCAAGGATGAAATTAAAACAACAAACAGCCAATAATAAACTGACAAGGAAGGAGGATGGCTCTGAATGAGGAATATTGAGAAGGACTGTAACTGATAAACTTAAAAATTTAGGCTAAGGTTTTCAACATGTGTTTTCCGTCACAGAGCTCAGCCAAGCCTTAAAACTTGGACAAATTTGTGACGAGATTCGTTTGACATTTCAACTGAATTCAATTATTTTATTTGCCTTTCCTTTTTCAAACTATTTAAGTTCGTTCGAGTTATGGTGCAATTAGATGAACAGTTCTCTGAATACGTTCTTGCTTTTCATCATGCAGTCTTCTTGCTTCGACGTCTCCGCAGCGAATTGTACGAATTGCAGGCCTATCTGTGGGGGTTTGGAGTTGATTTTTCGTGTCTACACGAATTGCGTACCTATCTTCGTAGCCTTATTCGTTTGTAATGTCTCCTGTTCGAATTCGTGTGACTGGACACAGCGACAAAATCAGTTCTCTATTAGCGACAAAGATTTTCACAAGCATTCACTGTGTCCTACGAGATGAATTGACCCTAGTGTGTCTCGGTCAGACACAGATCTATCATTGTTTCTTGGGAAACCCCCATCCACCCCACCCATGTTTCTGCACTTAAGAAACAAGAGCTAAGGGTGGGGTGGGTGGTGGTTTTCAAAGAAACCGGCCATCACTGATCTCTCGGTCTTAAAGCTGTCGCGTTTAAAGTGTCGTGTCGTTTTTTTCTGTCTGCAGGCAGCTATGCAGATGCAGGACAGGAATATGCACAAACAACTGTTAGCAATGCGTTCAAGCATCTCCGGACTGAAAGAAGAGCTTGCAAACGAGAGAGAAAGATGGGAAACAGAGTCCCTACAGGAGGACAGACCGGAAGTAAAACCAGACAGACCGGAAGTAAAACCTGCTCCTAACCCGGGTTTTGTTACCAAGGTGGAAGTTGTTAATTCTGGTCGAGAAGAGCTCAGAATAAATCATGTTAAACAAGATTCTGGTATATTAACTGACGAAGAAATAAGCGATGAAGAGCTGGGAGAAAGTGTGCAACAAATGTTGAGGACCATTCCGCCACCTACTCCAAAGAGAAGCAGCTCTTTCTCCGTTCATGCGAATCGTCTTTATAGCAACTTTGTTGGGAAACGAGAGGAGAATAGCATTGAAGAAACTAAGGGAAATCCCGCGCTTGCAACGGTCAGGGTCCGCGCGCGGAGCGTGGCTTCGATAGAAATTGGAGAATTATCAACCACTGCACTCTCTCCGCGCAGTCGATCCCAGACTGTTACGGAAGGAACCTTTAATCGGTTCGGAAGCATGCCTGTTATTAATGAAATTCCCGGGGACGCTTTAGTGCGGGATGCTTCTAATTCGAAAACATTTGCTCTTTACGGATTTCGCCGAACACAAAGCGCCGTCGAGAGAGACAACAGATCGTCGTTCTCACTTCCAAGAAAACCCCCAGCCGCGTTTGGCTCACCGCTCACGAGACATGGCAGTTTGCCGGTCATGTACAGCGCTGGACGACCGAAGTCTGGGAGTGAGTTTAAAAACATGAACGAACATGCCGTAAGACTCGTTGGCAGCACCCAGCCAATTAAACGATCGACAAGTCAGCTGGTTTTAAGTAAGCCAGCTTGGGAAAAAGCCAGAGAATTTGAGACAAATCAAATAAGACCTTACCAAATGTATAGATCAACGAGCCAAATATCGCTGGTATGATAGCCCTAAAAACAGATGCTAATAAATAAATGCTCAATTTCCTTTTCACTAGCTTCCATAATTTAGTGAGTTTGTAAAGAAAACGGATTTGAAAGAACGTTTCCAAAATAGTTATAAGTGGTTTCCGATCGATTTTCAACAGTACTGAATAAAATACTTGCGTTGGTTTTGCCTTTTAAAGTTTTATAATTGATTTTGGAAAATCAGTATTTACCAAATATAAGATGGTTTTCCATTTTCTGTTTTAATTATTAACAAATAAATTACGAGCCCGAGTTTTGTATGTGCGAATAGTCAACGACCCGCAGCCGAGTTGACTATCGTTCACAGAAAGCGAGGGCGAGAAGTCTAATTATTTTAATAGCTTGAAGACACATTTTTTATGCATTCTTAAGCCAAAAATCAAGAGAAAAAATATCATGCTTTTTCACCGATTGTAAAATGACTGACATACTACTCCCGTTTCGATTCTGGTCGATCTTCGAGGTGAGTTTTGATAGTAGTTTGTGAACACGATATGGTTGTGACCCTTTTGATTTTCGGGTATATTGAGAAACGTTTATAAAAGCAACAGAAGACCTTTCTTCCTTGTTTACATAGCCTCATCTCAACACTCAGGGGGTTGGCAGAATTCTAGAAAGTTTTACAAATCCGAGACGAGCTAGACGCAGTCGAGGGTTTTGCATAGCTGTCCCAAATTATCCGACCCCTTCTCGTTTAGATAACGCTATGCAGCATCCTCTATTGCTTAAAAGTCAGAAAGCGATGCGAGAACCAAGCAGATTCGCGGATTTCCAGTATAGAACACGACTGAGAGCATGCCCACACCACCGGACACTGCCCACTTTGGGACGAGGTTAAATTTATTGATCGTGATCAACATTGGTACACTCGCAGGGTCAAAGAGGCTATTCACATAAGACTTTATCCTAACAACATCAACAGGGATAGTGGAATCGAGACTCCTGAAGCTTGGATGCCCATGATCAAGAAACACAAGAACGAGAGAACTGCACACAGGCGAACCGCCGAGGGAACAACTAACTGGTCTAGGATCAGCGAAGATCAAAATGCACCAATCACAGCTGTTGAAAACCAACCAATCACAGCGGAGCATCATGCTTTATAAAGCTACACGTAGCCAGTCGACCTTATCGCCTGATGAAGGCTAGCGGTCGCGGTCCACATTACAAGTGACTACATCGTGAGACCAACGATAACGCCTTCATTACTAGACCATATTAGTATTCACGGTGTTGGACAGGAACTAGTTTGCAATAGGGGCTGATGCGGAGAATCTTTTAAAATAAAAATGAAGAGAAGCGTTTTTTTTAACGGTAGTCTCTCGGATTACCCTCCATTGCAAGGCATATAGTTCCAGTCCAGGGGGGAGGGGGTGAACGAAAGTCGGTATTTTTTTTGAAAACATAGCACTGCCCGGCCTAAAAAAGTCTGGATGAAATCTAAACGATGACTTGCTTGTCTTGCCTCTTGCTAGTCTCTTGCTGGTCATCCACAGGGAACTTCAGATCGCAGTACGAACACGGGATCGAGGACGAGTACGACTTTTGGATTTCATTCCAGTTACGTTTCCAAAGCCCTCACTCCTCCCTGTTGCTGAGCAGGTAAAAAGGAGACTATCGACACGAGTTTGGTGTGAAATGTGATTATGTTCAGTGGGGGATCCAGACTTCTTTCTATGGGGTGGGGGGGGGGGGGGTGGGAATTTTTGGGCCCTTCGGGCCTTAAATTAGTGTGGGGGGCTCCCCTAGATCCGCCACTGAGGTTTGACGTCGTACCCATACTCAATCTAGATCTCGTACTAGCACTCCAATCTGAACATCCCTAATCATTGCCAAGAAAGTATATAAATCTATTGTTATTGCACAGTCCCTTAAAGGGAAAGTATCACAGAGTTTATCACGATTTTTGGTCAGAATTAGCTAAATTTAAGCTTCAAACGCCTCGTCAATACTGAAATTGCTTCTAAATCACTAATTTTAGAACATCAAGTGAATTCAGAACAGAAGGACGAGACAAAATATGTTAGTACTTATTTCATATGAGATGATTTCATATCTCGATCTTGGCCATGACAGTGTAAACAGCACAAGTGTTAGGCAAGATGTTTATGTGTAGATATACTACATCGTAATTGAAGAGCAAAAGTTTTATCAGTGCCAGATGTTTTATTTGATTTCTGGCCACCATGTTATTGCGCACCCGAATGGGCACCAACATGACGTCTCCATACTGATCTGAGCTCACCCTCGTACCCAGGGTCGGTCGAGAAACGAACGACCCTGGAAAGATCCGATTTGAAGTCCGAAAATATAGGACTTCCGGTTGAAATGCGCATGCCTTTATTTCAAAAGCTTACTACATGGTATTTTACTTCCGGCCATTTTTATTGTCTTCAAAACCAATCAAAATCGATCCTGTAACGGGACTTTCGAGAGTCGCTCGTTTCGAGGTACGAGATAACCCAAATCAAGAGACCATATGGTCTCTTGCCCAAATATGGTGTACCGCACAGACCTGAGACTTTGAGATGTTGTTTCTTTGTTAATATTTTATAAAATCTGAATTTATCAGCCTTTATTATTGAATGGCTCTGAATTAATTTTTAGATGGCGTGACTGTGAAAACCAGCAATTCATCGAAAATGATATCCCCCGAAAAACGAAAGAGGCATCGCGACGTTTCGTTGCGCGCGCAAACGAGGAAACATATTTTGTTGTCCCATCTCACGCAGATCTCACGCAGACTAGACATCCTTTGGCTTCGTCATAGGCTTTGACACAAAATTCGGATATTTTTTGAGATATCTAGAAGTTTCCGAGATATTTAGAAAATTTTAGAAAATTTGAGGATATTTAGAAACTTTTGGGATATTTAGAAAAAAAATATAGCTTTTTTGGCTGTTTTCCAGCTTTTCCTCGCTATTTTCTGAATCCTGTTCAGCTGTTTCCCACTTGAATAGTGTATTCCATATCACTAGCAGCCATTTTATATTAAAATGGCGGATGCTGGAAACAATGAACCTGAACCTTCTTCAGGCTCTGAAATCCTTCAATACCTGAAATACGTAGAGAAAGAATACGAGATATTTAGAGATATTTAGAGGATTTGTCGAGATATTAAGAAAAACTTTTGGGATATTTAGACATTTTTTTGAGAATTTCCGGAAAGACATTTAGGCGATACGTGATGTAGGCCCATTTCCGCCGCTCTCTCGAGTCCGGGATATTTGTGTCAAGGCCTACTTCGTCACGCGTTCCTTCCCCACTTTAGCTCCCGAGCGGGTACTGGACACAATATATCCCATCGTTCATTGCTGTATTGTTGACCCGACCGCCATATTGGATTGGTTTCTTGTTATGCAACTTCTAAACTTCATAATCCTTTTGGTTGAGTTCTAACCAAGAGCCACAATTATGGCAAAAACTTTGACAAGGCTGCAGTCAAGCGGCCTACAAGGTAAGTTTTATATATAGCTGCTGTTTAAATTAACGCACAAACCTTGATCAAATTTGCAAGGCGTTGAGACCAGTTATGACTCGTGTAATTTAGCAGCTAAAGGTAGAGTACATTCATAGTATAATGCTCTGTCACTTGAAGTTCTGTAAAACAAATAAGACAGGACCTGAAACATTGAATTGGATTGCACTGTACAGCAGTGCAGTACATATAGTTTCTGGCATGCAGAGGTTTATTAATTATCCTTAATATGTATATTGCACTAATCAGTTGATTTTTTTTTTCATAATAATGCTGCCAGGAATATTTAATTTAAAAACCATAGTAGATTGAGCTATATTTGATATTTTTTATCTAGGAGGACAGCTTCATTCGCTGTGCCGTGCTCTTGTTTGTAGCAGGCTGTCATCCACAGCTGCAACTCCACCACCGCCGGTTAGTTTTCAACCTTTATAATTTCTTATTTTAATAATTATTATGTCATTGAAAATCGAATGGCCCTAAACTGTTGAATAACATACAAATGGTATAGCAGTATATTATTTTATTTGTCTCACGTCTGACTCTTATTTGTGCTCATCTTGTTTCTTCTTTAGACCAAAACATCATTCGGGAACATGAAGGTTAGTGATGCGCCGAATATTCATTGTGCTTCTGCCCTGAAGACAAATTTGTAATCTTGTACTGTGCCTTGAGTCCTTGAGTCGTCATCCCTTACTGTGCAGTCTTGACGAAACGAGCGACTCTTGAAAGCTCTATTACAGGTCGGATCAATTTTTATTGGTTTTGATGGGCGGAAGTAAATTACCATGGGGTTCGTTGGGTCAAGATTTTGAAGTCTCCATTGTAGTCATCAGAAGTCTGATAGTTTGGTTTTTCAAATTGGGTCTTTCCAGGGTTGCTCGTTGGTCAAGGGGAATGAAGACCCTGGGTATGAGGGGGGTACATTTGATGTGCTGTTCCAGGGCATATCAAAAACTACCCCAAGTAAGGTCATTGGTCATTCTCAGTAGGTGGAAAGGGGCTTCGTATAGTTTTCAAACTTTGAGGGGAGTGGGAGGGGAGGTTCAAACCAAGCAGAACTTCTTTTGAAGAGTTAAATCTTTCAATATTTCCTGGAGCAATAAAATGCACAAACAAGCATAAATATCTCACTTGGCAGTATCTGTATTTCTAGATTCAGATTTCAGATTTTTCATTGATTTGCAATCATTTCGTCCAAATTAAAATCGATTGAAACGAAATATTGAACCTGGCACATGAAAGGTCATCCAAAATAATGTAAGTTTACTTGATTTCAACATTATTGGGTGAGATTTTCATCTCGAGAGAAGACTGATTGGTTATTGTGATGTAAAATGATATCAACCTCTTGTTTATTGATAGGATGAAGACCGCATCTTCACTAATTTATACGGTAGACATGATTGGAAGTTATCTGGAGCTATTCAAAGGGTAATAACACGTAAAACTGTTTAATATTAATTTGATTTGTGTGCATGTGTATGTACATGTATGCAAAAAAGATTAGTTGCTGATGATCTTAGATGTGGTTCAACAGCCAGAGATTCTTGCTGTACTTGTTTTAAAATGACTGTCAGTATCAATTCTTGCATGTGGAGATAGGTATTTGCAAGGATACACTTGTAAGCTAAGCGACTGACATTATTTTTTCCTGCTAATAAGGGTGACTGGTACAAGACAAAAGAAATCATTCTGAAGGGACAGGACTGGATCATTAAAGAAATCACAAAGTCCGGCTTGCGTGGACGTGGTGGAGCAGGTTAGTTGTGTCGTTTAAAAAAATATATTTCAAGTGCTAACTTCAAGACATTTTATGCAATGTTTGAACGTTTACATGATACAATACACCTTATTTCCAAAATAGCTGCTGATTTATGCGCACACACAAATTGGCCCTTGTTGCCTCGTTCAAGGTAAAATATTCTTTTGATTTTTGAGCTTAAAAACGAGGCAAGTAGGGCTAATTTGAATGCCAACAAAAGAATATCAAGACGGTAGCCATTTTGGAATAAGGTATATATTGTCCATATATTTTTAATTTTCCATTTCATTGTTTCAATTTTTTTGTCCAGGTTTTCCAACTGGTATGAAGTGGGGCTTTATGAACAAGCCAGGAGATGGAAGGTACAATAAAAAAAAAACGTTAATTTAAATATTAATTTTTAACCTTGAAAAGTTAAATGTGCTTAAAATCAGCCTCCTACTTCAGTAATTAAAAAAAGCTAGCTACAGGTTCGTCAAAGATGTCTGACGAACCTGGACTGCAGTAGCATCTCATCCAGTCGGAGTTGTATATGTTGTGGTTTAATTTTATCTTTGGTTTAAAATGTTTTAAACCAGTTTGATTCTTATTTGTCATTGTCTCATGTTGATTAGCATAATCTGAAACAAAGGGAAATCAACATCAAACTGGTTTAAAAAATTTTAAACCAAGGATATAATATTTAAACCACAACATATACACGGACTTTGTAACATGAATTTGTAGTGCCAAAATTAATTGGTGTTAACTACAGTACTGCGTGGGTAAATGTACCTAATTTCTCATACGTGTAGGCTGTTTCATGATATTTGCTTTATTTTGCTCAATACAGACCCAAGTACCTTGTAGTGAATGCAGATGAGGGTGAGCCAGGTACATGTAAGGACAGAGAGATCATGAGACATGATCCACACAAGCTGATAGAGGGCTGCCTGGTTGCTGGAGCAGGCATGGGTGCCAGGGCGGGTAAGAACGGATGTTCAAGACAAATTACTTAAGGGATGTTGCGGTTAGCGAGAGGATTCTCCATAATCTTGTGAAACAGGGTTTGTACAGGTCATGGAAAACCTGGAAAGTCATGGAATTTTCGAATTTCATTTTCCAGGCCTGGAAAGTCATGAAATTTAAGTGTGGGTCATGGAAAGTCATGGAAAAGTATGTTTATTAAAAAGTACAAAATAAATTAGGGTTTTTCGTGAAGAAAGTACCAAAAAACATACCCAAAATGAAAGATGATTTCCCACAAAATGTTCAAATTTAAGTCATGGAAAACTTGGACAAGTCATGGAAAGTCATGGAATTTCAAAAGCTCAAAAGAGTGCGAACCCTGTGAAAAAGTAGTCGTAATAAAATATTTTTCTTTTCTTTTTGAAGCATACATTTATATCCGAGGAGAATTCTACAATGAAGCTTCTAACATGCAGATGGCAATTAATGAGGCATATAGAGAGGGTCTGATTGGTCGAAATGCTTGTGGCAGTGGATATGATTTTGACATTTTCATGCACAGAGGAGCTGGGGCCTACATTTGTGGAGAAGAAACGGTAACTGCAATGATGTACATGTATCTCTCCCCTTTGTACATTGCTGTATGAGTAATTGTTTGTTTCCAAAACAAAAATGTACTTCCCATCTTAAGAAAAAACAAACTTAATGCAAAACATGTTGATGGAAGCCAAGTTTCTGGATCCAATGGAAAAACACACCAATGCATTGACTGTTGTTTGTCATGGCCACAAAAATGTGTTTGTAGACATGTGCATCTCTGAGCAGTATTACTGATAACTTGTTTTGACTGGATTTCTCCCATTACTTAAGGCACTGATTGAAAGCTTGGAAGGGAAACAAGGCAAACCACGCTTGAAGCCTCCATTTCCAGCTGATGTTGGTAAGTCTTTACCAGAGCGTCATGCTAGACTATTTTACTGAGAGGTGCAGTGTCCCACATGTAATGGTTAGTGTAGAGGACTGCATCCGTGGATATTCAGGTTTGAGCCTTGTGCATTGCTATGTAATCGTTAAATAATAATAATAATTAATAATAATTTTTTTCCTCACATACTAGGAGTGTTTGGTTGTCCCACAACAGTGGCAAATGTTGAGACTGTAGCTGTAGCACCGGTTTGTATTATCTTGTACAGCATAATTGTACTTTAAATTACATTAAATGTCTGTTATGTTTGTTTTTTTACGATTTTATTTGTGGTCAACATTTCAGACTATCTGTAGGAGAGGAGCGGATTGGTTTTCTTCATTTGGCAGACCAAGAAACACAGGAACAAAGGTAAAGTAATTAACAAGAGATTAGTGAATCAATCAATGGTACAGGTACTCGAAAAAATAAAAAACAATTAATGACTTCTGCCAAGAGTAGTTCCATGTGGAATATCTGAAATGTTAATTGTTCTATTTGTCAGCTTTTCAACATATCTGGCCATGTAAATCATCCATGCACTGTTGAGGAAGAGATGTCTGTCCCGTTGAAGCTCCTGATTGAAAAGCATGCTGGGGGAGTTATTGGTAAGCAAAAGACCAAAAAGCTCTATAATGTTACATAGCTACAAAGTTACAAATCCAGTTAGTAGCCATGTGCCATTACATGTATAATCCAATAGCTGCACATTGTAAGCTTCAGTAAATCCCCTTGTCAAATTTTTACCACACAAGTTTTGGCGAGGATGCTAATGTCCATTTCCACTGGTTGTGCTACATGAAGCGCAGTGGGCTGGCCAGTGGTGCAGGGCGTTGGTGTTGTAAAGATCTCCACCCTGCCACTAACGGATTTGTTTCTCTGTAGTCCCGAATTCAAATCCCAGTGCTTTTTGTAGCAGTTTGCCAGTGCATAATTATTTTTATACACCTAAAAAAGTGGAAAGCTTACAGAATATTCAGCAAGTTGTCTAATTATTTTGTCTGTTTGACTCAGGTGGCTGGGACAACCTTTTGGCAGTCATTCCCGGTGGATCATCTACACCCCTTATTCCCAAAAGGTGAGTTGCTGTTTGGCTGCAAGAAACAGTCAGACATTGGACAGTGGCCGACCAAAATTTGTCAATGTCAGATGAAATCCCAATACCAATGTCTTGTCTTGACAACCGTTGTTGAGCACATGTACATAGAGTACTGTAATGTGATGTCTGACCTGACTACAGTTTGCCCGATAAAAATGCTAACTTAGTTTGACAACAGACAGACAGACGTAGACATGTTTAACTGAATTTAACATGCATAGGTGTACCTGACAGGGGGTGGGGTAGGTAGCTGCAGCCCCCCCCCCCAACAAAAAAAATTGCCATGGGCAACTCAGATTTTTTGGAAAACATGAGAAATTTAGGCAAAACAACATTGCTGTCATTTAACCAGCTCAGAGGCAAGCAGTCCATTAGACTTAGTGGATTTGTGCACCGATTTTTATTCAAATTGCCCGCCCTTTTGAATTTGACCCGTGCACATCAACGGTGCCCGAGACATGAGCCTCGGTCTTCCCAGGGAAGAACACTTCCTTACATAACACGCCTTCATGTTTAAGCTTCGAAATGAGTTAATCAGACTTAACACAACTTGTGGCAATGCAAATGAGAGTTTGCTTTATAAAACCATGATTTTTCATTAGATTTTGAACACAGATTTCAAGCCATGGTTGACTAGCATGCTGCATCCCTAAAACTCTGTTCAGTATTTCTCAGTGTTGTTTGAAATTCTTTCAAAATCAAAGTTTTAAATGTGTTTTTCACGTCTTGTAGTGTTTGTGAAGATGTGCTGATGGATTTTGACGCACTGGTTGAGGCACAGACTGGCTTGGGAACAGCTGCTGTGATAGTGATGAACAAACAGGTATGAACTGTGCAGTAAAAATTAGGGGCATTGTCACGGTGATTTCAGATCAATTCTATGCTAAATTCATTGCTTAAAACATTTACTTGTGCAAAAAAATGCTCCTACAGAATTGCGAAGAAGATATCTATCAAATGCAAATTTAGCAGGAAGAGCAAACTGTAGTTGGTTTCCTATTTTTTTTTTTTCAATTTTCAATCCACTTCCATCCTCACCGTCCGTAACAACAGATGTCGGTAAATGATTTCAATGCAGCAATATTGTCTTAGGTAACAAAGCTAAACTATCATTTTTGGTTTCTCTTTGAACAAAGACAAGTTTTAGCTTTTTAAAATGTTGCTAAAATGGCGTGACAATGCCCCGTTGATAGGATTATTCTATGCTGAATGGGGTGGTGACATCAGACAAGGTGAATACACACTGTACAAGGTGGTAGCTGAAAATACTCTGATGCCCAGTGCAAGAACATTCTGTAATACAAATCACAGCATGCAAACTCTGTTTAATTGATGGTTCACGTTTACGGATTCCTGGACAGGTCTGCGTTAACGTTCGAGATTTTGCTGTGGTTATGTTGTTTTCTTCTTGGGCAAGGCACTGCACCCCATCCAGGTACTTACATGTAAACGGATACACAGAAGTTAAATGCTGGGGGTAACCCTGCGGATGCATTGTCGTCCTATCCAGTGGTGGGGGGGGGGGGGGAGGAGTGCAGTACTGTACCTCAGAAATACTCCAAACTAGTCACTGAATTCATGCTGCAATAGTTTGTACATGTACAAGAATCAAGCGTCCGTCTGATGAGCTTCTAGGCTCAGATACAGTCTTCATCTTTATAAATTCTTTAGTTATAATAACATTAATTTTAACACTTTCTTTCCTCGTGTCTTTGTTGTTTTCAGTGTGACCTCATTCTTGCTATTGCTCGGCTTATTGAGTTTTACAAGCATGAAAGCTGTGGTCAGGTGAGTCTTTATGGGTTTTCCACTTTCCTCCGGCACGAGATTTTTAAACCAATCACTGAGCGTAGCAATCCAAACCCAAAGCAATTCTTGCGTCTCGATCGTCTCGATCGTCTCCTGCACGTACGAGTAAACATGTGCCTGCATTACTACAGACAGCAGTTTCTTTTCACAATCCGCATAGCAGCAACGAAAAGTCTTCACATTGTCCAGTGCAACATTAATCTAAGAACGCCTGGTAGTTTTTGCTACGTTGTTTGCTCGTGGCAGTGGCGAAATTTCAAGATAAATTTACAAGTTTACGGCACGTGAACAACGCAAATAATCAAGATAAGTTTCAAATATGTTGTGCCTACATGTATTTGGTAAGATTTGTAGTAAATTTCGCGGTATTTCGCGTGTTTTTGTTAATTTCGCGGGATTTCGCAGAAATACCTGAATTTCGCGGCTCCGCGACAAGAGAAATGTTGCTACTACAGTAACGAATTTCGTTAAATTGTAACTTTCTCTATATACCCTGTGTGCTGTGTTAGGGTCACAAGGTATTGTGGCAAAATATACAGCCACCATCTTTTTACCTACGGTGGATTGAAAATAGG
Organism: Blastomussa wellsi; assembly: GCA_947652115.1. Taxonomy (NCBI): domain Eukaryota; kingdom Metazoa; phylum Cnidaria; class Anthozoa; order Scleractinia; family Plerogyridae; genus Blastomussa; species Blastomussa wellsi. The sequence continues at coordinate 13,203,187 of OX393573.1, forward strand.
CTCGATTTCCGCCGCTCTCTCGAGTCCGGTCTTCATTCTGGTAATTGAGTCTAGATTGAAAACAGCTCTATGTACTGTAAATGCATATATGTAGTGATACGTAGTTTGATAAAAAAGAACGTTAACCATTGTGGAGGATTTATAGTATCATCACATCTAATGCCCATACTGTAGGTCACCACTCTCTGCTTTGTATTCGCTCCGACGAAGGGCTAACGCTCGAAACGTCAGCTCTTGAATCTCTTTACGGTGGCCAATTGACATTATCAACCCAGTTGATAAAACCAAATTATATTGTTATACTTCCCACCGATGCAGCACCACAGTTTCTTTAGAAACTTACCCCCTCTATTCATTTGTATGTTTCTGTTCATCAGTGCACGCCCTGCAGAGAAGGCTGCAGCTGGATGACTACAATCATGTACAGATTTGGTAGGTGCAAAGAAAATAGGATGTCATAGCGCGACTACTTCTTTGTTCGCCCGATTCAACTATCTTAGGAAGAGAAATGCTTAGAGCCTAGAGAAGAGGAAAATGAGAAAATTTTCTTCTCGTAAAATTTCCTGGTGTCTTCTGTCCTAAAAAAGTTCTTCCTTACCTACAAAACAGGCAATTTTTGTTTTTTAAAAGGTGGTTTTCACTAGCGACGGAGTCAGAGTCGTAAGCGGAGTCGTAAGAGTGCTTACGACCAAGTGAAAACCGAAAATCGGAGACGGAAGAATTATTTTCTTCCGATTCCGCTTATGACTCCGACGCTTACGGTCTAGTGAAAACTAGATTGTCAAAGCAAAAGCGAAAGGGCTAACCAATCACAGCGCCATTTCTCAAGCAATTTGATTGGTTTATTCTTGTGCTTCTGCTTGGGAGAATGACAATACAGTTTTCATTAGATCCCAAGGGACAGAGACATATGCTTACGACTCCAGCAGTTTAATCTTCACCAGGTCACTTGCACTTGCGACTCCGACTCTGTTGCTGGTCAAAACCACAATTTACGACAGTTGTTAAATGCACATCTTCGTTGCTCCAGAGAATGTAAACCAGGACCTGGTTGTTTAAAGGTTTGATGAAGCTTTCTACGAGATAAATCACAATGCTGGATCATTTATTGGTTATGATATTGTATTTGTGATTTCAGTCGAAGGGAAAGCAACGCCAGATGAAATAGACATGCTTTGGGTAAGTGAATTGCTGTTTTCTTGCTTTGGTTAATTGTATAAAATGAAGGATCCGAATTGAAGGTGCTACGTCACTATATTTTGAGTTATTTCTTCAACAACCTAAAATACCCTTAAAATTTAGGAAACCTAAAAATAATATTTTGCTGAAGAATAGAAACCTCAAAGGAGTGATACTAAATTAGAAAGGAACAAGGATGGCTTAGGATGGAGAAGATTGAAACGGATTGGAAATGACAATTTTGCTAAATTTTTCAAAGTGCACGAACGATGACGTGGCTCCTTTAAAGGAGCCACGTCATTGTTTGTGCATTTTGAAAAATAAAAATAGCGTCATTTGTAATCCACCTCAATCTTCTCCATCTTTATTCCTGTTTGGCTCAGTATCACCTTTTTGTTGTTTGTCTTGGACCTTGGCAAACTATTATTTAGAGGTTTCCTGCATTTTAAGGTTATTTTGTTCGTTGTGCAAAATTGACTCTAAATATCCTGTAACTGACCTTAACATCAATTACTTAGAACTGACAAATAACCAAAATTGTTTTAGAGAGCTAATTCCCCTCCACTGCCGCTCTAAATAAATATAGCTTTAGTCATACAATTATTTGTAAGAAATTCGCTAGTGAGGACAAGCTCCACTTCTACCCGATTACACCTACCCTGTATGCTTGTGTTATAATTAAAGTGTATTCAACCTAGTTTCTACACTGTCTTGCTTCCAATAGGAGCTGAGTAAACAGATAGAAGGTCACACCATATGTGCGCTGGGTGATGGTGCCGCTTGGCCTGTGCAGGTGAGGATATAACGAAAGACCTCACATAACAAGGACCGGGACCAGATTAGACATTTCATGATAATTTATATGACGTAGCAATGGCCAGCAAATCATTAACATTCGGTTGTCGGTTGGTTCCGGTTAGTTCCAACCCAGTTTGCTTGGGGTTAGTTCCATCCCAGTTTACTTGTGGTTAGTCTCCTTACCGGTTAGTTACACTCCCGTTTGCGTGCGGTTAGCTTTCACTTTGTGGTTTGGGCAGTAATGTACTATATACAATTTTGCTTGAAATATAAATATTTAAAAAAATTGGGTTTCTGACAGCTAGCGTTCAGTTGGTATAGTGGTAACTGAGTGTATCCTGGGTCGAATTTTCCCGGGTTTCATTCCGAATGTTTGGAATAAAATATTTTCTTATTTTTCTTTTGAAATAAAACTAAGTGTACAATGACCTTCATGTAAAAATACAACCTCGTTCCCGGGGTCTCTCTCTGACGGGAAGGAGAGGACCCTGGGAACGAGGTTGTTAAAAATACTTGTCCCGGTCAATGTTAAGTAAGGTCTTCCGAGGAGAACGCGCTGCGCGCTCCTAGAGGCTTCTAGCGTGCGTGAATGCAGACTTGACCTTTTTGTCTTTTGTTGTTTTCAGGGATTGATCCGTCATTTCAGACCAATGTTGGAGAGCAGAATGGCAGAATACGCTGCCAAACAGCAAGAGAAAGGCTCTGCGCCAGCTTGAGCTACACTTCACAATAATCCTGTACAGATCACCAAACAACCTCGTTTCCTGGACTGAAAATTTACAGTCGAGAATATGACAGATTTTATTCTTTATTTTCGAACACTTGGTCGATTAAAATGCGTGGTAAGTTTTTCACCGTTGCATCGTTACATGTAATGAGTGAAAATTGGTCAAAGATTGACATTTTTTGTGAACCTGGCTTCCCATGGAGATTTCGAAAAGACCGTCTCGTCAGCAAGCTTCACGTTGTTTCCGTTAGCTCCGGTTTGTTTCTTAGCAACCAGGTGCTGCTCAATTTTGAGCCCAGAGTCCGCTGGCTCATCTGTTAGCGGTCTAATTGTGTGTTACTGAATCAAAAAGAACTCGGCGGTCGAGCTTTTCTATGAAGCATTCATTAATCCAATAGTTATTGAAATTAATTGTATGTCTGACCTTTGTTTTCCTTTCAAATTTACACCAGAAAGAGAATTTTTAAATGATTTTGTCATCCCCTTGAAAAGGAATTTACTGAAAGGCTTTATCGTGTTTTATTTGGGTTGCCTTTGAAAGGTACTTACAACGACACTCCAAAATTTTGTCTATTTTCCGAAAGAACAAAAGTCTGATGCAAGTGTGAGCAAGTTTGCAATATATTAAAAGTCCCAGCCAAAGCTGTCGCCTCTGGCTTGGATTGACGTAAACTTTCTAGTTCTTGTGACAAATTATGGAACGCGCATTTCTGCTAACACATCCCAGAGCCATGAAGCGGAGATGGACTTGGGGATAGAGTTGTCCATTTCTTTATCTGGGATAGAAACATCAGGGTGCATTGGATGACAGGTTAACGGGCTAACTGAATGTACATTTGAAACAATTAAAAACATGTAAAGTGAAAGGAATCCCAAAACTGACCCTTTCGACTCGGGTTTCTAAAAAGAAAATTAATAAATGAAGAAGCGCCAGCCTTGCCCGTTGGTTGCGAGAAAACCGGCACCGAACTAATCCCTTTCCTCTGAGTTGAAGAGCAGCTTAATCATCCAACAAAGTTGTCACTGTATTTACCTTTCCAACGTTACATGTAACGTTGAAATTACAACAGACAAAATTAGACCATAACCGGGAATACACCGGGAATGTGGTGCCCCACCTCTTTTTGTACTTGCATGGTCTGCTTATCATTTAAAACCCTTAAAATCCACTTGTTGTGAGAAGGCAAACAAACTTGTTGCCCAAAATGCGATCCCCCGCTAGGGTGGGCATAAGAATTTACGCTTTATAACAGCCCAGGAATTTTGACATTTATAAAATTTTATTACTGCTGTTGTTAACTCTAATAATTTGAAATCAAAGTCAAGTTCTGCTCCACGCATCTCGCTTTACACAAGCAAATTTCTGAATTGTATAAGAATCCTAAGCAGCCACTTCACTGCCAAGTTCAGTACTCTCGGATTTCTTCGGGAGTTTCTTTATCTTATCTTGTTTTTGCGATTTCTTATTCACTTCATTGTGGTGCCCGGCCTTGGTAGTTTGCATGCGTGATTTTGGCGGCATAGTACGAAGATGTTCATGCTTCTTCGCGTCGAAAAATGTCGGCACAACTTCAAGCCTACCAGATTTCCAAAGTCTTGCCATCCGAAGTGCGCACACCAAAAAATAAATACATGACGTGTACAGATCGCAAATAACCAGGAAGTGATATGGAACAAAAGTCAGCATCTTGGGTGCACTCGCTAAGAGTTCAAAGATCAAAGACGCCGATCTATAATCAAAAAGCAACGCCAAGTCCGCAGTTACTGCTGAGAGACAGACTCGTTTAGTTGATCTTGCGAAGGCGTCTGTTATGTAAACCAAATCGCACAAGGAAACCATCCAAGCCAGGAGTAAACTTGAGTTGTAGGTATTCATTTTAGCGATGCACCAACCTGTAAGGACGGCATGAGTGACGCACAAATTCCACATTCTTGACACGATCAAAGAAAACGAGGACATCGTGAAGAAAAAGATCCAAAGCGTTCGTTCTGTTTGGTGTTTTCAACAGCAGTCAAATAGCGCGCGCTGTCTTTCCATTGATGATCTAATGTTTGGTTCGGAAGCACGTGCGGCATGTGCGAACTATGGACGATTTGACAATATATTGTGTCTTCAGGATTCAGTAGTGGAAATGCGCCAGCTTCTTCACCAGCCCACCCATTTTGTGAGGCCAAGCTATCTACCGTCATGATCGATAAAAATCGATAAAAATATGCGATACCCCTTCCTCTTTTCACCATTCTCATTCTGCAAGGAACGTTCTTGGCAAATGTCAGCAAACTTCCTCATCACGTCGTCGATTCCCTTCACTACTAAATAACATCACTGGCACATGTCCGATGCCTCCAGTTTAATGTCGATTTTACCATGTAGAGCGTTTTCACTCGCGTGACCAAAGAATATAAATCGAAAACTAGTCCGTGGGCAGAGTCGAGAAACTATGATATCATAGAAGGTAAATGAATAATACACTTCTCCAAGTTTCGGGTGTGTGCATTATTCCAAACTTCAGATATTCGTCGAAATGTTCCGCACAAATTTACTTAGTATAGTCTCAGCTCCGACTATTGCATTTCTAGCTTTTTGATAGGCTAAAAAACTCCGACTATGAGCCAATAGTCGGAGTTTTACGTCATATGGAAAATAGTGCGCCAAGGTTTTAACTTCAGCCCTCTATAATGGCCGACACTGGCAGGTTTCAGGAGCTGTCTCCCACAAAAATTCAAGAGATATGGTTTGAGAATTTACTAAAACAATTATTCCATTCGCTTTTGTTGGATATGAAGTGATTATAACCAACTCGCGCTGCGCGCTCGTTGGTTATTTTATCACTTCATATCCAACGCGGGCTCATGGAATAATTGTTATATAGCCCAGTACGGAGCCACCATATTGGTGTACCTCTGGAACACCAATATTTCATCGGGCACGGCCCGACTTCTTCAGGGTTTTGATTCAGCCTGTGCATTCATCGCATGTTGTAGAGTCAAGCGTCACGAAACGTTAAGATAACCGGCACAATGCTAATGTTTCACACAACATCCCCAGAAAAAAATAAACGCATTTTCTCATTAAGGGAAGTCTGCATACATACATACAAGCTCAACTGAGGACATATAAACCAGAAGTAAGATTGATCAAGATTGAAAGAATGTTTTTGACACTTAGAAAATTAAATAATTCGAAACTGAAAAATAAAGGGTGCACCCCGGTTTCGCGCGGCCATGTTTTCGCTCCGCACTCGACGGACTGAGAAAAAAGGGACTGCTCGTAGTCTATCTCTATATCAAAATGCACCCACAACCTTTGCTTGGGCTACCTGTGCTCAAAGCACAGTCATGACAAAGTTAAACATGAGAAACCTGGGAACGAAGTTGTTTTGTCGCGTGTAATAAACACGTGCCTGATAAAAATGTCCCAAGGAGGTTGTCTTTAACACGTGCATGTTAAATCTGGTTCCCAGAGTCAACGGTTTCCTCGGTCAGCGGTTGGTCGAACCTGGGGTAGGTACATTATGTATGGGGGAAACTCTTTTGTACCCAATGTATTGTTATAGTGGAGCTCCGGCAGCTCAAAGAGCTGCAGAGCGGAGCCCCATACCTATAGAAATAGGAGAACCAAGCACGCATACAAAGTACAAACAGGAAGTAGAAACGAAAACTGCGAAGGAACGATAATGCTGCTAACTTGCGAAGGATCTGCAAGAGAACTAATCAGCCAAAACTGGACTGTAACATACAGTTTAGGGGCGAAACAGCTGTCCACGGTTACAGCCCTGCTTTATCGGTTTCGGTCGTGTTGATGTCTTGAAAGTCAAATTTTACGTAGTATCAGTCTTCCAGTTTTGTGTATCTTACAAACAGGAGAACCATGCCTTTCTTTTTTCATGGTCAAAATGACAAGCGACACGACTCACTGGCGCATCGAAAGTACTCTCCCAAATATTAATATGGCAGCCGACATGGCGGCCATAGTCCAGAGAGTTTGATCATGACATTTTTAAAGGTTAGCATAAGCTTAGATCTTTGCCACTGATGGCCAATTAACAGCTGTCAAAAGAAGGAATCCGCTCAGACGAACTCCACCAAACTACAAGAATGCGTACACTTCTTCAAAGCAATTGGCTGTCTCTACGAAGCATTTTCCGTGCACGACAGAGGTGCTCATTCTCGATCAAGTCTTCAGAAGAAACCATTGGTCTTGTGTGGCAGGGCAGAGAGATGCTTGGCGAGAACACCCATGACATTCAAAAGTTGACTGGCATCCACACGACACGTAATGGACCGCAGGGGCATGTGTCTGCCAGGACAGTGGCATCAGTTGCCATGATAGACACAGGTCTACATAGATTGCATGCTAACCTGAAGAAATTTAAGTATGACCACACAAACCTGTTAAGCTGCATGACGCTTGATGTCGAGAACTGCCACGCTACTGTACATGTAAAGCAGGCAAACTTATCCAAGGCAGAGTACTGCAAGTAATTCGGAACTACTATGAAAGAGACGGTAAAACGCGTCACCAACTGGGCAGCGTACAATCACACGAGCAGGCGATCATGGTACCCCACTCCAGAGAGTGCCTTGTTGCTGTCGCAGGTTTCTGTGATGAAACCTCTTCCTATTGTCAACATATGTCAAGCAGACTGTAATTCACTTAGGGACTGGGCCGCCTCCTATGGAGCTGCCGTAAGACAGCGAACTATACGCCAAGAGATCACTATGGCTCGACACGGTACACTCCCTGAGTTTATGTACCAGACAATGTGAAACCTTTGAGAACCATGTCTCCATTGCATTTGACGTGCAGTCTGATGATACTTCAGATGATGCCGCAGTAAACCAGTTGGAGGAAGAGGAGGGAGACAATTTTGATGAAAACAGTGATGAAGAAGTTGAAGAGGATTCCACGTTGCTCCAAGGAGAAATTGGAAGTTCGGCGACATACTTAATAGGTGCAAGAACTCGGTACGGAAGAGCTGTACGTTTTAACAATCGTCTTCTCCACTGAACTCTTTACGAGACAAGAAGGCCACAATTCCAGACGAAACATGTATTCCGCGTTCCATAACTAGCACAGGGTCGTCCAAGGTAATCAGTCACCCAATGCAAGACGTACAAGATCCACTGAGGATTAGTGAGAGTTTTTAAAAGTCAAGGGAGATACCAATACTCGTTCAAGTACATGACCCACATACTTGGCATTTGGTTAGTAGTAAATAAATAGTATATATAGTGTAGTACAATATACTGTTGGCGTTATGATGGTATGTTTAATATTAACGCAAAATGTCATCAGAATATATCAAAAGTCTTGCTGACGTCAGCTTTCATATTGTGGCTAGGCCAAGACACAAATATCCCGAAAAATGCTCTAAAAATCTATACCAAAATTCTCAATTTTTTCCTTAAAAATCTCTCCAAAAATCTCTAAATATCCCAGAAAGTTTATAAAAATCCCTAAATATCCCAAAATTTTCTAAAAATCTCTATTTTTCTCGCAATTATTTTTTAATGAAACCTTATCGCTCCGGGCTCCGCCATGTTTGAAACTTACTTTCCTTGGAATGATGGGGTACATTAGATATGGGAAACACCGCTGCAAAATTGGATTGCAGTCTAGAAGTCACCAACTCACCAAGTATAGTAAACAATGGGGCAAAATTTTCATTTCATAGGAATTTTAAATAAAACGGCAAAGAATATGGAACAACTTTTGTTCCAAATCATCTAAAAATCCCCCAAAATCCCATTTTTTTTTTCTAAAAATCCCAAAAATTTCTAAAAATCTCCTGATGCTCTAAAAATCCTAAAAAAAAATCCGGCTTTTCGTGTCTAGGCCTAATTGTGGTCTCTATGCATGTGCGGTATCGGTATTCTGGAAAAATCCGATGCGGTTTGCGGTTTTTTGGCGTATTTCTTTGCGGTTTTACGGTTTTCGGACCCCCCTTACGCCCCCCTCGTGATAAATAAGAAAGGAAGTTCAATTGACACGCGTAATTTTAACACGCACGTGTTAAAAAATGAGACCTGGGAACGAGGTTGTCTTAGCACGTGCAGTTTTAACACGTGCATGTTAAAAATAAGACCTTGGGAACGAGGTTGTCTTAGCACGTGCAGTTTTAACACGTGCATGTTAAAAATGAGACCTGGGAACGAGGTTGTCTTAGCACGTGCAGTTTTAACACGTGCATGTTAAAAATGAGACCTGGGAACGAGGTTGTCTTAGCACGTGCAGTTTTAACACGTGCATGTTAAAAATGAAACCTTGGGAACGAGGTTGTTTTAGCACGTGCAGTTTTAACACGTGCATGTTAAAAAATGAGACCCTGGGAACGAAATTTGTTTTAACACGTGTAATCATTCTTTTATGGATTTGTTATGCTGTAAGCTAGTTGAGCGTTTTTTGAAACACAAAGATTGGATTCATAAATCGGAAAACGGATTTAGCGTTTCGTCAGTTATTAATTGAACAGATTAGGGTTAGGGTTAGGGTTAGGGTTAGATCACTCAAAAATGTGACGTGGATCTTTCCCTTGTACGACACGATCAAAAAAACGACTGTACAAAACCCTTCCCGCAAACCCGCAACACACCAAAAGACTAAATAATACTATAAGTTTAATAAATTTAGAATACATAAACGATTAATTACAAATTGACGGGAACGTAAAAAAAAATCTATTTCTTCTACAGCTACTTAATTATTTAAAACTAAATTACTTATTAGAGTTCAGTTCTTGCCTTGACCTTGAAAACTTCTCCAAGCACAAACAATCCCCTACAACAAACAACCGCACCAACAACCATTCGCACAAACCTTTCCTTCAGTCTTCTCTTCTGGCGCCTTCCTTCCTTACTTTGCTCTTGTCTGACTCCTTCGTACGCACTTTTAACTTCTGTTCGCTCGCCTTGTACGCCTTTTAACTCGCCTTGTACGCCTTTTAACTCGCCTTGTACGCCTTTTAACTCGCCGCCGCTGACAAAAGGGTTATGTCAGGGAAAACACGGCTGGCTCCTGCCAATGGCTCTTGACAGTGACTTGAGCGACTTCGCCTACAACCTTGCAATTCAAACTTCTCAGTCCTCTTTTCTTCTTCCAAGAATAACAACCAACCCACAAACAAACAACTAACCTATATTTAAACACTCCTACACAATTATAATTACAAAGAAGATTCTGGAAAACGTTAACTACAAAGAAAGTTACTGCAAAGAATATTTGAATATTAATTACTTTAAGGTTACAAAAGTTACGTGATATCTAAAACAACAAGATGTGAAATACACGGTGATGGGAATAATAATAGCTAGTAGACTGCATTGAAAATTTACAATACTACACACAAATTCCTACAATTAATGACAACTAATTAACATCCTAGCGACATTTCTTTTTTTTTTTAAGATACTACGATAAAGACTACAAATAATGAAAAGAAACGATTAAATAACTACATGCAAAGAAACCAAAACAGTAACGAAAAAAATACATAATAGGAATTTTTGTGACACCTCCCCCCCGAAGAAGTCTATTTTTGGGGTGGGCACACAAAAATAGAAAGGGAAAAGAAAAATAATAGGGATGGGATGGGATTATACGAGCTCTAGCAAGTTAAAGCCCTGCTAAGTGCGTCCACATTAGAATTTTTCTTGCCACTTTTATGCTCTATATCCATATCGTATTCCTGCAGCGTGATACTCCAGCGAAGCAGCTTTCTGTTTTTGTCGCGAACTTGGTTGAGCCATACCAGAGGATTGTGGTCTGTCTGGAGCCTAAACTTTCTACCAAAAAGGTAATATCTAAAGAGTTCTACGGCCCATACTATGCCTAAGCACTCCTTTTCTGTAGTTGATAATTTTTCCTCTCTAGGCTGAAGTTTTCTGCTAGCGTACGCTATGGGGTGTTCTAGCCCTTCTTTATCTTGCTGACTTAAAATTGCTCCGAGACCTCTATTCGATGCGTCAACTTGTAAGATGAATTCCTGTTCCCAATGAGGTGGTCTCAAAACGGGTGGATTTTGCAAGGCTTGTTTCAAGTCTTGGAAAGCAAATTCATGGGCACCTTCCCAGATCACTCGGTTCGTGGTGCATCAAAAGAACTGAAGAATCCTTGCCCAGGGTGTATTTTTCGGTTCCTTTGACACACCATGATCCAAGTGATCTTGGATTTACCAGTTGGGTCAGTTCTATATTTACAAAACCTTCCCGCCGTCCGTTTCCACTTAAAACCCATTAAATGTGAGTATCCAACGCGCGTTCGTGGAATAATTGTCAAATATCTCGTGATGCCCAGAGGTAGCAAGATGGCATCAGACGGATTATGAGACCCTTTATTGCACTAAAATTATTTGCCAAAAAACTTTGTATGGAAGTACTTGCAAGCCAATGCTAAACATCTGTGTTTGGCTGCTGTACTACAAAAAGGTCCCAATCTCTCGCTACTCTACGTGCCATCACAGCAGGACAGAAGTTCATAGCGGAATTCTAAACTCCGCTCGATTGGCACATACAGAGGTGATATAAAGCAGAAATCAGTAGCATCCAGTCTATAGAAGACTAAACTAAACATTTTTAAACGAGGGCCAACTTACTGCAAAACCTAAAACCGTGTTGTTTTGGATTGCCGCTCTTAAATGCAGAAGCTAACGGTCGATTGAGAGTATCATTTTGTAGAAGATTATTCTCCCCGTAATAGTCTTTAATCTAATCATAACTAAAGCTGCTCAGGCTTGCAAACAAGCTTTGATTTCTTCATCCAGAAGATCGACCACGGTCGGAATGCAGGTCCATTTTAATAGCCCCCGCCATGAAATCCATGTTCTGGTATTTTAATCCGCTCGGTTAATTCTACATTTACTAAACCTTCCCGCCCTCCGTTTCCACTTAAAACCCCAAAAGACATTTTATAAAGTACCAGTGGTTATTTAAGCCACCTCTTGCAGCAATAAGTGATTAAAAGCTGTACGGTGAGTGTGAGAAATTGTTACGTAAGAAGTTTATGCAAAGTTGTAAAATTCATTAATAATTCATAAGGAGTAGATCCAATGCAAAGGTACTATTTAGGTCACATGAATGCTCTGTAAACCCCAATACAAATCAAGAGTAGAATTAACTTTTGATACAAACTCCTAGCTCAGCTGATTAGTATTTATTAACTTTTGATACAGATCTTTACTGATTAAAATGCAAAGCACAATGGAATCGAATAACAATACTTTGCATTCAATTTATTGTTTTCATTTCACAAGTACGATAAAATATTCGCGTCCGATCTGTATGGGCTTTACAATTGCTCGCCTATCGGCTCGCAATTGTAAATGCCCATACAGATCTCCCGCTCATATTTTATCTACTACTAAAACATGCAAAATTGCGGCATCGTGGAACATCACCTTTATTATCAGAATGACCTCGGAATGATTATTGTGTAGCCATTTTCATCGATATTTTTCTGGATAGGCGTCAGTGCTATGCTCGCAATTGTCATCCACAAAGTTTCTGATAAATCGGTGAGTTCCTCAGAAGCAGTGTTTATAAACAAACAATTTGTCAAGAAAAAAAATGATAAAATTGACGAAAAAATAAAGAAAAAACCAGCATCATAAGAGATGGCGCATGCATTTGAAGAAAGTACGAGAACCTTTCTTAGATCTGTGCCCAAACAAATAAATCTATATATAATTGTTTCTGTCACCATGCAAAGTCTAACAGACGAGTGCACTTTTCCTTGCAAATTCGATCAGGCGAAAAATGCTAATCTCAGGTTATTTTTCCCGTGACTAATATGACCTTTGCACATATGATTCGCAAAATCCTAAAAAAAAAAACTGGAATCCTGACAGATAGTTAATTGTTTGTTAGCAAGTGCTTGAAAGTTCTTCTAAATAAAAACAAGGAAAAATTCCACATGCACTTGAAAACTACCTCTAAAAATGCGTGCCTCCATTTTACAACCCTAAGTCATTATGAGATGAACTTCGTACTGGAAGGTTGTCGTCTTTGTCATTTTAATAAATTCATTATGCACTTCCTTTAGTTAAATGTTCCATCTTCCTTTTTCTGTTCTTACTGAAGGCTTCCCTTAGTCTTTTCCTTATTGAAGGGAAGAGTGATTTAAAATAAACATTAATTCTTCCCGATTTCAGAAGTAGCGTTATTCTAAGCGTGCACAAAAGCAAATATACACCAGAAATGTCCATTCCTGCCACAACCAAGACATGGTATGGTACAGAACTTAGAATGGCGGGTACCTTTGTGGAAAGTTCGAGTGTACAACCGGCAAATGAGGCGTTTACGAAGACCTTTGAAAGAAGTGTCTTGCTTGTCCTTGCAAGAATATCTACGCCATATACCAAATCGCACAGGCACACCATCCAGGCGAAAAGTAAATTTGTGTTAAAAGTGTTTATCTTACAGAAACACCAGCCAGTAAAAATTGAGTGTACTACAAAAAGGTCCCAATCTCTCGCTATTCTACGCGCCATCACAGCAGGAAAGAAGTTCATTGCGGGTTCTAAACTCCGCTCGATTGGCACATACAGAGCTGATACAAAGCAGTAACCCGGAACTGTCGTATCAACACAGTTACGTGTTCAATTCAGGTGCAAATCTTTTCAAGGTTAATCTTGTACGTTGGTGCTGTCTTGTTACACGTGGTCAGTTCGTGAACAACAAATGGTTTCAGTTCTGATGCGAACGTGCAAACGGACAACGGCTTTTGTAGTGCAGAACGGAAGTGCATGACATTGACTTGCAGTCAGCTACGCTCGAGAATTAATTATTTTTCACCAATTTTATTTTATTTCAATTTTTCGGAAACTACAACAAACACAGTGGTCCCGACTGCCGTACAATTCAGATCAGCATTTCATCGATTTGTGCACGCAACCAGTTTGACTTCATCGAAGCCGGGAAATCTTTTCCGATGATTTCTTTCTTTTTTGTTTAGTCACTTTCGTTTCCCTTCTTTCTTAGCTAACATTATTTTTTTGCACGGTACACAAGCTGTTTGGCGAACGTTAGAACAGTGATTGAAGACCACTGAATGTGACTTCAGTTTGTCGGATAGCACGAAACATGACAGTTGTTACATCTATCCTCTTTTTGCGTAAATGACCTCCTCGTGTACTGTGTGGTCTACGGGAGAGTGTTTTCGCAGGTTATGCGAGTTGTCCTCTGTGCTGATTTTCGTTTGCTTTGACGGCGATATGCAATAAATTACCAAGCTGCTCTACAGCAATAATGTATAAACAGTCTCGTATGGATAGATTCAACAAAATATAAGAAAAATGCAAACATTTATTCATTTGTGTCTAGACAAAATAATTATCTACATAATAAATACAATATAAAAAGACATATCTAAACCTAGAAATGAACTGGATTTGCATACGGACTCGTCCTATTCGATGCAATCTTTCCTTCCCCACACGGAAAGAAGTTTGGCGAAATTTCAACTCTAGTTTGAAAGAGCTATTAGCGCGAAACACTTTAGGTTTTCCACTCGAGCAGACTCGTTATTTCGTCCTTTTCATTCACGCAATATTTTGGATAGTCTGATAATTTATATTAGGGGCGGGGAAAGAAACGAGCGGAGTTTGAACTTTCGAGACCTCGTCGCGATCTGACAGTTTATAGCTTTCGTACACTGTCGGCAAGAAAAATGGCAACAGAAATGTCGCTTGTCGAAGATAATTTTATGCTTCATGCCGCCTGAGTGGAAATACTTCCTCAGTGATCATATTGATAAGCAACAGTAGCGTAATACCCGTCAATATTCCATAATGTTTTGTACAATATAAAAAACGGCCATGAATGAATTTGTTTTAATTTCGCTCTGGATATTTTTACAAAACAAATGTCATTCTACTCTGACGCAATGAGAACGTATGTTAATTGTCATTTTTTTATCACAAATTTGCAACAAAAGGTTGTTTAACGAACGAAACGTTTGACCTTTGAACAGTCGTGCGCAACTGAGCGATAAGCGCTGGAAAATACAGGTGGAAAAAGAAAACCGCCTGTAGTCGAATAATTTTCAGATGGCAAATGTTTGCCACAACGTTTCAATATATGAAAACATGGTAAATGTACCTAGAGTTGATATAACTAAGACAGATTATACTAGAAAAATAAGGCTTTTCGCAAAGTTAATTTTCTTTATACAAAAATCGTGATCAAAAGATTGTTAGGTTAATTTTGGGTTAAATCCAAATTAATCCTATCGAAAGTGATTAACAGAAATTCGTCACATCGAGATTACATTGGAATAAAACCACGGTTAGCTTTTTGCCTCCATCTCTTTAACAAGTCTCTTTATGTGGTTCAAAAAAGGAGAGCTTTCCAGTGTCCTCTTGAAATGTTCATCTCTGTCCGCCTTTACTGTTTTTCGCGGTGGGCGGTTCTTCGCATAATAAACACTTTGCGCTATAAGTCCCCCGTTCTTTGCCAAGTTTGTCAGCGTCCAGGCAACATGGACGTACAATCTTCCCGACTGTAAAAGTCGTGCTACGCGGAGCGCGCACACCAAAAGATAAACACCAGAAACGTCTAGATCCACTATAACCAAAACATGGTACGGGACAAATGTTACTAACTTGACAACGGTGATGAAATTCGCCAGAGACGTGCCGGACAGACCATTCGAAATGAACGACGCCCAGCTCGGAGAATTCTGTGAGCGTTTACTTGTCCTCGCCAAAGCGTCCATGATGTAAACCAAATCACAAAGGAAAATGATCCAAGCACACAACAAACTACAATTGTAAGTGTTCATTATCGAGAGCAGACATCCAGTCAAAATAGAATTTACCACATACAGATCCCATACGCGGCAGACGATGACAGAAAATGAAGCCATCACAAAATTAATGGTAATCGGCGCAACATGAAATGTTGAACATCTAGTGTTTGTCGCTCTAGGTTTAATATGTCGACGAACAGGATGTTCAGTGACATTCACTGCTGACTTTTAACATTTTTCATTGTAAATTCAAACATCAACACGTGCCTGGTGACTGGTGTTCAAAGTCCAATGATCAGACCATCTACTATCACATACCAGTCCCACAGAGGTGTATTGTTACCAGTACGTTATTTTCGCGAGAAAATGAAAGAGGCAAATTTCGCGAGATTTGTAATGACACTGAATTTAGAGTCATAACAAAATAAAACTTAAAACAGGTTGACCATTTTCGTCCGAAGAGGCCGCGATCCTTTTCGCATTTTTTGGCAATCGCGAAAATAGCCCACGTTCGATATGTATAAAAAATTCTAACACGACACCGAGGTTTTCAGGTCTAAAAATGCTAATTTTGAAATATTCATTTTTTTTTTCTGTTAATTCCCACAAAAGACTTGATACACGTGTCCATTTGATCAAACTTACATGTAATTTGCGTATATATTATTTTTACAAAGTGTTTAAACCAGAAAGGCTCGGTTACATGTTTGAGTTTTGATTTATCGAACGTAGCCCATAAGTTCCGCGAAAACAAGTACACACTATTGACAGCAAGGAGCGCGACTCATGGCCTTATGTGATTATACGTGACTTAAAATTGTGCTCGTCACTTAGAGTGCGTTCCTTTGGGATGGTCCAGATCACGATTTGTGATCCGAAGATTTCTCGGATCATGGGTGTATCGAAGGCGCCGGCAAATCCACTTTGAGCAAGGATTCGCCGGTTCCTTTGATGCACCATGATCTCGGATCACTGATCCTGATCCGGATCGCCCCAAAGGAAAGCAAAATTAGACTCTTGCGCAAATGATTGTGTGACGAACTAAAAGATCGTCTGCGTGGGAGACTTCTCGTCACTGCACTCGATCAACCTCCAGAGGAAACGGAAACTGGTTTGTGCAATCGGAGAGTTCGAGAAAGCCGTGTTCGAAAGAGAGAAGGGAAATCACTTTTGCACGAGTTATCAAGAGATTCGAAAATCGCATATGACGCGAGAGTGGGGAAAAAATTCTGAGTAAGTATCCTGTAAGGGCAGGATCCAAACTCACAACCTTTCAAGTAATGTAGCAGCTGTCGAAAACTGCTTTTCTTTGAATAGAGGGGGTAAGTTTCTAAAGAAACTGTGGTGCTGCGTCGGTAGGAAGTACTGGGTTGATAATGTCAATTGGCCACCGTAAAGAGATTCAAGAGCTGACGTTTCGAGCGTTGGCCCTTCGTCGGAGGGCTAAGGGCTAACGCGACGAATCTGTGCGCGACGAAGGGCTAACGCTCGAAACGTCAGCTCTTGAATCTCTTTACGGTGGCCAATTGACATTATCAACCCAGTTGATAAAACCAAATTATATTGCTTTTCTTTGGTATTGTAAGCAGCTTCTATTGTTTTTTAAGTCTAAGTCATTGTTTCAATTGTTTAGTCTTTTGTTTTGAGCTAGGGTATCAGACCAATCATATTATATGTTACGAGAGCTGTTCCCAGAAACGGTCTGGGCACTCTTACCAAACTGAGCAACGGCGATGACCAGGTTCATATCTTTTATCAGATATTCGCCGCTTAGAACTGGGCTTAGAAATGTTCATTTTCTGCGGTGTCGAACTAAACAAAATCTGTGCTCTTTGTGTGACTAATTTCCCCGTTTTCCCAGCACTTTACGAAATCGGGCTCAGAGTTCACATCTATTTTTATTAATACATGTATATATTTCGGTCGCTTACGAAATCGGGTTCAAAGTTCACACGTATCTCCATCAGCCATGCATTTATTCCGGTAGTTTACGAAAACGGATTCAGAGCTAATCTGATAGTTTACGAAATCAGGTTCGTAGTTCACATATATTTCAAAGTCAAGGTCATTTGGTGGCCTACTACGCAGACATCCTTTGAGCTCGTCACGCAATGGGGCAGGGAAGATTGTGTGACGAGCCACGAAAATATACTCCAAACGAAGCCTGACGTGTCAAGTGTTTTCTTAAATTACACTCATTTACAAGTTCTCCAAACATTGCCTCAGTGACAACAAGAACAAACAAATGAATAATCGACAGAACAGGTTTTGTCGTTTATGAAAATCTTAGCGACACTGAACCATAACGGAACAGGGAAAAAAAAACGTTTCGAAAAAGAAATGTAATGTGTGCCGATTTTTCTTGTGTTGTTGATGAGGACGTAGCGTGACAAGTACATAAAGTCCTTTCCTCGACATTGCCTTTCTTCTAAATCTCTGTAAAGAACTGGAACACAACGAAATGCTCTCTAACAACAAAATGTCTTCTTTCGCAACGCAAGTTCTTCGCAGTGATTTTTCCCTTTTTCGATATTGCCTTTAATAAACCTCTATAATGGAACTGGAACATATCAGGCAAAACGCGTCTGGCGTAGTATATGCCATTTTAAACACTTTCAACGTACTTGTGATGATGGGGAGATTTCATGCCGAGGGCATGAAGTTCAACATGCCTCTTCCTCTTCCAACAGGCAGCGCTCTCGTCGATTCAATTCCTGGTAAAGTTGTTTTGGAAAAAAAAAATGTGTCAACAATAGACGAGGCTAGGCAAACCTACAGAAAGATATATTTCATACAGGCAAGCGACTTTTTTTTCCGTGTCAGGGAGATTAGGGTTGCACGCAAAAAAATGTAGTATCATAAATTTTATATTTAGGTTTTTTGGTATCCTTGACAGGTCAAAATTGCTTGAGTTCCTCGTCTGTTTCATATGGACCCCCCCCCCCACCCCCTCGGGAAGCAACTCCACAAAAATTAATGAAACCTAACCCGAGATCATGCCATCCTCTTGACTTAAAAAATACAAGCAACTGATCAAAGAAGTTAAAGGAACTTAAAAGCAGTAGTTAAAAAAATAGAGGGGGTAAGTTTCAAAAGAAACTGTGGTGCTGCGTCGGTGGGAAGTATAACAATATAATTTGGTTTTATCAACTGGGTTGATAATGTCAGTTGGCCACCGCAAAGAGATTCAAGAGCTGACGTTTCGAGCGTTAGCCCTTCGTCGGAGCGAATCGTCAAGAGACAAAAGGAATCAGCTCAAATCGGACAAGATAACCCTTTTTTCTTAATTAATTTTAATAAAATGGTCGAAAAGATAGATGGTTTGACAAAGAGTAAAAATAAAATTTATAGTTATACCTGTGGTTCTTTGGTTGTTGAAGCATATCCCGCCAAAATTATTCTTCCTTGCTTCAGCATGGAGCCTGGCCCTGCCAATCCCTGCTAACTGAGGAGTGTTAACACCTCTGGAAGTGGGTGATGTCGGCTGACCACAGACATTAGATACCGCGACCACTTCTGTGTGTCTGTTTTCCATTTCGCTCTCGATAACACCGCTTCTGAATTGCAGGCTCTCATCTGTATGTGATAACGGTGTGTTCTCGCTTGCGTATTGGGAATGAAACTTGTTATTTGCGCCATGAGGTTTTACAATGTTTTTATCACCTTGACTACACGTTTTATATTCATTATCTGATGTCTCGAAAACAGTTTGTTGTTGTGGTCCACCATGCATTTTCTCGATACAGTATTGGAAGATTTGACTATTTGGTGTAGATGCACTGCTCCTTGCAGCCCCTGTCGGGGCGAAATGTGAATCATAACGTCCCCGTTGTTGTGAAGGTCTTGGAATTGCACCTTGTTCCACGCAGTGACGAAAGACAGGATTTGCGGACAGTGAAAATTGCTGTCCACGAATGTCTAAGCTCGAGTTATATCCCTGAGACGTAGAACACATTTTTGAAGGTAGCTGCATTCCAGAACTACAAAAAAGTCAAATACAGTGGTCGATCAATTTCTTACTTCCTTATATGTGCATAGTTTATATGCAATTCGCATCAAAATGAAGTGATGACCATAACCACAGACTTTCTTCAGAAGCGTATCTTTTTATTCATTTAAATAAACTCCAACAAACGGTTTGAGACTGGCACTATATATACACAAGCGCAATGCATTTTCAAATCAGTTGCACTCCCCAAATAAGTTACCATTAAAAAACGGTCCAAAACCACTTGGCAGTTGTAAGCAATCGTTTAGCAACTACTCTACAGAACGTATATCTTGACAGCAATGTGATTGTATACTGTAAACTGTATAGACTATGATTGTTATGAACTGGTCTTACTTTGAACTTCTCGCAGCAGCTTCTCGTCTCAGTTGTCGTTTAAAGTTTTCTCGTTCTTCTGGGCTTAAACTGAAATAAGCAAAAAAAAAAAAAAAGAATAGAAAAATGGTGGTCAGAGAAGGTAAAGAGATTAAATGGAAAGCGAACAATGATTCCCGCTGGATGGGATGCTAGTCCATCACAAGGTTGCAACAGTAATATGTTCACCAGTAACAATCAAATAAGGTCAAAAACCTTGTAGATAGATCATAGAATTGTGTAAACACTGATTATTATGCTTCAGACCTTAAGGTGTCTGTGACATTTGTTGATGTCTGACTCGAGCCTTGATGGCATCTGAGTCTTTCAGTATTATTATGGGTAGGCTGTTGAATGTTGCTTTCTTCATCTGCGAAAGGAAAAAGAGAGGTGAGATTCAAACATGAACTTAGTTATTTCTGCGTACAACTGTAGCCTAGTCAGTAGTGGCCAATCTGGATGGAGCTATTATTTCTTCTACTCCTGGACTGGATGTTACAGCCAATGCAGTCCTTCACAGGGCTACCCCAGCATAAACTTCACTGGGTTCATTTATACACCTGGGTAAAGAGAGGCACTGTGAGAGTTAAGTAACTTGCCTAAGAACATAGGTGTACAGGCAGGGGATCTTTTGGGGGGGGGAGGGGCTGCAGTCCCAACAAATTTTGAGAAACTCAGAGTTTTGGGGCAGCCAGAGAAATTTGGGCAAGACAAATTGGGATAATTAGTGATAATTATTTGGGTAAATAGGCCCCCCCTGGCAAAAAAATTGCCCATATGCCCTTGCCTAAGAACATAATGCAGTGCCCTGGTCTAGCAAATGTTTGCACGGTTTGACACAGTTTTTCAACGGGCTTCCTGCAACTGTTAGTAGAGTTTGACACCTTTGGTTAGTAATTTGCACAAGTTTTGTACCTGTGATTTGTCTTGGCTCAATTCTATTTACAAGGTGTTTTTAGCTCTCAAAATGTTAGCTCTGGAAAGACAAGATCTGAAATTTTCAGTGTCGATGCTGATAATTTGCGACAAAGGGCAAATTCATTAAATTTTAACGCAAATGTGTTGTTCATAATCACAGATATTTTTTGTGGGATAGATGAGGTATCAATTAACATTTGACTGGCATTTCACCACTATCAGCCAATCCGAAATTGGATACTTCTGGCAATTAAAAGGAAAATAATTAAAGGAAATACCGTTGCTATCCCAGCTTTCAGCGGGTTCTTCTAAGTCATCTGTCCTGTGATAACTCGGGACAGAAGTATTGCCTTTGAAGTAGAAGCCATCTTCATCCTTTTCGCTACCTACAGTACGCAGATAAAAATTGACACTGAATGTGAGGTTGCAGAAAATGTCCCCATCCACCCCGAGTTGGGTGGTTGCAAATTCCAGGGGGGTCTCAATAACCCTTTTTTTTGTAAAGTATCTTAGCATAACTGGAATGTCCAGAGAGGAGGGGTTCAAACTCTTATTAGTGAGAGTGAGACTGCACCTATAAGCAAAAGCATGCAGAAAAAAAGGACTGCTTTCATTAAAAACAACCCCACACCCCACCCGTGACTGTCTCCACCCTTTGAGCACATCTGGAGCTGCCACTAGAAATTGTCAATGTTGCATGCATATAGTTTGAAATAATAAAAATTGAATGTAAAAATTAGAAGTAAAATTAAAATTATAACCACATTGACTTACCTTTATAGTTATACTGCTCTATCGCAGACTGAAATATTTAAATCAAAATCAATAATGTTAATATGAAAGTGAGAAATGATCATCGCTGTGAATTTCCAATTTAAGCAACTGGAATAAAGAAGCCTGAAAAAAATCAGGGCTTCAATGGGATTCAAACCCATGACCTCCTCAATACCAGTGCGCAACTTACAAACTGAGCTATGAAGCCACACATTGGGAGTGAGGTACAATGCAATTATTACAACATACAATGTAACTATTACTTTGAGGTTATGTCTGGTAGCTGGACAGGTTTTTCAGAATACTCCATATCCAGCAGTCAAATAGACAATCTTTCAATGATGCTTCCAGAACCAAGACCTGAGCCACAATTCAAGCAAGGCCTTGAGCAAGGATTTCAACAGCACTTTGGCATTTCTTCAAACTTCCTTGCAGTATTAAAGCTGCCACTGACTGTGGCTTGCTTGTGGTTAGTTTTTACTCCAGTTTGCTTTGAGATAACTTTAGCCTGATTTGCATACGGTTAGCTTTCAGTCTATTTTGCATGCAGTTAGTTTTGTAGTTAGGGTGACACTCTACATTTACAATGGATGCTTTCACTACCGGACGATGGGGTATTCTGAAAGACCAGTCTCGCTGTCAGATGTGTAGACACAGCAATATTTTATTGTCATGCTTTGTTTCAAGTATTTCAACTGTTCAAGAAAAAATAAATGAAATAATAACAACAATATTTTTAGTCAAGCATTATATTAAATAGTACTTAAATGAGGGGATCTATAATAAAAACCGGGTAAAAATTGATTTCTGGAGAACAAGTTGACCTTTTCATTTGGCACTTCAGGCAGCTTACGTACATGTAGGTGACAAGTTATAACACGTACAGCGAAAATAAATGATATGTGATGGCACGAGGAACACACCAGGCTTCACAAACGATGAAAAAGGTTTCGAAGGTACAAAAGTAACTGTACAAAGTTCCTTCCACTTACTCGATCAGGACATCTGCTCACGTGGTGACGAATTTCATGTCTCAACATAACATGTTTTGCGTTGAAAGGACAAGTGACGAAGTCTCTGTCAGGGTGATTCTGCCTGCACTTTAAAAGATGGTGTTGAAATCTCTTGGCCTTAATCATGTGTGCATCATCATAAGGGCACATCATTAGCCTGTCTGGATCCCAACGAGACCAATCTTCAGGAGCAGACCACGACATTTTATTCCAAAAGAACAGACTTGTCCATTCATCAATCCCACAGCTTCCCACAGCAAGTATTCCACAGTTGTTTTCGAGTTCGTCGGCGATGACGGTCAGCGGAGGTGCACGATGGAACAGCATTCGTTACGTAATCGCCACGAAATGTGTTATGCTAATTTGCACAGGGCCACCAAGGCGAATCTTTGGTGACAATATTTTTTATTGGCACAAGGACATCAATTTTTCATCGAGCTACAAAAATATCAGCTCTGAATATTGTAAGAGCATGACATTTTTAACTTTCCTTAAGAATTTTAGCCCTTTACACTTGATAACTTTTGTGTAATGCGGGTTTCAAAACTCAAAATTTTACAAAGAATGTATGGGCTCATTGGCGCTTTTGTCACTCAGAAATTTTTCACTTTTTGTAAGCCAATATCTCCTTCGGTATTACACCTAACTAGCTACAAATTTCACCAAATGTAAGGATTTGTATGGGGAAGGCGGTTGGATTAAAAACTAATATAAGGAAAGAGCAAAGCAGATGAACTGTAGACCACATAAAATCACAATAATGTGACCCCAAAAACCCTATCGGAGACAATTAGAAAAACACGATGGAAGCGAGGTAAGCTATTTTTATTCACAAGTGAAACCCAGAACAGCATTGAACCGCATTGGCTTTTTTCTGTTAAGTTTAATTCAACCGTTATCCCTGTATTTTTGCTGTTGCGTAATGCACTGAAACTCCTTGGAAAGAAGGCATCAAAGAAGGGGGGAGAGGGTGGGCAAAAACGGAACCACCCGATGAAGCACGTAATGTCTATTGTTAGCAATACAAAGGGAAACGTCTCTGAATATAAAACTCTTGTTAAGGCATGACTGGTCATTTAACGATCTGACCTGAAACTAACTGATTGTGACTCAAAAGGCGGGAAATAAGCTCCTGTACGCTCTACGCGTTCTTGCAAATTGTGGCGCTGAAACTGAAGATCTAGTTGCCTTTTCTGGTCTAACGTAGAGTTTGGCTGTCTTATCTTGTATGGGGTTCTCTTCCAGCTTGCCTAGATTATCTATGGAATTCGTACTAACAGCTTTGGTTAGTCCACACATACTTAGTGTTGAACGGAATGCCGTTTCCAGAGAAACGTCATACACAGGATTCCTATTTCCCTGTCGAAACAGAAAATCAATTGCATTGATGTCCTTTTGATGCTGAGCATATTTTTAACCTAAGTATCAGAGAAGCCCGTATTTCTTTATTTTTTTTAAATAATCAGAACTGTGGCCTCAGTGATGGTTTGGAAATGTGGTCTAAATTAGCATAGACTTCGCGAGAGCCCGCCTTTTTACCACACATTTCCACTTTCGAAATGTTATACCTCCCTGCGCGTCGTATTTTCAACTCCGTTCTCGGCCAGGGGGTTTGCAGATGTGATGAAACACTGTCCCGTGTTTTATATATTATATCAAAAACCAAACATTGACAGTTAGCTACAATGAAACTGAACCACAAAAGGTTTTAAAGTGATGCATGCGTGTGGGAATTTGAAAAGAGAGAAAGATGGGTGAGGTGTTTTAAACGCCAGAGAAGTGCCGTAACGCTGTATACACTGAATTTTTCCTGCCCGATCTTGGTCAGTCAATTCCGAATAAAGAATTTCAATTAAAATTTAAAAACTGAGACATTCAGTGTCGTGATAATTTTTCATCGGATCACAGCCATCCAGAGGGCTTAAAAAGTTCAGAAAATGTTTCTAGCTGACCAAAGATTTAATGTTTCAAAAAAATTGTTTCTCTGATTGCAGCGGCATGTATGTACTAACATCAGGAACACCGGAACACAAGGAACACGGAACACCGGAACACCAGAAATACCGTCAAATGGCGTCAAAAATATATATTAACAAATAAAATTCTGGTGTTCCGGTGTTCCGTGTTCCGGGGTGTTCCTGGTTTTAGTACATGCCGATTGCAGCTAGCCAATGATATGAGTTATAGTTCTTTACCGCATGTGTGAGCAATTTGAATGGTGGAAGGTCCCGTTAGCTCCGCATTGTTGGTTGCAAGTGGCGACTGAGCAGTTCGTCCGGGTAGATTTCTCAACTGATCTACAAGAAACCGAGCTGTTTGACCAGCAATTATCGGTTCCACTCTGAACATCCTATTGAGGTGTAGTAGACGTATGTATTCTTGTCTAAACGCCCTGTTCATTACACCGTAAATGATCGGGTTTACAGAGCTTGACATGGTCGCCGCAATGGTGTAAAACAAGTAGACTTCCCTGGGTAAGTATGACCCGTGACTGAAAAAGTCAATTGCTTCTATGATAATCACTGGCGAGAAGCAAATGACGTAAGCCAGTACCATAACCAAGAGAATTCGGGAAACTTTTATGTCCTCCACGTTGACTCTGGTTGAATGAACGTCTTTGAAACGCGTTTTCATGTGCGCGCGCACCGATCGAAAAACTTTAAAACTGCAAAACGATATAACACTCATGGGAACACCGCCAAATACGGAAACTGAGATCATTGAGAACGGTTTTTTGCCGTCTTGATTGCAAAATATCTTTCCAGGGTGAAAGAGGTATCGGTGCCCGGATGCAACATAAGGTAGTTGAACCAGAGATGCGATCAGCCACGCGGTGAAGATCATGAGCGATGTTCTACGTTCCGTAAAAATTCGTCGGTAGCGATTCGGCTTTACGATGCGATAGTATCTGTTAAGCGACATTAGAGCCAGAGTTTCGGATGAAGCGAAAGCCAGTGTTATGCCAAAATATCCCTGAAATTGACACGTCGCGTGGTCGAAGGGCCAATCGCTTTTAACCAGCACCGCTGTTGTTAAGAAAACAGATGGTATCGCCATTAAGATGTCAGATAAGGCCAGCGAAATAACGAACTTGTTCGGAATTGTTCGTAGGCGAGACGACCGAAGAACAACTATCAATGTTAGCAAGTTGCCCAAAAATGCCGCCATGTTATTCAAAAACACGACTAGAGTCTCAAGCACTAATAATGGAGTGCCTCTAGACTGAAGATCATTTTGTAGTTTTTCCAGACCATCCATCTTTTTCCCTAAGTAGGTGGCAATGTTCAAATAAGCTTTGCACCACAGTATCTGATTTAGTAATAATTTCTAAAATGATGCACAAATCGATGAATATGACACCTTTCCTATGGGTTCCCGTATCAGCGTAATACGACGAACCGAAGTAACTTGCAATTTATGAGTATAAACTATAAAAACAACAGAAAAGCCAGAAAAGGGAAGTCGAGCTCTAAGGCAGCTAAGTTCCAGCTGCCCGTTGAGCCGATTCTTATCTTAACTCATTGTTAGTAGTTGAATTTAATTAAATTGGCAATTTGCGAATTCCAACTAATAGAAACTTGACATAAGGGGAACGAGATATGAGTTGGTAAATCAACAGTGCACTCAAGGCGAAATTAGTTTTAATTGAAAGTCCTAACGTATATGCAATCATTGATATTTTGTTTTCATTATCCTGGGGTATATTCTGAATGCGTGGACAAAGGCTCAGTAAAAATTCGGTGGACACAAAGTTGCAATTGTTCGCAATTACTTGGAAACTACCATGCTTATACTATTAAAATTTCTCATTGGCAAGCCCAGTTGCGGTTAAAAATACTAGAAATTATTTTAACGTATTCAAAAGCAACAAAAATACAGTATTAAGGTAATGCAATCCTTTTAAGCATACAGCGGGGAAAACATGTCTGTCAGTTTTACATGTTGTAAAACATGTTTATTCAAAACTAATTTTAAACGAATGATTTGAGCAAAAGATACTGCAATAACAAGACAGTTTATAATCATATACATAAAAAACGGAAGATTGGAATAAAATTGAATAAGAAAAAATACCTTTCCAACGAACACGGAATTGATGTGAAATGGACTTTATAATAATTGTGGCGTCGAAGATCTTGTGATAATTATAATCTTTTCTAATTATGACTTAGTGCTGTTAAAAGTGACAGAAAGCTGATTGCAATGGTCAAAAAGGCGTCGGAAACTAGCTGTCGCGTAATTATATATATTCGATAATGTTTCTCGCTCTGGACAACGGAGGCGAGCGTAGCAGCGATCTATAAAAGTAAAGGAAGTCACGTGATCCCAAAAATCGCTTATAATTTATGATCATTTTGGTGACTATGTACTCTGACATAAGGCGAAGGTACACAAAAATGTAAAGAAAATCAGTTCTAGAACACCTGCTGATAGATGACATCCACTGCTTCTTGTAAGAATTGGGGTCACCTTAACTGTTCAAAACTGTAAAGTGGCTCTGAAAAAAAAAACATGAAAACGAGCTCGCTTTTGAGTTTTTAGCACTGAAAACTAAAGTGAAGGGTTTTCAAAATGCCCAACAAAATAACCACAACTTGTTGACGCAGGATGGGCATGACTACAGGCGTACGGGTCGGGGGGAGGCTGCACCCCGCCCCCCCTTTAAATGTTGGTATGACAAATTTTTGCGACTTTGTAAAATATTAACTTTCAATGAAAGCTGAACATAGACACAAGAGGTTATGACTAATCACTAAGAGGGGAACACAAGGTTTCTTTGGGCGCGATCGCATAACCATTGCACCAAAATGTCCGGAAATTCCGGTACAGAATCAAATGGAACGGTCATTTTTTTCGAAACGTTCGTTTCGAAAATTTTGGACAATGCAACCTCTCGGGGTTGTCCATTTTTCCGGAAAATTGGAAATTCCGGTAATTTTCTGTTCCATTTGACATTTCCACTCAAGCTGCCGAATAGAGCTCTCGTGAAGACCCTGAAGTCACAAAAGATAACGGCGAGAGGCTTTTACCCAACGTAGCGTACGTTTCTTCGTCTCACGCGACTAAAAGTTATTTCTTTGACACGTTCCGATGTTTGCGGTGATAACTTTTGCACGGGTATTCGTCCAATTTATGAAATTTCGAACGCTTGAGCTCAAAATATAGGTAAGTTTACTTCTCATTTTGCAGCAGCTCGCTGGTCTTACTCTGCCCTCGTTGTTCTGCAGGGCATTTTCTGTTAACTTGTAAAATCGTTGAGTAACAAGCAAGAGTCGGACTACAATCCCGCCATTTTGACGTGACAGGTTCGGTCAAGTGGAAAATACCGTTCCTTTCGGCACGCGGAAATTCAAACCGGAATTTTTGGTCCAATGGATCGCGCCCTTTGACTTCTTCTTGAGGAGAAAACTTAGACCGAAAACCACGTTTTAGACAAAGTTAGCTTTACAGCATGGCCTCAAAAGGCGATCCATTCTATGGAAAACAATCATTACGCACTTTCATTATTCTCCAGTATCTCTGTTACATTTTTTCTTTCAACTTTCCTCATATAAAGTCTTTGAAAGTAACACCCCTAGCAATATTTTGCGTATTCCGCGATCTGAAGTAAGGAATTACCCTGGAATAACAGAATACGGAAACCAAAACGAGGTCATGCAAAGCAAAATATATACTGTATGTAATGGTAAATGGTAATGGATTTGTATAGCGCAAATGCGCTTTTTCATTTATAGTCAGGGGTGAGATCGGATGTCAGCATGAAAAGTCGCCTATGGCAGCCGCTATCAGTCCATTCATGATCTCACTCCACCCTCCCAACCCATGAGAATATATGCGAACAGACCAGACCACAGCACCCTACTTTCGGTTAGTGTATGGGTTCTTCACGTTCCCCTGCTGACCCGTAACATTGAAGATGCAGGATAAAGGACGGACGCTTTTTATGGTCTTTATCCGAGAAGACTAGAACATCTAACCATTTTCAGATGTAGTTACAAAGGCAGAACGTTCTTCTCAGTTATTTTAAGACCCTGAGTTTTGGTAAGATCTGGGACTCAAACCCGAAACCTCCCGCACGGTAGTCCGATGCTCTACCAATTGAGCTAACCGGCCATGGTATTTCCGATCTCTAGCTCGTTTCAAAAGCCGCGGTCTCTTGACGTGTGGTTTCTGGTGACAAATACAAAGGACACTCGTTAGCTTGAAAATAAAAATAGCGTCCAAACGTAAAACAAACGACCTGCAGCTCGCCAGTTTTGAAAGATGGCGTCACCACATACATGGACGACATAGAGATTGGCCAATTAAATCACACCATACGTTTTATGGCTTTCAATCATGTCAGTAAGGTGCAGAAGTCACCTCAGTGCAAATGAAATATCTTAACGGCTATTTTTATGTTAACAATGCACTATATAAGCGTAAAGAGCGTGGAACGTCTCACGTCTTGTTTTCGTGATGAGAACAGCGGAAATGCCATCTTTTAATTCAGTTTGTGTAACTTTAATTCAGTGCACAAAAATTTCAGACTTTGAAACACGCCATGTGGCTAAACATGGCGATTTTTTGGCGTGGTGAAGTCGTTACTCTCAAAAGTGTATTTTATATTGTTTTTTCGTGTAACCAGGACTATACAAACTATACACTATTGAAGTGAGAAACTAACCAGTCAAACCATTATTTACAAAAGCGTAATGTAAGTCGAATTTTTAAAAATGGTCCCGGCAATACAAAAGCGAAAAAGTCTCTCGTGAATTCTAATTTAAGCTAATAAAAGGAAAGGGCAACACACTGGTTGATCCACATCTTTTGGATTTCCGTGTTATTATTTGATACTGCAAAGCCTGTTAATTTCAAGTGGTGTTTTGACAACAGAAACAAAAATCGGTCTGGAATACTCGAATGAAACACGCAATGTTCGCCACTTTGAGTTTAGAATTGATTGATGTCGGAGATGTTGAGAGGCGCGGTGGCTTAATGATTAGAGCGGCGGACTCAGGATCGTACACACCGAGTTCGAGCCTCGACCGGGACACTTTGTTGTGTTCTTGGCCAAGGATTTGTTATTCCCATAGTGTCTCGCTTCACCCAGGTGTATATAAATGGTGCCAGCTAATTTCATAGTGGGGGTAATTCTGCGATAGCTGGCACCCCATCCAGGGTTGGGGGGAGTAGAAATACTCCAAGTCGCTTCGGGATAAGCTCCGGAGCCACTGGTCTCGTAGGCAGACTTTACCCCAAGGGACGATAATGATACCCTGTTTACGATACATCTTGTCGGAAAAGTCGCGCGATACTTACCGACGTGCACTAGGTGGTTTCCCGAGTTGGGTAAAATTAGACGATATTTTACAAGAATGGGCAGCATTTTTTTACAGCTGCAAATGCTGTGGTTATTATAGTTATACAACGGTTTTTAACCCTTCTATTGGGACGCCAAATCATTGCTAATCACAGTAAGCTGCATATAAAACAATTCTTGGTTTTCATGTGACGTCATAAAATTCTGAAATCAAAATTCGCTAGGCCTGCTAAATTTCCGTTGCCACTAAGTGTAAGGTGAACTTAAAATGTATCTTTTCGCAAATTTTCAGCTCGATAGTTCCCTTCGTTTTGAAAACAGAGCATTTTGAATGTTTGAGTTTCCGCCGAATGTGACATCAAGCTGAGTGCCGTGGCAAAGTTGTTTTGTTTAGAAAAAGCCTATCCTTCCGATTTTCAGCAGTTTGAACGTTTAAGATATAATAAATGGTGTTGTTTGTGTGAACGTGCAATAGCTCATGAACCCAAAGCAGTCGCTATTATTGCACACTTGAGTTCCAGATGGTTTCTTGGGCATCACGGCGGCCATATTTGTGTCCCTCGGATGGACACAAATTTGGTGTCTCCATACGGAGCTTTGTAAATTTGCGTGGAACGTTTCGGCAAATAACTCGTGAACGGCACACCGCACAGGCCTGAGACTTGGAGAAATTGTTTATTTATTTAACATCTACACTCTCTGAAATTCTTAACTTCGGTAGTTAAATTGTCTCGAATTTAGTTTTCAAGTTTAATTGTGTGGCATTGAAAACTACCAATACTAGCGAAAGTTCATTGCTGAACCCCAAATTGCAAAAGTACGCTGTATAGGATTTCACAAGAAGTGGTACAAAATTTTGAAGGAAACACGAAGAGCTGAGAGTTTCGCCTTCTACATCGGAAACAACTGTTGTTGAGTGTTACTTAAAGAAGTTGTGCTGTAAACATCCCGTAAAGTCGTCTAGCCTTTTTGAGATGAGCAACTTATGATCGGCTGTGAAAATAAGTGAAAACATCACACCAGTGTGGAATAAAAACTATTTAAACGAATCAAATCACGTTACTCATCTTGATGTTTCGTATACACGTATATGTATCTGGCAAATACATATATTATTTTGGGATATTATTGACTAAAATAACCTGTAAAATAATACCACCACTGAATGGCTTGGAATCAGTCCACATTCTCATTTAAGTGTTTTGAAAAACAATGCTTGAGCTAGGTTCTCCGTTTTGGTTTTACCGCAAACTCAAAAGATCGCAGGCAGAAAAATATCCGGGTTCGAGAGAAAATCGGTTACACGAAAAAGCTCTCCGGATTCAAAATAACTATCTAGTTCAAATAACTATCTAGTCTAAAATAAAGTTTACCTTCCTCAAATGTATCGCGTACTTTTCTCTTGTGCCGATTTCGAAGCCATTCTGACGCTGTGCTTAGTAGTGGACACCAGAAATCGAAAGAATGGGTCAAAGTTTCAATTCTAGCTGTGAAGATGAGGCTTAGCCTAATTAGCTTGGCGCGCACTGCATAATAGCTTCCAAAACTTCAAAATCTAATACATGTAGTGTTGGAAATGCTTTCTGTGTGATGATGCGCGCAATGAGTAGCCAACTATGCTACGGTCATTAACAGAATTGTTGAAGGTTAAAAAGTTTCCAACGTTGTAAAACATAGTTATGGTCTCGGGACCCACCGAGTTGAAGATATGACTCAGTCCGCTGTCAATTAAACCGTCTGTCAACTCGTGTTACGACACATTCGGCAGACATTTCGGGTTTCCCGAATCAAGAACATCGGCCTTTCGAACGACGCATCATATATATGAACTCTTGAAACTTCACTTTCGTCGGTACTGAGAAATGTTCTACAGTTAACATTTTTTACTGCTAACTGTTAAAATCTCACCATTTTTGCCCCTAAGGCTAAACATTTGCTCGTTTTACGGCTAACGGTTAACGCCATTAATGCCATATTTTCATTACTCATAAGCCATAAATGTGAAACCTTTATAAACAACAAAAATATATATATTGACTCGATAGTAAAAGCTGGAGCATGAACCCATTGCTATGAATTCAGTTCTAAACACTGAGAATAGGGCTTGGAATATATAATTTTTAATAATGACGAAGCATTTGGGACGGTTTTTTTTATCCCAGCTTAAGAACCGTAGGCTATTTATATTTCTATAGGAAGTTTCTCGTTGAGATAAACCGCTTATTTATTTTTTTTTTTACATTGTTAATCCTGCCTCTTACAGGGAACAAGGATTTATTTATTAGCTTTTAATTGAAACGAAAAAAAAAAATAGTTGCTTTAAATCGGATAATGTAAGTGATTTTGAATAGTTTTTGGTAACACTACACTCGTAATCCAAAACAATTAATATAAACGAGGGCACTTTGAAAACAAGCCACCAGATTTGGCAGTACCTTCAAGCCGTCAAAATGCCTTTGCCTAAAAATGTCATTTTGTTTTTCTGCATTCTGTTTTCTCTTCTCTGCTACTCAAGTGGACAGCGCTATGAGTCTGGCTGGGAGAAATTAAAAGCGACTCTGAATAAACGCCAGCAAAGTGGTTTAGATGACAAAAATGCTGCAGGTCACTCCATTGATGCCGGGAACGCCTTCCTCAAAAATCTCTACAACAACCACTTCAACGAAAATGGACAAATGAAGACACCAAATGTGGCCATTTCAGAAATTGTTCACTCCGTGAAAGGAAATGGTATGATTTTTCGTAATAGTTATACAATTTAAAAACTGATAGCAGCAGTGACATATTATTAAAAATGCCATACAAATTAAATAGAAATTAAAATTAAAATTCTCTTAATGCAGTTGAAAAGATTGTTCTAACAGCCAATTTTAAATGGAAGTTATACTTATTGAGAAGTGCGCACATGATGCACTCGGTTTATGATGCTGCGCCGACTCCAGGGTGTAACCACGAGAATCGCAGCGAACGACAGTACTGTGTTGCAGTGCAAAGAAACAATTCTTGGAAGTTATTGAGTTAAAATGATGAAGATTCGGCACTAAGCAACTGTTATATAGCTGTAAGTTTGTCTGAACATGCATGACCAAGGCATGCCTTCAATAGATCCACGATTACGTAGAATGCCAAAGTCTTGTGTGTTGCCGTTGACTATCTCAGTTATATCGAAAGCATATCTATAGCAGTAGTTTTTTGATAGTCGTCGAGGTTGCCAACAAAGTCTTTGATGACTGAAAGACATGGAAACAGACTTGTGCCCTTTCCATATAGCGAGAACAGAGGGGAAATCTTTCACATCTTCAGTTAGGTTTGGTTGCATGTAGATCTCCATAAAACTCATATTCATACGAATAGTTTTGGGAAGACCTCGCCTTGAAACAGAGGCAAAGCACAACTCGGAATTGTGTATCGGCCAATGTTTAAACTTGCAGAACTTGTTTTCTTTTCCTCAGGGAAATGACTTTTATATGCAAACACTTGAATGGGCCTTAATCACACGGGGGCAATTTTGAGTTCCGAGGGATTGAAAACTTTTGTTTGCCACGCGGGAACTCGTTCCCAAACATTTCAACTCGACGTTCGGGGTACGAAATCTATTGTCTGTGGCCAATATGGCCGCTACGCGAATAAGGCCCATGCATGCGAAAGTGTTATTTCATTTTTTGTTTTCTCTTTTCGTAGTTGATGTTAAAACAAACGTCATCCATTTCAATCTGAAAGGGGTAAATCCGAAAGAATACATCCAAAAGGCTGAGATCCGGATGCGAGTTATTTGCTCTGCTGGCAAAGACCAGAATGTCAGTGATGTAGTAAATCTGGGCCTTTACGACAACATGACAGGCAAGCTGGTGTCACAGGCAAATTTTCTTGGAACAGAGCCAGCCTGGAAGGTGTTTATGGTGCGCTTAGCCGTGGTGAGATGGCTGCGATCACCGTCCACGAACCATGGCGTCCAGGTCAAGGTAGTGGCAGACACCGTGAAACAGAAAGTTTTCCCAAAGGTATTAGTGTATGGTGGAGGCAGTGGACCATTTATGGTGGTGTATACTGATGGAAGGCGATTGCAAGACGTGGAAGGCAGAGCACTTTTGAGAGAGTAAGTCTATTGCAGTGCAACTTAATTTCTCGTAAACTTTTGGCTGCTCATTTTGTCCGTGCTTTATTTAGTAAGTTTTGCCGGCCATTTTGAACCTTCTTGACGAGGATAGTTTTAGAACCCCCGTCCCCACCCCACCATGTAACTAAACTGCCTATGTTTTGGTCACCAAATTAACACAGAATGATTCACACACTAATTATCGATACTTAGTATCGATACGTGAAGTCACAATGACGTAATATGATGCCATTTTGATGTTACTTGTTTTAATTTCTTGACTGGACACTATTTAACCCTTTACTGCCCAAGGGGTCTCCCTTTGACGAGTAAAATCGTCTGGCGTTAGACAGAGTAAAATCTATAAGTCACGCTTGGGCAGGAAAGGGTTAAGGGAGATAGTTTTTTAACCCTTTACTGCCCAAGGGGTCTCCCTTTGACGAGTAAAATCGTCTGGCGTTAGACAGAGTAAAATCTATAAGTCACGCTTGGACAGGAAAGGGTTAATCGATATATTCATCACAATTCACTGTATAACAGCTGTATAATGACAAACTCTCAACAGAAACGTGCCTGAAGAGCATTTTGTGCCTGATAAGACTTTGGCTATCATTAGTAATATCTCTGACGTCCATATGATGGCCGCCATCAAGGTTCCGCCATTTTGAATTTCTTTAATGTGTATTTTTTATTTCATTAAATATTCTATTAATCAAAGCTAGTGGTCTGTAAACCTTAAAAATAGTATAATAAAAAAATCTTAATTCCCTTATTGTCATTGGCAATATCAGGGAAATCGATCACGTTATTTTTAACATTGAGATGGTAGCCATCTTAAATCCACCATCTTGGAACCGTCATTTTGCAATTGAATTCTTTAAATTTATTGATGCCATTAAAATTCCAACAAATCGAAAGTTATCGGATTGTAAAACTTAATCCTCTTAATTCCCTGACCTGCTCGGCTAACAATTTTCAAAAACCCCATATCGCAAGCCGACTGACTTTTCAGTCATCCACTACGTATTTCGTTGTCTCGGGTTTCCACTTAATTAAAATGCACTTTTAGCATTTTGTATTCGTTTTTTTTAGTCGTATTCGTCGAGCTTCGAAGACCAGGACAAACATAACAGCCTTAGTTCCATCTCCTGACCCTGCCACCTTGTGTTCCAGGCGCGACCTGTACATCAATTCCAAACACATTTTTGGCGACCTGATTATCGCTCCGCTCTCCTTCAACGCCTATGACTGCGCGGGAAAATGTGATTTGACCTTTGCCCCTGGACGCTTCAGCAATCACGCAATCATTCGCTTGACAGCCGCGAAACACTGGGATCGAGAAGAAAATGTGACCTCACCCTTTTGCGTTCCCACCAGCTTTAGGAGTCTGTTGGGAGTTCTGTATACACAGAGAGACGGTCACGTGGTTCTTCGTCAATACAAGAACATGGTGGCTACAGAATGCGGCTGCCGTTAGTTACGTGCGAGCACGCGACAAGCACGTGATTTGAATGCGTTCTGCACATGACCGTTATTATCATGTACAGCAAATACTTGATTGGTCAACGCTTATTGGTAATTGATTTTGTAATAGCGTTTTATAGCAACGATTTTCTAGCAATGACTATTTCAGTAATAAAAATCTATTTGATTTAAAGTCTCAGTTGGTACACTGATTTGACTATTGGTATTAGACTAAAAAAGCGTTTCCACACACGGGACAAGGGGTCATATTGGATTGCTAAAAGCAAAAGACGATATTTGTTTAAAAATAGAGTTCAACTCCCGGAGGATTCTTTTGGGACACCAACATCGCTGCCATTTCCTTGTTTTGGGACACCAATATGGCTGCCGCGTAGCCACTGACAGAGTAGCCACGAACTGCGTAGCCACTAACCTTGTAGCCACAAACTGTGTAGCCACTAACCTTGTAGCCACCAACTGCGTAACTACTAACTGCGTAGCCCTGACTGTGTACTCTCCAACTGCGTATCCATTAGCCACTAAGTGGTTAGCCACGTACTGGGTAGTTACTATTTGCGTATATGTTTTGCATTTTGCATTTTGCATGTTGCATGTTGTGCAATTCATGGTCCCATGTCTAAAGGCCAGTCTGAAATTTATCTTGCGATCATTTTTTGTTGGTCATTTTGGGGTTGGGGTCAATTTCAGTTTGGGTACTTTACAGACCTGCATTTTCTTGGCTGGTATTTTTTGTTATGGCTAAAGGTTAAATTTTCATTTTTTATGGCTAACGGCTAAATTTTTGGCCGTTTTGTGGTTAACAGTTAATCTTATTGAAACTTTCCCAAAAACGCAAAGGCAGTAAGGGGCTTAAAACGTTAAAATGTTTACTGCTAGTCCATTTGCGTTCAAGCATTTCCCGCAAAAAGCGATTTCGAATTCAACTGATTTGCTATCAATTTTATCATCTCACCTTTTCGACATTGTTTTCCAGTAAAACCTGCATGTTGAACGGCTGCACTTGTATACACTAACAAGATGTGTGCAAGTTACGCTGCTTTTTAAAATACAGCTTCCTAATTAATAACTAACTGCCTTCCATAGGTTGCGCTCCATCAAGGTATCGCTCCTTACAGGACCCGGTACCTATCAAGTTCGTTTCCTTCAGTCATAACAAGTTCGTATCAAACTCTGGGTTTGAATTTTGGTAGACAGTGGCACGGTGTTACTTTGATTTTACGGGCATATCAATTGTTTGCAGGTTTGAGGCACTTCTGTTACTAGAATAAAGGTTTGAAAGAACCGGAGCATAGCTCATTTCCGAGCGCGAAATTCAAAATTTTCGTGATGACTAGATGGTGACAAAATCAGCCCTTCTCAGGGTAGGTAAAGGGAATTATAGTTGCCTTGAACAACGGCAAGCTTACTGGTGGCGGAAGGGAAGATGTTTTTACACCAAGAGAGGCGTTCATTCTGAAAGAAGACAAATTGCCAGGCAGTTGGTTGTCAAGCATCTGACAAACGTACCCATATAACTGGCGGTAAACACAGGCTACGAAGTGCTGGCCAAGACGCTGAGGAAACTGGCGTTTGAAAATAAAGTGACAGCCCATTTAAAGACTTGATGCGATGCAAATAAGTTTGTGGCGTCTACCCAGGAATATTATATGTATTATATAAAAATACATATGTATTACATATGCATGTGTGAACGGTGGCGAAAGCAAAGGCTTAGAAGTTGGCCAGGCTGCCACGATCAAATGAAGCGAATACTGGAAAATCTGCCGGAAACTACAGCTTGCTTCAGACACCAGTCTGAACGATTCACCTTCGGTGATGGATTGTTTAGTTTGAAATCTACGATTAGTTTGTCTATATATGAATTTAAAGAGGTCTATTGTAATTTTTTTCTTAAAACCAGGATTGGTCAACAAGGAGGCCACATACAACTTATATGGGGCATCTATAAAAATCGTGTCAGTAGAGTTTTTGTTGACTGATGGGGAATTTCACTGTATGAAATTAAAAGAACAACTAGAAAATATCTCTCGAAGTAGGGTTAAGCAGAATTTTTCTGGCAAAGAACAACCGGGGAATAAATCAAATATTTTGCATCGATGCTGCAAGATATGTCATTCCACTTTCCGTTGCTGGGTCCTGCTCCATACACGTGTGCACATTTCTCAGTTTGCCCATGCAGAGAAATGGCCCATTAGTGGAGTGTCATTAATCCAGTAGAAATTGTTGTCAGCTTTTCGGTAAAGACCAAGGCATGCCCCCCAAGTTGTGACTTTGGTTTGCTTCTTGACCAAGGCAAATATGAAGTTATTCTCATTGGTTGATATAATTATAGCTAGGTCTGCTCCCAATTGTTGGCAAGTTCTTCGAGCTTCACTCCATTTGAGTGTTGGAGTATCGATAACGTGGTAGCACAAATTTCCAACCGTCTGGACAAGCTAAAAAAGTGAAATATGACTTATAAGATGAGATATTGAATAATAACCTCTTACTAACAGAACGCCAGGGCCGTACTGGGGAATATTGGCCCGAGGTCGTGGAAGTACGGACCGAGCACAACGAGGTCCGTAGAAAAACGACCGAGGGCCAATATTCCCCAGTACGGCTCGAGCAAGCTAGGTTAGTAAGTAGTTTATTATATGGCACTCGGTTTGGTAAAATCTGACGCACTTTCGGTGACTTGAATTCAGAGGTTTTCCGCCGTAATGTGTTTTGATACTACGAACAACTCCAAAAGAACGAGCTACCACGATTTTTATTCACACAATAAAATGTCTGCATAGCAAATTGTCTTTGGAAGTATTGTACAAAAATTTTGAAAAATTCACTGAATTAATACGCGTTTCAAAAATGTTTAGGGATCAGACGACCAAATAACAGGACCTAAATATGCCAGACTATGTTTGCAATGGGCGACCGTTCGAAATCTAGTTCTGTTATATACTGATCTACATATTTGCCGTTTGGGATCCCGGTACAGAGAACCATTTATTAATATTTATCTTAAACAGGTCTAAGTATTTCACAGTGCACAGTTCCTCAGGAAGATCGTTCCAGAGAGAAGCACCACTGTTACTGAAGCTGTGCTTGAGGTAGTCAGTTCTTGGTCTCGGTGGCGTTGCGGAGGTCAGTAAACCCCCATCCCTCGTGACTCTTAGACTAGCATCTTGCCGATTATTTTAGTGAAAAAATAAAATGCATCCATCTCCCAGGTACAACACCTTCCGTAAAGTACCCGTCTCCTGTACTCCTTGAATCCTGCGCGTCTAACCCTTACAGAAACACGCTCAATAAAAACAACCTACCTTCAACAAGAAGTGTAACTTCATACTGAGCTCGTCCCAGGACATTTGTCACTATGCAAAGGTACTTCCCAGAATCATTATAATCCGTATGCTTTATATCTAACTTGTTATGTTGACCGTCCGTATTCATCAGTTTTACGCCACCTATTTTTCTCCAGGACATGCTAGGCTTTGGATTACCATTGGCCGAGCAGTAAAACGTGG
Source organism: Blastomussa wellsi (assembly GCA_947652115.1). Lineage (NCBI taxonomy): Eukaryota > Metazoa > Cnidaria > Anthozoa > Scleractinia > Plerogyridae > Blastomussa > Blastomussa wellsi. Next base: position 13,242,094 of record OX393573.1, read on the forward strand.
CCGTCTGGTTCTGAGTCACAGTGAGTGAGTCGAAAGATAAAATCACCTCTGGGGCAGATATGGACTCTCCTGGTTCACCTCTTGGTCCCGGATGTCCAGGCCCGCCTACATCACCTTATTTACATCAACAAAGTAGCGTTACGTTAGCCTTAATTTATAGCGGGGCACCGGCAGCCGAAAGGCCGCATTCCTATTGAAATAGGAGAACTAAGCACGCATACAAAGTACAAACAGGAAAAACATGCCTTTCATTTCTCGTGGTCAAACTGGCAAGCGGCATGACTCGCGGGCGCGTGTAAAATACGTCCGTCCGTACGTATGTACGATGTCGCCCCAATATCAATATGGCCGCCATAGTCCAGAGAGTTCGACCAGATTAACATTTACCTGTCATTTGACAGCTGTCCCGTATGCCGTTAATTGCGGTGGTTTGTATATCCAACTTTTATGTTCGATATCCCCGAATCTCTTGTTTAAATATACCGTATCCCGTTAATTTTTCCCTCAAATAGCCCGAACCCGATAATTTTTACCGTTTACCGCGAGGGCCTGGAGGCCCTGCCACACAAACTTTACCAGGAGCGAGGCAGGCAGATCCAACGATTATCGAGGTCACATACCTCTTGATAACGTCTCGAATATCTCTTATACCAACAGAGTTGTTGATGATACCTGAGTCCACGCTTCGACGAAACATAGTTCTTTTGAATTCGGTTCCTGGAGTGAAAAATGAAAATGTTAAGCGCTTTTGCGAGTTGTCCTTTGTTTAGATAAAGGACGATCTCTGCTGACGTAACTATTTACATTTTACCTCATTTGCGTAGGACTTGGCTTAAAGAACTAGATTAATTAATCTAGGTTAATGCTTAAATTAATTGCCTCACATAATCGAGCGAGTGGTCGTGTTATTGAGGTCCGTTCCTATCTACCAATATGAACAAAAATCTACCAATATGAACAAAAATTTCTTTTCTTATTCCCTATTTTAAATGGTTTTCACAACAATGTTTTAGATACACTGACACCGCCGAATTATATGCTAACAGACGTCCTATCTAACAGGAAGTTTCAAGTTGGCTTTATTTTTATTGAGCAGTTATGGTTTACAGCAACCTAGTTCCCAGGGTCTCTCATCTTGGGAACGAGTTTGGCCATGGGTTTGCAGTACAGACAATAATGTTTATGAAACTGCAAAATTATACTGTAAGAATTATGCTTCGCTATGCTGTTATTAATTTGTATATCTTGTCTTTTATATTTTTATTTTTACACTATTGCAATTATTCCCAGTTTTTGAAGTATTTTCACCACCCTCACCTTTTGTGACTCTGACTAAGAGCATCAACAACACGTTGTCAAAAGACACGCACAATGTTTCCTTCGTTTTCATTTTTACAGTAATTTGTAAAAGGGATAACAGAGAGCTCCAAGGAGGACCCTCGACGACACTGCGAATTTTACGAAATGACTAAAATCGCGAAAAGACGTAATTGTGTTCAATCCTGGAGAAAACCAGAAACCAGGATTAAAAGAGAGATTATTACTTCCTGGAGTTGCAAGATGCTAGAAGAAAGGGGGGCCTTCTCAACGAACATTTCAGGGCTTTTTTGTTACGTTTGTTTGGAAGGAAAGACCGGCCAAATTCTATGAAGGGGTCGCAAACGATTCAGAAAGCGATGGGAGGGGGGAGTGTGTCGCACGAAACAGATAGTGGTGGCCACGATGGGATTCCATATAGCGGACGCAGCGCGAGAGGCGGTGTTTAAAAAGATTCCGGTTATAAATCCCCCGGACATAATCCCTTCTCTTGTTTTCCTTGTTTTCTTAACATTAAGTACTCTCGCAGAACCCCGTACTACATCAAACACAACATTAGGAAAGATTGAGGAACAATAACTTTATTGCTATAATATCATATTGTCAATCCTGCTATTAAAATCTTGTTAAATGTCATTAGAGCAAATTGTAAATGTTTTACTGTAGATAGCGTTACTGTGCATAGCATGTCATCTACAGGCATCAACAAAACACAGGATAAAAGAGCTCTGTTAGTGCACATGAACTGCGTAAAAGCTTGCGGGCACATGTTTCAGACCTTTCCAGGTTGTTAGATAAATAGCTAGTTTTGACAACAAGTGACCTTTTGCTTTATTTTAACATTTTAATAAAGGTCACTGACATAACCAAAACATTTTTATGAAATTCAACGCCGGTTTTTAGCATTGCTATCATAATGGTATTTTTTGCGAGTGGTTTTTACAAGCAACGTGGTTTGTAGTATAGTTTTTTGCTACAAATTCTCGCTGTTTTTTGGAGGGTCCTAGTCTGCCTCTGCCATTTTCGATGCCATCGAAATTATGGAAATTGTATGGTGAAGCAATCTTATTGCATTGTTGTAAGTTGTTTTACTGGAAATGGTTAAATTACCTTTAGGACGTTTCTCAGTGATCTCTTTCGTTTCGACACGCTCCGAGAAATCGTATATAAACAATGACATAGGCATGGCTTAATAGAGTCCTTTTTGACAATAGTTTTCGCAACGTGGTACTCGAACAGCTAAATGAGGGGTATAAGGATTATTAGATTTTATTACACCAAACGGGTTATTCAAACTGACCATTTTCATTTCTTAGTAGTTGGCGTTAACCTGTAAAAGTTTCGTTGAGATCTGTTCAGAGGTTAGTAAGGGGGGGGGGGAGTGACGTGTGTTTTCACATTGCGAATGTTTTCTTTCCAAATTCTAAAAATTCAGCGTCACTGTGAAGGGTCATGAAAACACTCCAACATCACGTTTTCTTTGCACTGATTTAACGTGATAAAAATCACCTTAGAGGCATTAAATGTCGCAAGTTTATTTTATACCTCTTGATCTTACAATGTAGAGGCAGACTGCTTCACCTCGTGAACTGATGAGTAATTTCTTAGGACGATATATTTACACGAAAATTTGGGTTGCAAAATGTTGATCTCACTCTATTTGCGGGTTTATTCAGTATTTTGTATACAAAAAGTAATTTGACAGCCACGCGATAAGGCCGGAGAGAGAACTTGTGACGTATGCAGTTTCAACACGGAAAAATTTCCTTACCAAACGTTTTATCTTACGAGGACCTGCTTTCGTATGCGAAATAACATAACAAGGGTAGCTCTGTCAGGGCAAAATAACATTGACAGTGTCCGTTTTAATTCTCTCGGTTTAACCGCAGTTTGTCACAAATTCGTAACAGCAGCAAAGAAGGCTAGAACATGAACACATCGTAATAAATTCATTTCCGTGATTATGGAAGCGAATACTCGCACCGGGATTCCACTGGAGAGAAAAGCTGCTTTTAAATGGTACAGTTTTGCAATGAAAGGCAGCGTTTCCCACTTGAAATATGACAGTTTTACCCGTTTGATGAACTACTTAAAAAGGAATTTTTTTTACATGTCACTCGTCTGAATTCAGGGAAATAATTTTTTGCTAGTACTGCTTAGGTAAACAATATGAGCTTGAACTTAGCTCGATGATTTAAAAAACCTGAACCTTTGGTTGAAGTCAAAATAAAATGGTAATTGTTTTTCTTTTCCAATAGTGAGACCTAACAAACGAACACTTGAGCTTTCCAAGGGCGAGTTTTAAATTTCATCTAATCCTCAAGTTTGACCAAGTTAAACACAAAATGGGGCCTATTGCGAAAATGTCAGATGAAAATGTTAGCATGCTATCCAAGGAGCTAAGAAAGTTCTGGGCACAATATTTATTCAATTCAACATTGAGTTTGTTCAACACTGAGCATTAGTTAAGTGCTATATTAACATTCAGTGGGCTACACAATAAAATCATTTAACTACGTGATCAGAAAAGAGGTTATGACGTATTTATGCCGCAGCCGAAACATCGCAATTCGAGCTTGTTTTGTTAGGATCAAAATCAAAATCTGTCAGTACACATGCATGTGCAGAATTCTTAGAAGGAGAGATTCTTCAGGTAGCCACTTCGAATTCTCTTCCTTTTATTTTCATACCAAAAGAAAAAACAAGTTAGAGCGGATGTGACGTAAGTACTGACATTTGAAACAATTTTTGCCCTTTTGTTAAGTTAATTTTATATCGTACATTTTGCCTGCTTTTATGTTTTCTTTTTTCGTACATACTAAGAGCCTTAAAATCTAAGACAACGTTCACTAAGTGAGAAATTTTACGCAACCGTAAACTCGGTAGTTGTGAGGTAACCCTTAGATTTAAAAGTGTAGGTTGTACAAGATAGACAAAACCCGATTGATGAAAAAAGAAAACGGTGTCAGCTTATTGTGGAACAAAACCTACGTCGGTCAGGAGCTTAGAAGTTGCAAAATTTAACCCAAAGAGTATATCACTTCCCATTGTGTTTCGCGTACCATCTAACATGCATAAAACAATGCCAAAGACTGAACCGACGAAATAGGGATTCTCGTTAAATATTTTGGACATAATAGGCAGCACAAATATATGTCACAAAGACGCATGCACAGCTTCCACGATCTCGGTTCTCATTGGTCGGGTTGCAATGCATAAATGCAAGGGCAGTTCTTTCTTAGGGAAGGGGGGGGGGGGGGGCTTAAATTAAGGTATCAGCCCGAAAAACTTTCCTGTCCTTCGAGCCTTAAAATTTTTGCCAATAAAAGGGGTGCCGCGGCCCCCCTGGGACCCTCCCCTTGATCCGCCACTGTCAATGTATTGCAAAGGGAACAACAGTACACCGCAAAACAACTTTCACTGGCCTCTACACCGACTCTTTCACTCTTCGAAAGTATGAAATCAACCTAATCCGCACCCTAACTTATCGCTGTTTCCGCATCTGCTCAAGTTCCTCCTTATTACAGTCGGCGCTCTCTGATTTAATGAAATTAAATTAGTCTTTTTTTTTAAATTGAATTAGTCTTTCTTTCCATACAAAGATCCTTTTAGACCCTCTCAAAGATCTAAAGTGGTGTACAAGGCTAATTGTTGGGACTGTGATTCCTTCTGCGTCGGTTAAACCAAACGACGATTACATGACAGGAAGACCGAACATTTCAAGGCTCTCAAGATGGTCACGCCTCCGCGGTTGCTGACCATGCCATTTCTACGGGTCACAACATCAAATGGGACCATTTTGAAATCCTCGCTACTGGAAAGTCCGACTTGCAGTGTAGAATTAAAGAAACGCTATTAATCAGTTTTAAATCAGTTTTAAAAACCCATCACTTAATGAAAACATTGGAAGTGAGAAGCTGTTTCTTTATTTATTTCTTCCGTTAGTATCTACTATCGGAAGTATCAATTTTGTCATTGTTTTTAGCTAGCTAGTCATCAGTACCTCTTTTTTGGTATTTTTAAATGTTTTGTAACTGTTATAACCGTCACATCTGAAGATGTATGTTGAAGCATACGAAACGTCAAGTTTATAAAAGTTTTTTCCATGCGTTGTCTATTGATAATGCTTATAACCGCCCTTTGTTTTATTTTTGTTCTAAAGTTGAAATGGCCGAAGAACAAGAATATTTATGATGATAAATCCTTATGGAACAATCACGTTTCAATATGCACCCTGCCAACTAAACCCTCGCCCACCCTACTCAACCCTCACCCTCCCTCCCTGCCGCACCCTTTTCCAACACCGGTGTGGTTAGCTGGCAACTTTGCTGTCAATCATTTTCAATTTCACCGTTTTGCACTGCAAATTTCAACTTTTTCACTGCAAATTTCACTTTTCTGCACAGGTTTGGGATAAATTGGCACGTTCTTCGCCAATCAGAAATCTGAAATTATCGTATGCAAATTATTAACAATTTCGGTCTCGAGATCATTTGCTACTACGCGTGCCGCGTGTGAGCCTCGCGTGCGGACGCCATTCTGAAACCGTAGAAAGCCCTGGGTACGAGGTGGTTTCTTGGATTGAACGCTTCGCGTTCGATATTTCAATTTTAGGTCAAAAATATAACTTCGCTATCGCTTTTGGCCGCGAAAACGTGTCAAACTTCAGTTTGATATTGTCCTAACGTATGGAGCTGTTACGAAACGCAAAAACTTGTGGCAGAAACTTCACTTGAAGGAAATTTTGCCTGCACGTGCTCCGATCAAAGATGTCGCAGGTAAAAGGTTTACATAAAAGTAATTATTTATTTTATAGCTAAATAACTTAACAATTTCTCTTGGTGATCTTTATTAAAAAACTCAGTTTAAAAGTAGTCGAAAGAATGTTGTTTATTATTTGGTAGCTGATCCAGGTTTTTAGGAAAGGGGATTCGATGAAAGGGGTCGTCCCAGTATGGGGGGGGGGGGGGGGGGTCAGGGGGCATCCTCCCCCGGAAAATTTTGCACTTTCAAGTGATCGGAAACGCGATTTCTGCCATTTTTGAGGCAAAGCCAGCCTGTTTTAATATCTCATTTTTGAAGTTAAAATGCCATTCTCAGGACTGAATTTCCGTGACTGGATCAGCAATAACTGAAAGGTGCAGCATTACTTCTTAAAATACTTCTGGCGTGATGCTTTGCAGAAGCATGAAAAAGAGACAACTAAAACAGCCACATTCACAGTGAACTAAAAATATATTTGTTTTTTTATTATTAAAAAAGAAAAATGTTTTAGCTTTATTGAGCAGCAGAGGCTTAACTTAGCTATAACTTTTATAACTTTTAACATTTTAGATTGACTTTATTTATTTAATATTTTACAAGTTTTTGACATTAGCTGTTTTAATTTAGGGGGTTCGATCGAACCCCCTGAACCCCCTAGATCCACCCCAGCCATGGATTCTTAGCAGATTTATAGGTTTATTAGTTTTTGCACTATTTACAAATAATTGTTTCAACATAAATACAAAAAACTATAGAGGCCCGTTACCCCAGTTGTAGTTTATGTTATGTTGAGAATTCCTATATTCCTATATATAAAAGCTTAAACTTGAATATCTCGGGAACTACTACAGCTATTTGAAAACGGAAAACAGTATTTTTAATCTCGCATGAAGGACTGCATGATTCCCCTCAAAAAGCAAGGATTAATGTCTAAATGACTAAGACAAGTGTTGTCCAGGACCCGAGACCTGGCCAAGTGTTGTCCAGGACCCGAGACCTGCCTGCCACAGGCAAGGCCAGTACTCGGAGCTAGTGTCAGCAAGTAGCATATACATGTAAAACCGTGAGATGGGTGTCACAGGGCACAGAGGTGTGTACCTATGCCAAGCTCCCAGAGGGATGATAGCGAGGGGAGGTGGATGTGACCACCGTTGCTCACCCAAGCTAAGGCAACCCAGGCATCGCTTCAGTGTGGGACTGAAGGGTTGTCGCCAGTAACACTTAGCCCCAAACCGTTTATTACAATAAGGATAGTATTTTCTAAAGTTACAATTTTTTTATAAGATTGATGGAATATTATCAGTAACAATTGCATCAGACATAATAGAGGCCTATGTAACAATGAAATTCCCCGAGAGTAGCGACTTCAAGGTAGTTTTAAATGCATTGACTGTGGAGGGTGGGAGGGAAAATTGCTGCTTTAGATGAGAAGCAGGAAAATTCAGATATGGGAGCGAAGATTGACTGCAGTATAAATACTCATGCGTAAGCAATGTAAGAGCATGCTAATTGGCCGACAATCAGTGGACACGTGCAGACTAAAACTTGATTGGCTATTTTGCAATATGGGAAATCACGCCATGTTTAAGTACAAAGTAAAATGGCAGCTTGGCGGGAAGAACACTTACAAAGCAGGGGGCGCAATCTAATTGTGCTACACGTTAATTCCAGTTTTTGGTCAGACAAAAACAGCCATAAAATCTTACCCTTATTTTATGTATGTCTCGCCACTTCCTCAAAACAATACAAAGAAAGGAGCTTGAAGGATTATTCTTCTCTAATCATTCGGCTACAATTTTTACAGATTTTCATCCATACAGGAAATTTCACAAAATTGAAAAATATAAAGAGATTGATATCAAACAATTGTCTAAGGAAGCGGGTGACTGTAATTACTTGTAGTTTTCATCAATTTTTCCACGGATTACAAGAAGAGAACTTGAAAAGTCAGCCTGACTTTTTTTTCTAAAGCTCCTGATCGTATCATAGTGATATCACTCCATATTTATACTCGGTACAGTGTCCCTTTAATCATACTGTAATTTTGTGCCAGTTTTACTTAAAAAGCTGAAAAATAACCGTGACAGTGCCCCTTTAATATAAAATAATAATGAAGGGTATACCTTTTGCGTTAACTGACTGTGTGTGGATTCTACCAATGAACAAATCAATGCCAATGTAGCATCAAAATTTGTTGCCATGGCAACCTCAAAAGTGTTCGAAGATGCCCTATATTTGACCTTTCAGGCTAATAACTTCAAAACTACTTGCTGAAAGTTTAATTTGTTTTTTTATATATTAATTTTTGTGCAGAAATGTTCCTTAACCTAACAAAATTATATCAAAAACAAACTTTTGTCAAGTAGTTTTGAAGTCACGTAGTAGCCTAAAAATATTAAATATGGGTTGTCTTTGACCTCTTGATGTTACCATGGCAACAAAGTTTGTCTGTATTTTAACCTGACTCTGTTTACTGATAAATACTCTATGATAAATACTGTATGTTCTTGAATGTTTTCTTCTGCATCATCGGCATAGCTGCAATAGAATACCAAAGACGGAAAGCTTTACACTATTTGTGAGCCACCTTAAGGTTATTTACCTTTTTTTCCCGGGATAAGATTTATTTTTTTATGAATTTTTTACTTAAAAAGATGTTTTAAGGTTTTTAATATTTTTTCAAGTTTAAAAATTCACATTCAAATAATGGAGGAATAAAACAAAAGTCTGGGACACCCTTTGTTAGACCAATTTTTGTAGAGCAAACTCCATATCGTGCTCTTTTAAAAATTAACCTAATATAATTTACGGAAGATTGTGATCGCAAGCAATATTCTGATGTTGCTTATTATGGTCTCTGTAATACAATGTAAAAACAAAATCAAAAATATTCAAAAGGCTTTCAGAAAACATGCACTTTATTTGGGCTAGCTTTGACGGTTTACCCACAATTTATCTCGGAATTCAAACACCAATTGTCGCTTCGGTGTAAATGTACCTTAACTTTGAGCAGCTAGTGTACCGCCATAGAGCATCCGACAGAAAATCGATTACTCCAAGTGCACTAGAGAAAGATGAAAGTTTGAGATGAAGTTTGTTTTATCGAGATCGGAGTTACCATAGCAACGTAGTGACGTTATGCCCCACTTTACTCGAGACCAAATAACTCATCATCAAGGGATAACTTTGGAAAATCCTTCCTGGATCTTTGACCTGACAAACTTTTCTTGAGGTCTGCCAAATTTGAAGAATTTTTATAAGAGCGATTTCGAGAATATTTATGGCGAAGTTTTAAGGTGTCAAAATACAGCAAAAATGTATTAGTTCCTGAATGTCATTAAAATTTCTGAAAACACTGGCTTATATGAATTGATGACGCATTGAAGTGTACAATTGCACGGAAATTCGAGACAATGGATACATTACTTGCAAAATATTTCGGACGATTTTAATTTCGGACAAAAAAAGTGTCCGAAAATAAAACCGTCCGAAATTTTTAAGCGTTTTTACAGTATAGTATAATAAATTCTTTCTGGGCGACGGCATCACATATCATTAAGCCACAATCATTAAGTTTCAAATCCCTTAGTTCCCTTTCTGGACCGAAATCTATAGTTGAGACACTGCTTGAGGCATAAGCTTGATTGAGTTTGTGTCATGTTCTCGTTGGTGTATCCATCTGAAAAACCTTGAAGGTACAGTAAAACTATCATTTTCACAGATTTTATTTCAGTCTAATTTATGTTTTTTAGTCCTAAATTTACTTTAGGCATGTTTCAGCGCAATGTCTGAAAGTTTTGTCCGAAATGAGGGGAAAAGTGTCCGAAAATTAAACGTCCGAAATAAAACGTCCGAAATTTTAACATCTGAAATTTTTTGCAAGTAATGTAGGTATAATTAGAACCACAAGCGACAAGCCAGAAAATAAGCACAATATTTATCAAAGTTGAGGCTACAAATTGAGAGCCTTAGATTGTTTCAATGAAGTTGAAACTCGGGGATTATATCAAATATTGCTAGTCTACCTGAAGAATAATTTTCAAAAAAACTTATGTATCGCATTTTAAAGAGTGGCCGTTCATATTCAAGCCAGTGTTTTCAGAAAGTAGAAGACGTATTGTACAATGAGCTTTTTCTTTTGGGGAATAAATACCGGGTTTTCTATCTTCAACAGTTAGTAGCTTTTTTTCATCAGTACAAAATCTAGTGTTGTTGTACGGAGTTTTTTGCTTTTGAACTTTAACCTCTGTCAGCCTCAGTCTTCAGTCGAAGGAGCAATTCTTTCTTTTTTACATCAAGACCAACCCTCCCTAGTTAGCAGGGGATCTAGATGTAGAAAAATTAAAGGAGCTGGGGAGGGGAGTGACGATGTAATGTTTCTTGTCTGAAATGGGGTGGGGTTGGGGGGGGCAAAATTGAAAAAGGAGGTGCACACCCATTCTCAGATCATCACATAGCCTGTTTGATTAATAATTGCTATTGTTTATCTGCATGCCATGCTTTCCACGAGAGCACCTTTACTCATCACCTGATTTCTAAATTCTCTTGTGTAGGTGATGGTAAACTGTCAAGTTGGCAAGGAAAATATCTGCTAAAAGTTAACAACATTGGTGAGTTTGTCTCCTTTTTTACCACCTTGTATAACTCATTATTTTAAGGAATAATTATTGACATTGATGTAAAATTGTCCAAGAAAATACCTTTAACATGACTGTTGATTAGCAAGAAATCAAGTCGCCATGGGCCTTCATTCATCACTTGATAAAAGTATTAATTACATATAGCAAGAAAAAAACATATTATTTGCGAGGGTAAAGTGCCTAGATGATGCAAATTTTTTTCCGTATAATTGAAAAAAAAAATTTTTACTATAAATTTTTGAAGTGCACTTGTGGCCACAGCCGACCATGGTCTCCAGAATCGCGGGAAAATATGCATCCCCAACTTAACTCCCGAGCCACACTTCCTCAACTGGAATGAACACCTCTGTCAGGTTCATGCCATCAACACACCAGCAGACGATATCAGAGATCGTCACGATCATCATGATATCAGAGCAAAGTTTTTTCACTCTTTGTTTAGTATGACCACATCTTAAACCCCAACAATGGTGCAGAAGGCCCGTTCGAAGCCAGAGTAAACATGGGTCCTGTGGAACCTCCCCAATGGAAGGGCAGGCTGCCCCAGTATGCCCACCACCAACTACTGGAACTCCAACTGAAGTTTGACAAGCTCGAAGCACTCGGCACCTTTAAACGCCCTGAAGACATCAACATCCCAGTCGAGGACTTAAACCGGTCCTTCCTCATCAAGACAGTGACACTACTCACACATCTCACTCCCCATCCCGAGTGATCAACTGTGAATGGTAACAGACAGAGCTCTTCGCAAACCCGGAATAGATGCCACACTGTACGTCACCTGTAATGACAAGTTACTGTATGCCTGGCAGGATTTTTTAGCGCCAAACTGCAAGGCTCACAATTAATGTTGTTACCATGTGAGGCGAAGGCACTAGCAATCGCACACATGCAGCGAGTGACTAACGCCTGAAAGCGTGTTAAGAGCGGTCAACCTCCCTTCCACCCTAGGCCGTTGGCATATCGTTCACCGCCGACATTATAAAGCGACCGAGACAACTCATACTAGGGAATGCATGGCCTCTTTCACAGCCACGTCTCTGATAGAGGATGAGCGACATCACACCCTACCTATGTGTCCAAATGCGTCCACCAGACGGACTGTCAGCCTTCGTACACACTTATTCTGCCCCAGGATTCAAGGCACTAACAGATGATCGACAACTAAAGCATGACAGAATCGCCATAGAACTCAGACATGCCAAGAATCAAAACAAGAATCCTGTGGCCGAGAGGGCGGTTCAAGAGCTCGAAAACGAGTTACTCTGACATGACCCCCTAGGAGGCCCTGTGTCCCTTCTGACGCTAGCAGTAGCCACCGCCAACCTCAACGTGCGCATCCACTCCTACATGTGGCCTTTCCTACATAGAGATGTGGACACATCTAGATCAATTCTCAAACCATCAAGCACCATTGCACGACCAAAGCATCATCGTTCAGCAGAACGAACAGCGTATTGCCAACCACACCCACAGCAAGAAGGCAAAGGCCCCCATCTCGAGGCGCCGCCCAGCTAATAACATCACCGTCGGTGATTTAGTCTACCTCTTCTCCGATCGCAACAAGACGAGAGCTTGTGATCGCTATTTGGTCGTAGAAGTAACCAGCTCTTTCTGCAACATTAGAAAGTTTGTTGGCTCTCAACTTCGAAGCAGATCTTACCACGTGAAGACATCTGATTGCTACAGGATCCCCTCCGAAGTAACAGACTTCCGACCATCAGCAGTCAACAGTGATACTGACTCCTCATCCGACGAAACCCTTCCAGCAGTTTCCCCTCCTACTCCACCCGTCATACCATTTGCAATATCGACACCTGCTACTCAGGAGGGTTCTGATGTCAACCTTCCTGCTGGCCAATACGAGCCCTGCGAAGACACTCCTCCTGATCCAGTTTTAGACTCCCTCACCACTGGCAATGACTCTCGACTGATACCTGTTCCTTGCCCCCACAGATCCACATGCATGCAACGTCGTCCCGCACGATACAATGACTTTGTTATGGACCGTAATTGAGTTATGGACACTATAAACTCTAAGCTTTTGACTCCGAGTTATGAACTCCAGCTATGCCACCCCTTGGTTCAAAGAACTCTATTAATTTACGTTTTATATCCGTTACTGTAACTTATTTGGATCTCACTTGATATTTGCCATGTACCCAAGGAACTTGTCCCCTTTTTTATATAGTTTAAGGGCAGAACAAAAGGAAGCCACGCCAGTACCGGACAGCAGTACATTTAGTTATAGGCATGCATGGACTCGGGCCTCCTGCTTTTCTAGTTGAGTCTGTAAGTCCACTCGTTCTTTATCCGTCTTACCAGTTAAGTTAAAGCCTCAGTTGTGTTACGAGTCGTGTCATTGACTTGTTTGCTCGTCATTAACTGGCGATAGTAGCAGTTTAAAACAATGAAGGTTTGAGTAAGATGCAAAAATAATTATTAATATCACTTCATTTGATGGCTTGCCTGTTTTCATGTCAATGCTCGGCTCTAAGAAAAATTACAAGGAGCCCGAAGGTTCCAAACCCTGAGATTCAGGGTGCTCAAAACTAATTAAAGCTTATATGAAAAAGTTAATTTATCTGGTCGCCCAAAGGCAAGAGTTAGTCCTCTGATGCACCTGGATGCCCTGAGAGCACAGGCCTGCATGTCCTTTTGTTTTTCTACCAAACAAAATAAAACTAATCCTGTCAATCAAGTTTGACTGGTTTGATTGAGTTTGGTAATCAAACTATAATAGAAAAGTTTCAGTTTGATTATGTTTGATTGCCTAGTAAACAATAATAAAACAATCAAATGATTGGATTGATCAGTTTGATTCATTATTCATATGGATTCATTCGATAGATTGTTTACACCAGGTACACAAATGAATAACTGCAGATACGATGTGTGTTAAATTTAGTAAGAATGGCCTGTTGTATTCTAAGTTTGGCATGCAGTGAAAATTAACAACCCACCAAAAAAATATCCCAATTATTCAGATAATTTAATTTTTTTGTGGCCTGTTGATTGTGTATGTAAAGGAGAAGTCTATGTATGATCCTGGTGGCCTATTAGTCCAAGAGTTTATCCTGGATTCCTTACTGAGAAGGAAAGTGCTGCCACTAACTCTATAAAGACATGCATTCCTAGTATTTCTTGTATCCACCTGGCTTCTTGTCGTGAACTTATTACACAAGGATCATGTGGGGCTAATCCCTTTATACAGTTGCTTAGCAACCTGCAACCATTGGAGTTCCTTTATTATGGTCGTAATGTGATCATACTTCCTTGCACCAGTCGCAATCCGTGCTGCAAAATTCTGAACTTTTTGAAGCCTAGCAATGTTCTTTTTTGTTGTGCTAGCCCACCTGGACGGACAGTAGAAAAGCTTGCTGAGCAGTAGTGCATTTATGATGGTTATAAACATAGACCTATCAAACAAATAGTTCACAGAATTGATTTGGCACATAATACCTATACACTTGGATACAACCTCGGTCACATGTTCCTCAAAACTTAGGCAACTTAGGTGCGAGTCCACGATGAACCCCAAATCTTACTTACTAATCAACTTAGTCTTGCCATTACACTTTTTAAACATTTGAAGACAACAGTTAACATACTGTTAGTAGTAATTTCCAGTCAGTTGACAAAATCCATTTTCGATGCATTTGAAGCTTTCTGTGGCAGCAATCAAAGTGGCTGTGAGCCACTGAACTCGTGAATGAAAGAGTGTAAATGGTGAGGACCAAGGACGTTGAAAAGTTGATTTACAAGTGGGGTCTACCTGAAAACCGTGCAATGTTACCGATGCAATTTTTATAGTTGCTTAAATAAATGGCTGGATTCATAGTCAAGAAAAGATACCTTTTTTTGTCTTGGTGGCCGCAAAACAAACGATGTTATGTAGGTTGGGAAGCAAGAACCATGAAGACTTTCCACGGCCTCAAAACGTATGATGCTAGCTGAAGTCGACAATTAAATTCGCAGAACGATTCCCTGAAGTAAACAAGAACCATGAAGACTTCTCCGGCCGCAAAACAAACGATGTTATGTAGATTGCGAAGCAAGAACCATGAAGACTTTCCACGGCCTCAAAGCACGGCCTCAAAACGTATGATGCTAGCTGAAGTCGACAATTAAATTCGCAGAACGATTCGCTGAAGTAAACAAGAACCATGAAGACTTCTCCGGCCGCAAAACAAACGATGTTATGTAGATTGCGAAGCAAGAACCATGAAGACTTTCCACGGCCTCAAAGCATATGCAAGTTCACGAGTAAATTTGCAGAACGATTCGCTAAAGGAATAGAGTAAGCTCAAAATTTAAAAAGTCACCGTAGATCGTCCAAATAGCCAGCCGAGTTCAAAACACAACCTCGTTCCCAGGGTCTCTCCCTTGGAATTAGAGCCCGCGATACATGGCGATAGTACTTGAACGATACAAATTGTGCACTAGTCAGCGGCATTAAAAAAAAAGTTTACGGGAAATGAGTGAGCGAGTGAAATTAGCATATTTGGAACCACTATACTCGTTTCATTCCATTCACGAGTAAAAAGCAGCAAAAAGCCTTCCAAATTTCTATATTTATAATGAGTGCTTCTTGTATAACAGTAGTACAATGTTCGATGTTGCGAGAATGCACATGAAACCATAAATGCTATGAAAATTATACAAACCACGCATTCACTGTAACTTCTCTCTTGCATCTGCCATGCTGTTTTAATATCTCCTGCGAGCAGTGGTTTTATCCACTCTCTCTCTCTCTCTCTCTAAAAAGTCTCTGAAAATCAGTAACAGGACACGAACATCTGCAAACAAACTGACATCACAGCCCGTCGACTTTTCGTGATAAATTTGGACCCAGTCCTTTGGACATTTTTGAACGCATTTTTAGCCAACTTTCAGCGCTTGTAAAATCAACAATTTTTATCGTAGAATTCTTATACTTTGGAATCGTGTATTTCAAGAAGTGAACTTTTAAATTATACCAAAAATTGTCACTTCATAGGCACTTTACACTGTAAACAGCATTGACACCTAAATTTGTTCACACCCATTGTGCTCACCAGTTTGTCATGTCGACCTCGACACTTCACTTGTTTACTTAAAAAAATATCTCAAAAAGGGGGGCCGCAGGCACCCAAAGACCCCTCCCTTGGCTATTGTTTCAATAGTAATGTATCGATATTGCATGGTTGTCCTGTAGGGGCTTGCCTCTTTTTCGGCCGGTTGAGCTTGTTGTGTATGTGTGTTAGAATTCCTTCTGTACTTGTAGTTGAATGTACTAATTTCACCTATGTTTAAAAGAAGGAAGTAAATTATTGCGTTATGGTCAACAATTTATCAACAGATGGTGAAGGTGGAGGGAACTTAGTTAAAATCGCCAAACTTGGAATCACGCTCACAAAATCAAGTTTGCTCCAGTTTGTCAATTATAACTAAGCATGTCGCTAATTTCTCGCAGTCTGTTGATAAACAGTTTACGCTTCTTTGAAACAGAGCCAGGTGGCATTACATTATTTAACACGGCAAAATGAAACTTGAACTTGGCAACTCGCCCAAGCAAATATTCTAATTGATGGTGGTTGTAAGTTTGTTAGATCAAACTGTCGATCAGCATGGAAACATTGTGTCCCAACATTGCAGAGTTCCCATCAAGACAGCATACCGTTTGACTGTAAACACTTTGTGGGATCTATATCTAATAAACTTTTCTTTTGTCCGCCGCTGGCTTTGTCTAACCATCGTGTTATTTTTCATACTAAGGCAGAACTGATCACACAATGTCATACAATCATCTGCATGGAGAATGTTCTTTTGATTGTCATGGACTGACAGACAGTAGGAAGGTCTTTTTCCTCAGACAGCAGGTTAGTGTTGTTTCTTCCCCCACCTTCTTCATCTTTGGTAGCGAGATGCAGATGGAAGACTTAAACAGGGTAGATCTTTCATTAGTAGTATTGTTGTCAATGTAGATTGTTACATGTACATTGAAGCAAGGCTGAGCTCTAAGAAAAATTACAAGGAGCCCAAAGTTACCATCCATGAGCACTAAAGCTTATACACACATGTATATGAATAACAGTAAGTTTATCTGGTCACCCAAAGGCAAAAGTTAGTCACCCGAGGCGCCTGGGCGCCCTTGGAGCACAGGCCTGATTGAAGCCTTTACCCATGTCCATTTCAAACTCCAGTCGGATGTAAAGCCTATTTGTTGGTTTATCAAGACCAATACCCTTGGTTTATGATTATCATTATCAGCTAACTTCTACAGCAGTGGATCCTGATGTACTTAAGGGGATGGGGCAGGAGACTGCTGATGGGGGTGGGATAAGACGAAAAAGAGTTGCCACATGTGCTCTCTTAGTTCAACACTGTTATAACTTATTTCCCTGAGAGAAACCTGTTTGAGGGGTTTTTCCTGTTTGTCTGCAAGTCTTTAATACTGATGGCTTACTTTTTAAACTCTGTTTGTAGGTAATGTTATCGCTGTGATGGGAAGCCTGGTGCATTTAACTGACAAGTTGACAAGAAAAAAAATATCCTGTTTAAAAGCATTGGTGAGTTCGTTGTTCTTAAATTTCAGTTATGTTGATTCCGGCCTAATTAATGTATAGTTCATGAAGTACAAACTCGTCATAAAATTGACTTAAGGTGGCCTAATGCAGTTTGAGGGAGTAAATTAGGCCAACTTTTATAAGCCCTTTTGTACAATGTTCAGAAGTGTTTTATCTTTCTCTTGTTACTATTTGTTACATCGTACAACCATCATATGCAACATTTGAACAATAAAAATGCTGCTTTACAGCCAAACTGAGCGACTAAGTACCCTAGAAGGGACTGGGCTAGCGTTTTACTTGAAATCTACCTGTACGACCCCACTTCAAAATTTCAGAAATTAGTAATTGGCTCTGATTAAACATTCATGCAAAATAAGATATAAATCGATCTGTAATTCACTTCCTCAAAACTGTAGTAAGCTATCTTAATTGACCTGGAAGATATTGAATCACCCACAAGAATCTCCAACATATGACCTCAACTAGCAAAATTCTGATAAATTGTAGGGAGAACATTAACAGCATTCAAAATGGGTACACAATGTGTACATGTGGCTACTGCTTCCATGATGCACTGCAAGAAGAAACATTAATTACCTTAAGAAGTATAGTTGTCAGATGTCAGATGTGTGAAATCTTGCCAATAGGGAAATGGACCTTTCATAGGGCGTAAAATAAAAAGTATTTTCATATACTTTTTAAGGTAGCTCAAAACAGTTTCCGGCACTATCCAAGACTTAGATTCTGACGAGTCATTATAACCACTCTATCAGTTGATGCTACAATCATGTTATTAAAAAAACTGCCAAATCATCGGTGAACAAGTTGTTATCATTTTCGTGACATAATAGGTTACCATTGAGACAATAATTATGACCTGCTCAAAACACCCTTAATTTTAGCTTTAAGTGCTAATAACTCAAAAACGAGCTTGGTGGCCTCCATTTTTTATTATCGAATTTCAATAAGCATTCTTTATTAGCGAAATGGGAAGAATAATAGGAGGGGGTGGGGGAGTTATTTGCTAACTCCTGTCTAAAATATTTGCTGCTGGAATTGCATTTTAAGGGAGCTAGGCACCCTTTAACTTTTGTAATAAACGCTTGTTATTTCAGCCTTGTCTAACCATCACGTTATTTTTTGTACTAAGGCAGAACTGATTACGTGATGTCGTGCGACTGAAGAAAGCTATTGAAGGACAGACACACAGTAGGATGATCGTGTTCCCCAGAAAACAGGTTAGTGTCAGTCTTTTCAACAAGCCCTCCCCCCTTCATTTTACAATTGGTTCATGCTTTGGCGTGCACTATCGAGTTATGGAGCACGCGGGAAGTTTGGAGAGCATGAAAGAAGCGTAAGAGTTGCCCGAGGCGATAGCCGAGGGCAACTCTAGCTTCTTAAATGGCCACTGGTCTTGAACACAGAGTAGTTTTGATACGTAATGTACATGTATATACCGAATTTCACCGGATGAAAACTGTACCACCTAGCTTCCAACATTGGTTGGAAATTTTCGAGTAGCCGTTTCCCAGAAACAGGTGTCCTGTGGCTTAGATTTTGTGATCGAATTGACATTGACAAACCTAGAGGAATGTTAAACCGGCTGTGGCCAGTTTGAGAAAATGCCGACGTTTCGCGGCTCAGCCATTCGTGCAGGAAATGCTTGGTTTCAAGGGAATGTTAATTCTTGCTAGCCGGGTTTTAAAGACGATTCATGCCGTGTAAATGTTCTGATCTTCATTATATTTGTGAATAGTATAAGAAATCACGAGAAGACGAAGAAAATGAAGTGAATAGTTTTTCATGCAATCTTCACCATGATCCTCCGGGGATTAATTAAATACAAGTTTTATTCGTATTTTTGTTTGTGCGTATTTTTGTTTATGCTATCGTACATGAATTGATTTGCATTCATAAACAGTATCACAAAGAGACAAGTTATCCACATATTTACATATTTCTTTT
This sequence comes from Blastomussa wellsi, assembly GCA_947652115.1. Taxonomy (NCBI): domain Eukaryota; kingdom Metazoa; phylum Cnidaria; class Anthozoa; order Scleractinia; family Plerogyridae; genus Blastomussa; species Blastomussa wellsi. The sequence continues at coordinate 13,261,331 of OX393573.1, forward strand.
ATTTCGCAGAAAAATAAGAAACATTAAGTGGCAGACAAGCTTCAAATCAACAAACTCCACTGCGGAAAGGACACTTTAAGGCTGGCGCTTGTTGGCGAGGTTAGTAGATTTGCTTCAATAAATTGAGCTGTAAATTTACTTCAGCGAAGGTCGTGAATCAAACTTGCCTGGAGAATAACGCTTATTTATTTGAAATTTTGTTGCACCATTGTGCAGGCAAATAAACGAAAACAATCCCATCCATCAAACAGAAACCTTGAAAATTCGCAGCACAATGGAATAATCTCTGTTGTGATAAGTTTCAAAATTTCAATACGGATAATAATAAATTTCAATACGGATGACGCAAACGTGCTTAATTCGGCGTGGTTTTGGATATTTAACGTCAAACAAGGTGCGCCAAAAAGTGCGGGTTTGTTTCTATAATATTTCGATCGCAATTTTTAATGTTTTGATTCCTGTGATGTAGTGAAGCGCTTTAAACACAAACATTGGTATGCTTTTAGTTTATTAATTTGGCGTTTTGTTTAATTTTTTGTAGGTTCTCCGATGCCATTGATGCCTCGTACGTGTATTCACAAGCAAGGATCAAGAAAGATCGTCAACCGAGTGAAAACAAGTATAACTTAAGGTAGAAAGATCCCTAAGTAGCACGATTTTCAGCTTCAAGATCATTTGGAAGGCTAAGCGGTCAAGTTTTCTTTCTTCAAGTCCACCTGCTGAATGTTTTCAAGCTATTTAGAGTTTTTCAATAATGAACAGTCTCCAATTTTTTTGGTGGAAAATAATTCCGTTTTGAATTTTCTTGACAATTGCTTCTTTATAACATCTGTTTAAAAGTTTTCAATTTTCCCGCCAAAAGACTTAGAAAAAATACGGGCGCTCAAAATACGCATGCGCCAATTTTTTTTTTAAAAAAGAAAGCTGTATTCTGTATGTACAATCTAATAGTTTGAAAAAATACGGGCGCTCAAAATACGCATGCGCCAATTTTTTTTTTTAAAAGAAAGTTGTATTCTGTATATACAATCTAATAGTTTAAATTTACGTTTGTGTGCTTTCTTTTATTGTAAGTAATAAAGTAAAGTTTTTATATTATAGTCAAGAAGTAAACAACTCAATAAAGTAAAGTTCATTGCAATCTTTATTATCTTCAATAAAATATAGTGCAAACAATAAATACAACAAGTGTTTTGTGTTTGAATTAGCTTTTAATCACTTCAAATATTCTTTATTACATTAATTAGTTAAGTGAAAATCAATTAATTAATAAAAAAGGTGTGAAGAAAAATTCTTTCCTATATATACTAAGTCTTTTGGCGGGAAAATTTGAAAAAATTTGCACAGCGTTTCCCCTGACAACTTTTTCGGCAAGAAAGTTAAAATGGGTTCCCTTGAAAATTCTCCGCTAAAAGTTTGTAAACAACATCTCGTGCAAAAAATTCAACCATTAAACGCCAAATTCGTCCGAGGTTTTTAAAAATCGGCACGATATTTTATCTCAAAGTTTTATGCACGAAATGGTGTATACATGTTAAACTATGAAGACAATTTTAAAATAAGAAGACATGTGGGCAGCTCGCAGCAACAACGAATCTTAAATAAAAGTTTATTAATCGACCGGATTCGTTTGCTTGTGAGAATTCATCAGGATCAAACTACAAGATTCAAAGATGGAACTTACTTCATACTAAATTTTGGTACCACAAATAACGATCCCACTAGGGTGGGAACAAGATTTACGTGCAGGAAATGACTTAAATCCTGCGCTAGAAAATGTGCAATGTTTTTGGAGCTCACGGATTAGCGCGAGTCCCAAAAACTTTGCACATTTTCTAGCGCAGGATTTTAGTCATTTCCTGCACGTAAATCTTGTTCCCACCCTAGTGGGATCGTTATTTGTAGTACCAAAATTTAGTATGAAGTAAGTTCCATCTTTGAATCTTGTAGTTTGATCCTGACGAATTCTCACAAGCAAACGAATCCGGTCGATTAATGAACTTTTATTTAAGATTCGTTGTTGCTGCGAGCTGCAGCAACAACTTCTTATTTTAAAATTATACATGTTAAACTATAAAAATAAGCAACATGACAAGTTAAAGTCTGCACTGTGAAAACTCGATTAGCGTTTTTGATTTGCCTCATTTATTTGCAACAATCCGAGGAATACAGACAACCTTTTACAACACCTCTACCGATTCCACCGCAGTAAAATCGAAAGCGATGCCGCGAAATGTCTCTGCCTAATCAGGTTACATTTCCAAACAACTTAAAAATTGCTAAGTGCTCATAACTTGTCATGCTGCGTCTGATAAAAGACCTTTTCCAGCCGTCAATATTCGCTTGTAACACAAAAAAAGTTACACAAGAAAAACATAAAATTCCTAGCCTAAGAATTTTTTTTTTAATTTCTTGGAGCAAATTCAACTGTAGTTTTGGCCGCAGAATAAAGCAATTTAATTGCTGAGCTCCCAGTTCTTTATTAATTTTCGTGACAGTTGTCCAATATAAAAATCAAGGCGATATTTAAAAGTAAATAAAAAGACGTATAAAAATTTCCTGGAGCAAATTTTAACTGTTGTTTTAGCCGTAGAGTATGACAAATGAATTATGCCTGGCTCCAAGTTCAGAACATACAAGCGTAAAAATGATTCGATAAAGGTAAGTATTTCTGACTTTAGCAAAAAAATAGGTTTTAAAAAGTAAAGGAGCAAATTCAATGTTTGTTTTAGCCGCAGAATATCACAATTTAATTCCTTGACTCCATATTCTAAAATTCTTGCAATGACATTTTCTACAAGCCGAGTTCAGGTTTACTTTAAGCAATTTGTTCAACAATTGGAAACTCGGCTTAACTTAATTCTATTTTGATTTCATTGTTTGTCTTGTGTTACAAGGAATACCGGCAGAAAAAGGTCTTTATACAATGAAGTATTCAACAAAATTTAATGTCTGGTGCAAGGTGAAAAGTTGTTTTTAGTTAATTCCCACCCTGAACACGAACTTTTGTCATTCAATCAACAAATTATACAGAATAAAAACCGAGGTTATGCAGACCACAGAAAAGAAATCGAAACTAATAGAAAATTGACTTTGAATTTTTGTATTCATTTACGCCACAAAGAATAATGAATCACGCACAAAATAAAGAAACAAAATCTGGCAATAAAGTTCTTTGCATTGAATTGTGTAGCGCAACAGAAATGAACATCAATTTCACAAGAATAAACAAGACAATTGAAGCAGATGATCCAAGACTGTCAATTCAAGAAGAATTTTTGCTTTTGAAAGACCAGCAAAGCTTGTAAAAACCAATAAAAAACAATATCTACATACAAGGTGACAATTCACAAGAACAAGATAATTTTGGATAAGCAAGAGAATTGGAACAAACTTGTCACCGAATGAGTCAATCGTGATGTTATTCTTATTAGAAAACAAAGTAAGAAAATTCTAAAGAAACTGTGGTGCTGCGTCGGTGGGAAGTATAACAATATAATTTGGTTTTATCAACTGGGTTGATAATGTGAATTGGCCACCATAAAGAGATTCGAGAGCTGATGTTTCGAGCGTTAGCCCTTCGTCGGAGCGAATCAAGGAACTGTGAGTCGTGTGTTGTTTATATACAGAAAGATGGAGCTTCGCTATTGGCTGGTGCCTGGTAGCGTGAAAACAACGGAATAAATTAGTTGAATGAAAAGCGTTCGTTGATACCGTGAGGATTAAGAGTGCCGATTGAAAAATAAATTTTTGTTCTAGAGTTTAGCGACTTTCCGTGCTTCCTTGGTTAAGGAAAAGGCCGCGGACCGCCATATGTTGCTTAGAATAATTTGAGAGATTGAAGTATCTCGCGACCGGTTTAGATGCATTTTTGTCGTCTTTCTGGCAATCGTTTCGCAACTGCCATTAATTTCATTCAAAGGCGACAAAAACACAGGTAACTTTTTAGTCAGAAGTGAATTCCAAACAAGTGATCCACCCGGAACTTTTAAATGCGCTCGCGCACGATGCAAAAAATGCCCTTTCATTCTCGACGTTGACAAAATATCGGGACCCAAGTGATCTATCAAGATCACTTATCATTTCACCTGTACCTCAGCCAATGCCATCTACTGCATAACTTGCACTCTTTGCAAAAAGTTGTACATCGGGGAGGGAGAGGATTAGGCGACCGATTCCGTGAACACCTTCGGGACGTAGAGAAAGACGACAAAAATGCATCTAAACCGGTCGCGAGACACTTCAATCTCCCAAATCATTCTAAGCAACATGTGGCGGTCTGCGGCCGTTCCCTTAACCAAGGAAGCAGGGGAAAGCCGCTAAACTGTAGAACAAAAATTTATTTTTCAAATGGGCACTCTTAATCCTCACGGTATCAACGAACGCTTTTCATTCAACTAATTTATTCCGTTGTTTTCACGTTACCAGGCACCAACCAATAGCGAAGCTCCATCTTTCTGTATATAAACCACACACGGCCCACAACTCCTTGATTCGCTTCGACGAAGGGCTAACGTTCGAAACGTCAGCCCTCGAATCTCTTACGATGGCCAATTGACATTATCAACCCAGTTGATAAAACCAAATTATATTAATTTCCAAACAGTTTGACATTGTGGTCTGCATAACAGCGAATCCCAATTGCAACTTAATCGAGACTGTATCGTAACATGCTTTGAACCAGACATTAAAATTCTGTATACTTAGTTTAAAGATGACAAGGGAACATAGGCGTACGCTTTCTTTAGACACAAGTAGCCAATTATTTGTTGAAAATAGTATCGATGTGCAATAATGAAATTTTTTAGCGTCTACGATGTTTAATGATCCTCGGAAAAAAATTTGCTCCGCTTTACATTTAAATAGCCTGTGTTCTCTTGCCAATAGCTACAACTGATTCGTAGATGAAGCAAAAGTGTGAAGATATTTTTAAGGTGGTATTATGAAGTATATTTTAAACGCCAAATAAATGTGAATTTCCAAATTTCTGTTTTGTTTGACAAATCAAATTAAAAATTCCAAGACGACGGAACGAGCAAAATAATCAAGTTCCAAATTGTAACTTTTTGCAAATAAACTGTTAGCAATTGTGGAATATATACTCGTTTGTTTGTTTGTTTCACTTAGACCTTTTTCAAACTACAGAGCCACCTTAAACAGTCAACACGCTGCCTCATCACAGTTAAATTATAAATGGTGGCTGATGTTCAACACAACTAAACTCAATTCTCCTTGTTCGTATTAAAGAACTTTTAATTTGGCGTGCATTGTGACAATTTCCATGTGTCGTCGTCTTCTCCAGGACTTGATGTAGACATCTTTTCCAAGCAAACAATAACACAGATCTACCAATACAATAATGATTATATCTTACAAACTTAAACTTTTTTCAGCCACCATTCTACTAAAATAATTTTAAAGTTCTTATCTTTGCAGTATTTCCCTCCGATTTAGTGAATCCAGTCCGTCCTTTGATCTTTTCCTCTTGTTTTCCTGAAAAAATGAATCATTAACAACCACTGATTAGGAAATGCCCAAATTTTAAGAACTTTTTACAGCAACTATTTTAACTCGCGATATTAATCACACGTGTGAAAGATTTTAAAAATAAAATTCCAATCAAATTGAAATCGTATTGCCAGAGAAAGGAAAAATAAATATTCCGAAATATTAATATTCCATACAAGTACTAAAAATTCCACACGCTAATCAACTTTCATCTTGCAAACCAAAATCGTTTCTCGTCAACGTTTCCTGTGAACTTTTCTTAACTTAGATTCTTCGTATTCCGCATTCACGCTAGAGAGTTAATTTCGTGAACTAAACAAAAGACACTGAGCTAGCTATTTCAATCGAATTTCGACTTGAAGCTCTAAAGCTAACAGCAACCGTACGTTCTTTAGCGACCGCTAATGCTAACTTTTGTTGACTTTCTGGGAAACATCAATGTTCTATGTGCCAAAAGCAACGCTTACCTTCGTTTGATTAGCGTCTAGCGAGACCTTCCAAGCATAAGTTCTTCTTCTTCAAGCATCTCTTCTGAAGTTTCAAACCGTCTTCAGGTTTCGGGAAGACACGTCTTCACACATCAAAAGACAACGTGGTTTGAAGCAGAATCTCTAATTAGTCATGAATATGGATTAGAAACTGAAACCAATGGCTGGCGAATACGTCAAAAAAACTTGGCACGGATTTTGTTTGCATGCTTTGTTAGACAGTGAATCGTCACAAAACGCGAAAAAAACGTCACAGTTCATGAATATATTTCGTTAACCTGAGTTGTTTATGGGCTTGAAAATGTTTGCAGAAAAAGAAATAAAAACAAAAGACAGAAAAGAGCGAAAGGAGGAAAAGATCAAAGTTACTTAGGCTCGGTTCTTACGTCATATTTCTAACGTGTCAAATTCAATTCAAAGTGCGGCAGAAATGCGACTGTCGATTCAGACGTCGCACTTGTGTCGAACTTAATTCAGAATTGATACTGCCGTGTATGTCGGTCAGCGGAAAAATGTTACAAAGACTACGTATCCAATATGGCGGACCAAGATACTTAATTAACGGAGGCTTATTGTATCAGATTCGACATCGCAGAAATTCGACGTTTGAATCCGGGTGTCACATTTCTGTCGGATAATGCCACAAGACCAGTCGAACTTGCGACAGAAATGCGGCAGCCGATTCAGACGTCGAATTTCTGCGGAATTTAATTCTTTGAATTGAATTCGACACGGCAGAAATGAGAACTATGAACTAGGGCTAAGGTCAAAAAGTGCCTGACAGAGGAAAGAGAGTATCATGTTTAAAAATATTATGTTGGTTTTCCTTTTTGTTTCGAGAATTCACTGATTGTTGATTTGTCTTAAGCAGTTTCAAAAGGAATTGAGAATTAAATGGTATTTATGCAACCTCTGCCTGCTTCACCCAACCCTGCATTCGACACCCTACTTTGCCTGCTACACCCTCACCCTGCATGCTACAACCTCACTCGCGACTCAAAGTAATTAAATATAAAAGAATTTTCTAGTTAAAGAGAATAAACAAACACTACCAACAAGCAGGAACTTCTATGCGAATTTTTTAATCGTGTTAAAATGCTTGTAAAAATACAACAAAACGAGTAAAACGACATTAATACGGCGTTCACGCGAAGATCCGAAAACCAGAACTATTTTACCCAGAAAGTGAAAATAGAGTTTCATCACAAAGTTAGGCTTAAAATTCTGTTAAGTTTGTTACCTTTTTCTTGGACAAGGCTTGTTAGGTCCAGCAGAACCAAGCTTCCAAACGAGGACGAAAGCATGCTGAAGACGGGCCGATTATCTCCATATTCTAGGATCAATGTCCCTCTCATTTTCCATCGGTTGTAATCAGTGCAGCAATTGACAGATTATCGTGTGCTTTATCTCAGAGGGATTCTTACCTTCGTTTCAACGTAGACATTCCGAGGTATTAAATTATCAATCAGATGATCAGCCAGATCAGTTAATCGATTGGTTAAATTTGAAGCTCGCCCCAGTTCCCTGTGCAACTTCGAATTGGCCAATAGAACCACAAAAAATTCAACGAACTCTTATTTTCCATATCCTTCCAACAATCTTCCCATGCTTGTGCCGCTTGTAAAGTTCTCAACTGAAGCAGAATGCTGTTTTCACATTAATCAAACGTTTGGTAGATTGTAATAGGCCATTTCCGAGTTCTCTTTTCCCTCTGTTTCAAAACGAGTCTAAGTGCGAAACTATTCATATGGAAATGAGCTTGTTTTGCATGAGAATGAAGATGCAGGTAAAACACATTTTCATAAGAATGGTTTCGCACTTAGACTCGATTTGACGCTGAGGCAATAGAGAACTCGGAAATGGCCTATTCTTCGAGCCCACTTTTGACTGCTTCATGGATGGCGGCGGCAGCCATTTTTCCGCAATAACAACAGACCTTTACCAAGATGTACTTTTTTATATATTTAATAGCTGCCTTCAACATTAGAGACCCATTCCGCCTAAGCGCCTTCGCAATTTGAGTCAGAATTCGTTTCTCTCTGTAAACTTGCCTCTTACTCTCGCACGCTATCCGACTTCAAACCACAGACAGGCGTCGTCTAATCTAGATGCTCTAAGTTTTTAGAGACTTCAATGTTATCATCATCAATCATCAAGACGAAACTGCTGCTGGTAGCTGAGTGACTTAAACAAAACACAATAAACACACGAGACAACACAGTTCGCTCGTCTTCTACAGTTCTGTTTTTATTTTTCACCTTCAAATGATTTGCTGAACCAATCAAAGGCCCGCATTACAAAATACTCCAAAGCGTTATTTACTGTTTCGTGGAAAAAGCAGTCTAAACTGATAGCCTATACGCGAAAGACATGTTTCAAGATCCATTACAATAGATATACACTATAAAATTTTGTACTTCTGATATTTATAGATGGAACCCATATATCGATGTCCTATCCGTGAGCAGCTTTTTAGAAGATCTCTAATTGTCTCTACCTTCTTGTCTACCCGTATCTTTCTCCCTTCCCGTCTTCCTAGACTAATAGTACGGCTAAAAAATTACCTTAAACCAGTAATCCAATCCAATTGGCGTAAAACTTTATTGCCATAGCGATCTTAAGATCGGTTAAAACACCCTAATTGTAACAAATATTTTTGGGCAAATAACTTAAAAATGAGCAGGTGAAAGTTCTTTATTATTATTAGTTTTGACATATATGTCTAAACTACAAATGAAACATTAAAACGTATATTTTTTGCGTGTGTCGGCAGCACTCACGACTGCCTTTCAAGATAAGGAACTCAACCATTGAAATATATTTTGTAAAAAATGCTTGTTAAGTCAATTAAGGTTTTAAATGGCCATCAAAAGATAAAAATGTTGGTTATGTTCAACAATAAAATTTAATGTCAGAGCTGCCTCGGTCATTTCATTGATTAAAGTCTGTCCAAAAACCAAATTCCCAACGTCATTGAAATAGCTGCGATAGAACGTCAAATTAAAAGAAGGAACTTTTAATTTTCTCATTGTTTTTTAGCTAGTCATCAGTGCCTCGCTTTACTTTTGTATTTTTTAAATGTTTTGTAACAGTTATAACCGTCACTTCTTAAGATGTATACTTTGCATGTTGAACCATACGAAACGTAAAGTTTATGCGTTGTCTATTGATAATGTTTGTAACCGACGTTTGTTTTCTTTTTCTTCTAGAGTCGAACTAATCTTGTTGCGCACATTTAGGCTATAACTAATTATTTTGCTACAGTAATTTACTTATTATAAGGGTGTCATTAAGGGTTGACCATTGGCCGTAAAAAAATGTGCGAAAAAGTAATCAATATAGACAAAAAAATTGCTAAAAATACCTTGCCGTTTACCCTAAACTGGCTAATAATATCAATACGTTGGGAAGCTTAAAAAAACTTCGTAGGTTGCGTGGCACTTGTTACTACATTGTTACTACATCGAACTCATTTAATAATATCAATATCAGCCGTAAAAATAAGCAAAAAATCCGTTATCCGTAGAAGCTACTACCCCTTAGAAACTCTCTATTATGTTACAGTCGTTGTGATTTTTCTACAGTGATGTAATAGTCACCTGACCGTGGCCAGCTGTTTTATGACAACATTCATTTTGCTGATTTGAGCCTGCATTGTATGATCCTCCCCCTCCCCCACATGAGTCATTTTCATTATCTCCACTACTTCCCCCAGAGTATCCTCCCCCACCTCCAGCACCCCCACCATTTCCGTAAGGACCAGCCCCTCCTCCAAACCCACCGTCGATATTGTTATGTAAGGATCTTCCGCCCACCCCTCCCTGAAGAAATCCCTTTCCACCTTCTCCACCTGTTCCCATGGCGCCACCAAATTGCGTTGAGCTTCTTCCACTGGAGTAAAACCCGCCGCCGCCTCCACCTAGAAAGGTAAATGTGAAAAATAGACTTCTCACAAGCGTATCAAAAGAAAGATATTATATAGAATAACTGAGAGAATTCTCGCTTTTTTATTGGTTCAGCCGGCTATGGTCAAAGATACTGCATACAATAACCGATAAAATTATCGCAAGCCAATTGGTCGAGAGCTTAGGACCATGCAAGTAATAGACTGTGGAATTGATATAGAAATTGTAGCGCAAAAAAAAAAATCGAAAAACTTGAGTGAGTTATGAAAAATGAGCTAAAACATTAAGTGTCATAAAAAAAATACATTTATACGATTTTTATAGGTAATCATACGGTTAAGAGTTCGATTTGGAATTAATTTGCACGAGTTAGTTTTTCAAAATGCTGACGAACCATTTCGGCGAGTGCAATTTCAGCTTTTTGAAAAACTCACAAGTGCAATTTAATTCCAAATTGAAAGAGAAAAACCGTACGATTACGTATTACGTATTAATGACATAAACATGAAAAAAATTCGCCTGGAGAAAGTGCTGGAGGATCTTACTTCAGTCAGGAAGCGAGATTGACGCGGATTTGAGATTGGTTGATGAAGATCAGCTGATAATGCTACGAACTGAAAGCGGTTCGTTTAAAACATTTGCAACCATAATCCAGAATTTCGATGTGTAGTTTGCACTGGTGCTACACTTTTTGCACTGGTCTGAGCAATTCAGCATCGAGTAGTTTTTTAAGCTTTGTAAAGGATTAATGCACAGTTAGTGAAAGTTTCAGCATCACAACCTCAGAGGGATTGACATCCATTCCCTTTACCGCCTTGTACGTCGACGGGTTAACAAGGAGTTCAAATTGTAATAAATATGATATTAGTTAAATATAACAGAAACAATATTGCTCACCTGAATTGCTACTATCAACAGTTTGTGCGCCCTGTCCATTGCTCCCCCCTGACCATGATCTGTACCCAGGGTTCCCTGTTGTGCTCGTGCTGGCATCACATCCTGAATGTCTTGAAGATACAAATTCCACGCCACCTCCTCCACCAGCAATTATCAAAGGTGTGTTGCTTCTTCTCACCACAAATGTACCCCCACCCCCTCCGGCAGATTGAGAGACGCTGTTGAACCCTCCTTCTTGGCCAACAAGAATTTGAATTATTTCCCCTTTCGATAACGTGAAAGTTCCGATCATCCTTGCTCCTCTTCCTCGGTACTGAGCACTGTTGGAGTATATATCATACCCCCCAGCTGCTCCTATCGCTTCTATTCGGTAATCACCAGTGTACGGCACAGTCCACTGTTGAATACCGCTGGACAGTGTAACTTGACCGTCTTGATCCTGCCCTTTGTAGTGACTACCAAGTGATGTTGGACCAGATCTTCCAGTCGCACCGAGATTTGTAAACACAGCATTGAACTCTGAATAATTTACATATCAATGTTAAATGCCAGGAATAAACAAAGAGAAAAAAAGCAAGCTCAAAATTATGTTAGTTGCGAAACCGTCCTTCCGGATCTATAAATTTCACTTATGCAATCATTCATTATTTTAGTCTCTTGGTCCACGAAGTTAAAAAAACACCAAAGTGTACGTATACAACATTCATAAAATAAAACAAATGAGAAACTTGCTGTAAGTAATTAAAAAATCTATTGCAAAGGAAAATTGTTATTTTTTTAAATGTCCAGTATAAGAGGGTCTCATCAAATGGCCAAAGAATTAAACGTCAATCGTCAAATTTTTCCGGTTAATCATCAAATAGGGTAGCCAACATTGCATATTAGCCGTGAAATATCTCAAATATTCCTTAATTGCATCACATCAAGGTCCTTTAAACATTCATCCAATTCAGTTTGTAGCGTCCACCCAGGAATAGACCCACGCCCCTCCTGACTCGGTCGTGCAACAGGTGATGTACAGATTTTCCTAACTTTGGCATGCTATAAATAGTTAGCAATTGGTAAAAAGAGGGTTCGTACAGGGGTATTCTCGTGATACGTGATTAGCTGATTTTACATTCCGTGAAACGTGAATTTAATAAATTATTCTTCGTGATCCGTGACCCAAAATGTTTTCGTGATCCGTGAAGAACTTAAATTAATAACCGATATTCGTCATTACACCACTTCATTCCACGCCATGATTTTGAGTCGCGAGTTCTCTGGAAGAGTTATGAAGACTATGAAAACGAGTGTGACGTCTGTAAAATTATGGTAACGTCCCCTTAGTAATATAAGGCATCGGCAACTACCAAATAAGCGAGACCTGTCCTCGATGTTTTTTTTGGTGCTTCGCGTCCGTATCATAGGACAGTAAAATGGTTTATTCTTCCTGCCGGAATGTTCGCACATTTGTCATGTTCTGCTCGAATTCTGTTCGGTACCCAAAAATGTTTGGCCATCCGGGTCTTATGCATTTCCTCAAAATCTGATACTGATTCAACAAATGCCTAAATACAGGAATCGAAATTATTTATTTATGTAACATAATTTATGAGTTTTCCGTTGCCTGGATTATAGAAATATCAAATTAATCAAATCAAGTCTCGTACTGATTTTTCATTTTAATTTCTTTCTTTTCTTCGGGAAAATTAAATTTAAATATTTGTGATACGTGATTCGTTATTTTATCCGCCGGGCCTCATATTTTGAGCTATTAGCACTAAAGGCTAAAAATGAAGGTGTTTAAAAGATGTTATTAGATGACTATGGCAACCATAATTCTAAGGAAATAACAACTACTAGTTCAACAACAATTGGACGTTTGGTTCGTAACATCACTGTACCAGCAACTCATACGAAATACACAGAAATGATAATACTGGAACGTAAGGGCTGGAAATTGCTGTAGGCTTTTATCCCGAAGCTTACACATTTTGGTGTGCTTGGAAATCACAAGCGCAGTTACATGACTGACGTCCGAGTTTTGAAATACTTCAGCCCAGCATATGCGTACGAGCCGAGGGGTCCGGGGGAGGGGGAGAGGGGGACTCGGCAGCTCCCCCAAATTTTGCGCAACTCAGATTTTTTGGGTAGCAAGAGAAAATTGGGCAAGGCAACTTGGGAGAATTTTTTGGGAAAATGGTTCACAGTCCCCAACTGGGAAAATGGCCCGTGCGCGCGCTTATGCAGCCCGGTTCTTCTTTGAAAGAGATGGATATGCCTGCATTATAGGTAAGCTTTGCTCGGACTCACCCTGTACATAGTTTAAAGTCGTCAACGCACTAACAGATCCCAGTTTGTTGGTGGCTTTACACTGATAAGTGCCAGTATCTCGAGTGCCAAATTCAGAGATGTTTAGTGTGCCATCAATAACACTTGTTCGACCTTGTGGTAACGGGACAAGCCCTCTTGACCAAACAATTTTTGGCGGCGGAACACCAAAGGCGCTGCAAGTAACAGAGGCCACTGACCGCCCTTTAACTTTTACAACTCTCTTTGGAGTTTGAGTGAATTGTGGAGGAACTGAATGAAAAAAATAGTAACAAAAAAATAGTCACTTCATAATGCATGCGGCTGGCATTTCATAAAAGAAAAAGCAGCTTAGGGATACAACGATTACCTGATTACTAGATTAAATACAATACGCACATTACCTGAAAATGTTTAAAGCACGTTTAACGACTAAAATTCAACGCCTACAAATTGTTGTTACAATTGAAAAAAAAATTCAAGCTTCAATTCTATTTTTGCTTTTTTACCTTCTACAATAAGTTTCACTTCTTTTTGTACTCGTCCTAGGACATTTGTCGCTGTACAAACGTACTTCCCTGAGTCATTGTAGGCAGCATTCTTAATCTCCAACTTCTTATACTCACTGCCCGTATTCAGCGGTCTCTCGCCACTTATTTTTCTCCAGGTAACGTTAGGCTTTGGGTTACCATCAGCTGAGCAGTAAAATGTGGCGGTCTGGTGCTGAGTCACAGTGAGTGAGTCGGGAGATACAATCACCTCTGGAGTAGATATGGACTCTCCTGGTTCACCTTTAGGTCCCGGATGTCCAGGCGCGCCTGCATCACCTTATTTAGATCAATAACGATATTGCCTTACTCCATCGGTCGGTCGGTCTGTCTGTCGGTCGGTCGGTCGGTTGGTTGATCGATCGACCGACTGACTGACTGACTGACTGATTAGATAGCTTAATTGGTGCATTTGGACGAACGGATTCATGGCTTTTATTTTGTTCAATCCACTGCAAAACATGTTGCAAATAGAGTGGTTGCTGGAGTTTCTAACTCCCAGAGGGCTTGTGTTTGGAGTATTTACTGACATGGACAATTGACCTCGCATATATTTACTTTCTAAATCATTTCTAGGCGAAACGATTCAGAAATGAAAGGGTTGAACTTCAGACACAATGCCGTAAATTTTCACACATCACGAATGAACAAGTTAAGATTTCATGGTTTTGTATCCGAAATTTAATTGTCTTATGTCACGGTGTTCCAAGGGCCCAATAACGTGCATTCTGTGTTACTTTATGCATCGTGTGCACTCATCTTTCTATTTCCTCCTGTTCGTTTGTTTACGTTGACAGGAAACCAATCATTCGTAAGCATAACCAAACCACAGCGAAACGTTTGTTCTATCCTTCCCACACCAAGAACCCCATCCTTATCTTTCCTAAACACGCGAATTGGTCGCTCGAGGCCAAAATGGGAAGGTAGTTTGCTCTGGGCCGCAAAACTGTAACCCCTTTATACTATTGTCCTTGCATGACATAAATTACGTAAATACTTTCAAAAGCATAAATTCGGTAACAACGGCTTTACCTTTCTCTCCCTTATCTCCTGGAGCACCAATATCTCCCATCATTCCTTGTTTCCCTGATTCACCTGGAGGGCCCATAATGCCCGTTCGTCCCCCAGGTCCTCTTGGTCCACGTTTACCACGAGAGCCACGAACTCCCTTAGGGCCCTGAGGCCCTGCGACACAAACTTTACCAGGAGCTAGACAGGCAGATCCCAACATGATCGATGTTACGTATCGCTTAATTACTTCCCTAATATCATTGACGCCAACAGAGTCATTGGAGTTAAGTTTGTCCAGGCTGCGGCGGAAGATAGAACTCTTGTGGTAATGCCCTGGAGAAATTAAACAGGATTTTAAAGTATCATGAAACAGTTGTGTATCCTTGTTATGATGGTACAGCAACGTTTAGCGCCAACGTTACAGATTTTAGACACCGTAACAAAAATGATGGCTCCTGATGCTGCTGCCGCTGCTGTTATTGTTGATCATGATGATCGATGATGATCATGGTCAAGTTAGGTACTGATGACGTCACAAGGTGTGAAAGTGTTGGAGTCAAAACACAAAATAGAGGATATCTCTGAACGTAGGGGTGCAATGCAATTAGAACTTGGCACATGATGCATATTTTAATGTTGTTATGCAAACAGTCTTGAAAACAGAAAAACGCCGTTATTCCTAATTTTGAAAGGTCTTTCAAATCAGCTATTTTTTAATTGCTTGTTTTTTTTTTCATTTTATAGGCACTTAAACGCTAAACTAAATTTTGTGTTTATATTCTCATTAGATAAAGAGGTTAAAATACATCGATTGTTTTTTGAGAGGATGGGGTGGCTGCACACAGGCTGCCCTGTCTTGACTAGCCTCATTTTCATGTTTTGCCAATATAAATCTTCCCTTAACTTTCGATTAGTCAGACTTATAGCCGCAAAACTCCATACGCTGATTAACTTTGACTTACTCTTCAACACAATCTAATTAACTCTTTTGACAAATGTTTCTTCAGGGAATCAAAAAATAACAGCTGCCCTATTTGCATAGGGTCTATACGCGCAATAAATATCTTCTCCGTCTTCCTTAAGCAATAAAGACCTCCAAATATGAAAGTTCTTTTCGCTACAACGGAGCTTAAACGTGGAATGAGTTACCTGGCAGCACAAGGAAAGAAATATTCCATATGTCGAAAATTTAAAAAGGGCCTTAAACGGTATTTCCGAAATTAGCATTATGCTAGTCTGTGTACAGCCACTTAATCGTCGATAACGCGAGGTTTTGATGAATAAGCTTATTCATCAGTTATCTTTCAGTTTATAGGCTTATTTATCAGATATTTTTGTTAAATGTTACTTCATTGGTTGTCTTTGTATAATTAGTTCCTGCACACTTGGTCACATGTAATTTTTGTTTAAGTATAAGTATGATAATTATTTTAATATCATAGAAATAATTTGTAATTTCACATGTGAAATGATAAAATTGCCATGGCAACGTTTGCTGCGAAATTTCTCGACACAATAAAGAAGTAAAAAACCCACGATTGTGAGCGTAATTTGTCAAAGGTAATCAAATCGTATACTGGTGAAATCGGGAAATAATTTCACTTGCGTTTTCTCAAAATTCTAATAATTTCCCTAAGGCTCGGGCCCCGGAGGGGGGCGGTTCTCCTTGTAATCCAGACCCTATTTACCCAATGCATGCCATTTTCAGACCTGACCTTGAAAATATACACCCGTTTTACACCCGCTAGGTAAAATTTAGCTAGGATGATCATCGGTTACTCGTCCCAGTTACTGAGAAGAAAAATATGTTTATAAGCTTTTGTAAATGTCCCCAAAAACCATACCCAATTTCAGACCATAAAAGGGCAAAATCTATATCCGTTTTCAGACCAAAACGGCTCAAAATCCATTCCCTTTGGAGCGGCACACACCGGGGGCTCGGGAAATTATAAAAATTTTAACAAAATGCGCGAGAAATGATTTTCTTATTTCACTAATCATTATTTTATTACCCATACAAACACAGGGCTCCATTTAAACCAGCCGCAGCTGAATTGGACTAGCCCGTCTAAATAAATAAAAATTTTATCGTATTTGTTAATAGTTATTATTATTTTTGTGTTTCTAATGCACAACTCAGTTCACATGATTGTTACCATTTGTCGTAATAGAATAGTAACGAAAGGGAAAGCCTCTGTTAGAGGCAGTATCCGTTACCGATATGTCTGATGCGCGCTAAAGGTCACCTGCATACTTGTCAAGTCTCCACATATTTTTGTTAACAAATTTCTGAAAGGAAATTATCTCGTTAGTTGCAGAAAAAATAACTTTTTTATATCTTCCTTACCTCCATCGCATTGTTAAGGTTTAAGCAAAGTCACAATCGTAATAAACAACGCCAGTTACATATCAAGGTAAAAAAGGGTTGAAAAAAAATAAATTAATGTCTGCAGTAATTCTGCTTCGATGCACCATTCACATGAAATTATGGGAATGACAAACACGACCTTATGACATTAGCGCTTTGTGGTTGCAGTACGTGATCACTGTAGGATAGTGGTAAAGGAGAGAAAAATTCAACAATTACCTTTAATTGTTCGTCGAAGCTAACAAAGCTGTGTGCTAATTTAATTTAATTCATACAACACCAGTCCGGCCCAGATACAGTACACTTCCCGTGGTAACGAAAAAGTGACTGAATATTAACAACACGATGAGACATGATTCTTATTCCTTCACCTAAGCAAAAATAAACTGAATATATTTCTTGCCTACCACTAGCAATGTCATAGTTCCCTGTTCTTCTGTCCTGTTTAGCGGCTGCTTCTTTCAGGGCATTTTGGATTTGATGAATTTGCTGGGTGAACTTTGCATCGGCGGTTTTCATGTCGCGGGCTACTGTCTCGATTCTCATGAAAAGTGCAAACGTCAAAAGTATCGCAACAGCAGATAAAACTGAGGAACCTTTGTGAAGTTTTTCGCTCAACTGTTTGTGTGATGACTTCATTTTTGGCTCTTGTACGCAGTTGTCCATGGTGTATCAAACCGAACTGTGGGATTACTGTAGGATATGCGATACCGATACTGAACATGTGATCCCTGCAAGGGTTTAATTATAAACGACCACCAGCAGAGAATTATAACATCCACATTAGCTGTTTAGCAAAACTTTAAAAGGCTTGTCTGACGCTATCGATCGCGAGGATGGCAGAGGATTAAAACCTGAAAAAAAATGCCATTTTTTTTTCAAATTCTCAACCCATCTCCTGCAAAAATGGAAAACCAACTACAGTAAAAACCCGCATGTAAGAACCTAGTGGTTTAAGAACCTGCTGGCAGAAATTTTCCATTTTAATACCCCAAAATATAAGAACCTTTTTAGCCAAGCAAATACAAGCAGGTTTTTATATGAAGGTTGTAGTACATTTTAATGCACAGCTCTTGTTGAAAAGATGCTTTTACCGGTAATACTACATATACTTTATTTAGTCACTTTTGTTAGACTTTTGCCAATTCAGTGACGAATAAATGCTATATAGCGAAGGAACAAACCAATTTTATTATCTTTTTCTGGTAATCAACAACTTTGTCTTCACATAGACCCTCACCCTACATGCTACACCCTCACCCTGCATGCTACACCCTCACCCTGCATGCTACACCCTCACCCTGCATGCTAAACCCTCACCCTACATGCTACATCCTCACCCTACATGCTACATCCTCACCCTACATGCTACACCCTCACCCTGCATGCTACATCCTCACCCTACATGCTACACCCTCACCCTACATGCTACACCCTCACCCTGCATGCTACACCCTCACCCTGCATGCTACACCCTCACCCTACATGCTACATCCTCACCCTACATGCTACACCCTCACCCTACATGCTACACCCTTACCCTGCATGCTACACCCTCACCCTGCATGCTACACCCTCACCCTACATGCTACATCCTCACACTGCCTTCTACACTCTCGCCCTGCATGCTACACCCTCACCCTACATGCTACATCCTCCCACTGCCTTCTACACTCTCGCCCTGCATGCTACACCCTCACCCTACATGCTACACCCTCACCCTACATGCTACACCCTCACCCTACATGCTACACCCTCACCCTACATGCTACACCCTCACCCTACATGCTACACCCTCACCCCACATGCTACACCCTGACCCTACATGCTGCACCCTCACCCCACATGCTACACCCTCACCCTACATGCTACACCCTCACCCTACATGCTACACCCTCACCCTACATGCTACACCCTCACCCTGCATGCTACACCCTCACCCTACATGCTACACCCTCACCCTGCATGCTACATCCTCACACTGCCTTCTACACTCTCGCCCTGCATGCTACACCCTCACCCTACATGCTACACCCTCACCCTACATGCTACACCCTCACCCCACATGCTACACCCTGACCCTACATGCTGCACCCTCACCCCACATGCTACACCCTCACCCTACATGCTACACCCTCACCCTACATGCTACACCCTCACCCTACATGCTACACCCTCACCCTGCATGCTACACCCTCACCCTACATGCTACACCCTCACCCTGCATGCTACATCCTCACACTGCCTTCTACACTCTCGCCCTGCATGCTACACCCTCACCCTACATGCTACACCCTCACCCTACATGCTACACCCTCACCCTGCATGCTACACCCTCACCCTACATGCTACACCCTCACCCTACATGCTACACCCTCACCCTGCATGCTACACCCTCACCCTGCATGCTACACCCTCACCCTACATGCTACACCCTCACCCTGCATGCTACACCCTCACCCTACATGCTACACCCTCACCCCACATGCTACACCCTCAGCCTACATGCTACACCCTCACCCTACATGCTACACCCTCACCCTGCATGCTACACCCTCACCCCACATGCTACACCCTCACCCTGCATGCTACATCCTCACACTGCCTTCTACACTCTCGCCCTGCATGCTACACCCACACTCTACATGGTACACCCTCACCCTGCATGCTACACCCTCACCCTACATGCTACACCCTCACCCTGCATGCTACAACCTCACCCTGCCTTCTACATCCTCACCCTAGGATAGGATGGAACCACAAAAAATTGAACCAACTCTTATTTCCCATATCCTTCCAAAAATCTTACCACACTTGTGTCCCTTGTAAAGTTCTCAACTGAAGCAGAATGCTGTTTAGAGACCCATTCCGCCTAAGCGCCTTCGCAATTTGAGCCAGAATTCGTTTCTCTCTGTAAACTTGCCTCTTACTTCTCATGCTATCCGACTCCAAACCACAGACAGGCGTCGTCTAATCTAGATGCTCTAAGTTTTTAGGGACTTCGATGCTATCATCATCAATCATCAAGACGAAACTGCTGCTGGTAGCTGAGTGACTTAAACAAAACACAATAAACACACGAGACAACACAGTTCGCTCGTCTTCTACAGTTCTGTTTTTATTTTTCACCTTCAAATGATTTGCTGAACCAATCAAAGGCCCGCATTACAAAATACTCCAAAGCGTTATTTACTGGTTCGTGGAAAAAGCAGTCTAAACTGATAGCCTACACGCGAAAGACATGTTTCAAGATCCATTACAATAGATATACACTATAAAATTTTGTACTTCTGATATTTATAGATGGAACCCATATATCGATGTCCTATCCGTGAGCAGCTTTTTAGAAGATCTCTAATTGTCTCTACCTTCTTGTCTACCCGTATCTTTCTCCCTTCCCGTCTTCCTAGAATAATAGTACGGCTGAAAAATTACCTTAAACCAGTAATCCAATCCAATTGGCGTAAAACTTTATTGCCATAGCGATCTTAAGATCGGTTAAAACACCCTAATTGTAACAAATATTTTTGGGCAAATAACTTAAAAATGAGCAGGTGAAAGTTCTTTATTATTATTAGTTTTGACATATATGTCTAAACTACAAATGAAACAAAACGTATATTTTTTGCGTGTGTCGGTAGCACTCACGACTGCCTTTCAAGATAAGGAACTCAACCATTGAAATATATTTTGTAAAAAGTGCTTGTTAAGTCAATTAAGTTTTTAGATGACCATCAAAAGATAAAAATGTTGGTTATGTTCAGCAATAAAATTTGATGTCAGAGCTGCCTCGGTCATTTCATTGATTAAAGTCTGTCCAAAAAGCAAATTCCCAACGTCATTGAAATAGCTGCGATAGAACGTCAAATTAAAAGAAGGAACTTTTAATTTTCTCATTGTTTTTTAGCTAGTCATGAGTGCCTCGCTTTACTTTTGTATTTTTTAAATGTTTTGTAACAGTTATAACCGTCACTTCTGAAGATGTATACTTGGCATGTTGAACCATACGAAACGTAAAGTTTATGCGTTGTCTATTGATAATGTTTGTAACCGACGTTTGTTTTCTTTTTCTTCTAGAGTCGAACTAATCTTGTTGCGCACATTTAGGCTATATCTAATTATTTTGGTACTGTAATTTACTTATTATAAGGGTGTCATTAAGGGTTGACCATTGGCCGTAAAAAAATGTGCGTAAAAGTAATCAATATAGTCAAAAAAATTGCTAAAAATACCTTGCCGTTTACCCTAAACTGGCTGAATAATATCAATACGTTGGGAAGCTTAAAAAACTTCGTAGGTTGCGTGGCACTTGTTACTACATTGTTGCTACATCGAACTCATTTAATAATATCAATATCAGCCGTAAAAATAAGCAAAAAATCCGTTTTCCGTAGAAGCTACTACCCCGGCCTTTGAAACTGTCTATTATGTTACAGTCGTTGTGATTTTTCTACAGTGATGTAATAGTCACCTGACCGTGGCCAGCTGTTTTATGACAACATTCATTTTGCTGATTTGAGCCTGCATTGTATGATCCTCCCCCTCCCCCACAGGAATCACTTTCATTATCTCCACTACTTCCCCCAGAGTATCCTCCCCCACCTCCAGCACCCCCACCAGTTCCGAAAGGACCAGCCCCTCCTCCAAACCCACCGTCGATATTGTTATGTAAGGATCTTCCGCCCACCCCTCCCTGAAGAAATCCCTTTCCACCTTCTCCACCTGTTCCCATGGCGCCACCAAATTGCGTTGAGCTTCTTCCACTGGAGTAAAACCCGCCGCCGCCACCACCTAGAAAGGTAAATGTGAAAACCAGACTTCTCACAAGCGTATCAAAAGAAAGATATATTATATAATAACTGAGAGAATTCTCGCTTTTTTATTGGTCTAGCCGGCTATGGTCAAAGATACTGTATACAATAACCGATAAAATTATCGCAAGCCAATTGGTCGAGAGCTTAGGACCATGCAAGTAACAGACTGTGGAATTGATATAGAAATTGTAGCGCAAAAAAAAAATCGAAAAACTTGAGTGAGTTATGAAAAATGAGCTAAAACATTGTCATAAAATAAAATACATTTATACGATTTTTATAGGTAATCATACGGTTACGAGTTCGATTTGGAATTAATTTGCAAGAGTTAGTTTTTCAAAATGCTGACGAACCATTTCGGCGAGTTTTTGAAAAACTCACAAGTGCAATTTAATTCCAAATTGAAAGAGAAAAACCGTATGATTTCGTATTACGTATTAATGATATAAACATGAAAAAAATTCGCCTGGAGAAAGTGCTGGAGGATCTTACTGCAGTCAGGAAGCGAGATTGACGAGGATTTGAGATTGGTTGATGAAGATCAGCTGATAATGCTACGAACTGAAAGCGGTTCGTTTAAAACATTTGCAACCATAATCCAGAATTTCGATGTGTAGTTTGCACTGGTGCTACACTTTTTGCACTGGTCTGAGCAATTCAGCATCGAGTAGTTTTTTAAGCTTTGTAAAGGATTAATGCACAGTTAGTGAAAGTTTCAGCATCACAACCTCAGAGGGATTGACATCCATTCCCTTTACCCCCTTGTACGTCGACGGGTTAACAAGGAGTTCAAATTGTAATAAATATGATATTAGTTAAATATAACAGAAACAATATTGCTCACCTGAATTGCTACTATCAGCAGTTTGTGCGCCATGTCCATTGCTCCCCCCTGACCATGATCTGTACCCAGGGTTCCCTGTTGTGCTCGTGCTGGCATCACATCCTGAATGTCTTGAAGTGACAGTTTCCACGCCACCTCCTCCACCAGCTATTATCAAAGGTGTGTTGCTTCCTCTCACCACAAATGTACCCCCACCCCCTCCGGCGGAATTATAGACGCCGTTGATTCCTCCTTCTTGGCCAACAAGAATTTGAATTGTTTCACCTTTAGATAACCTGAAAGTTCCAATCATCCTTGCACCTCTTCCTCTGTACTGACCATTGTTACTTTGTAATCCATAACCCCCAGCAGCTCCTATCGCTTCTATTCGGTAGTCACCAGTGTAAGGCACAGTCCACTGTTGAATACCGCTGGACAGTGTAACTTGACTGTCGTGATCGCGGCCTGAGTAGTGACTGCCAAGTGATGTCGGACCATTTCTTCCACTCGCCCCAAGGTTGGTAAAGACAGCCTCAAATGGTACTAGCAAATTAAAAAGTTAATGAGTGCAGAATAATTCCACATGTCAATGGGAATAAAAGAAGGTACGTATCTAGATTTTGAACTTATGGTTATTCTCTTAAACTTCTCGGCAATATAAGTCGAATGGTCTTTACGTGCATGCGATTTCAGCGTTCTCCTTTGCAAGCACGAATGTTGACAAAATACAGCCTTTTCGAGCAACACGCGCACTTTGCAAAAAACTCCCTTCACTGCTTGATCTGAACGCCCATTAAAAGTTTAGCGGGTAGCCTAATTTAGCGAGCGCTACAACATTTTGAGGGGGCATTCATAACCTCTGAAACAGAATTATCAAAATACTGTAGTTTTAGAAACTTACAGGAACGATACGTTAGCAAAACACGAGACTAAATCCAACGTGGAAATATAAGAATACAGTCAATAAAGGACATCTAGTCTCTTTCGGGATAAATGTTCACGAATTTCTAAAGGCGGCATAAGAACGATGTCATCATCGATTACTTTTGCAAAGATGAACAACATGACTCGGACTGGAGTGTTAACAGCTGACGTCAGGTGACCCTACCTGATTGTGAGCATGTTTTCCCATCCCCAGCAAACCCGTCTTTACACGAGCAAACGTAAGAGCCATGAATATTCCGACAGTCAGCATTGATGTCACAGACTCCGACAGAGGCACTGCATTCATCGATGTCTGAAATTGTAACAATAGAAAAATCAGCATATATTAAAAAGGGCTGACCAACTGAGTGTCTGACCGCCTGCCTGACTGACCGACCGACCGTGACTGACGGATTGATTGGTTGAATATTATTAATTTAATTTGACTTAATTTAATGACTTACAGATCTAATGACTACAAAGCCATGCACTTATCAAATGTTAAACCGGAGTGGAGGAGGCCAGGCATAGGTAGGACATTTGAACTGAGCTGAGACTTTCTGTTGGGCAGGCCGTTTGTGTGTGGTCAAGAGTGACTGTCACTAAAAGGCAATAAAATGTTGCTTTAAAGTCCATTACAACGGCCAAATTAAAAGACCCCACTAGACAGGAAAGACAGCGCAAGTGAGTCGAGTCGATATAACATCGCAGTCCTCGGGCTGTGTGAAACAAGATTGGCACAGCCTTGACAAATTCGCTTGATCACAAGAGAAACTCTCTTGTATTCTGGTCACGGGAAAGAGCAAAACACCAGCCTCCCCACCTCGAAGTAAAAAAAAAATGGCGCTGGTTAGGTCATACTCTGAGAAAGCCTTTTGCCAATGTGACCAGGTATGTGAAGGCCTAAAATGGCGTGGTGAAGATCAACTGAGGCTGAAATACAATAAACTGTACTGAAATGGCAGGGACTTGAAAAAGTTGACATGGACAGGAGGTTATGGAGATCTCTGGTGGACGACCTATGTTCCAATGGAAATTCAAGGGTTTAACTCAAGTAAGTAAGTCAAATCTCCATCCTATACCAGGCCTTTCTCTCCCTCCCTCCCGCCTCCCACACACACCTCATTAGACCATTGATTAATCCATTATATATCTACCGCTCTTATCGATTATATATCTACCGCTCTTACCTGAGCATGTTTTCCCATCTCCAGTAAGTCCGGATTCACAAATACAAATATAAGATCCGGGAGTATTTTGACAGGTGGCATTGATGTCACACATGGGAATCGAAGCACTGCATTCGTCAGCATCTGTTAAAATGTATGTTTGAGCCATTCGTCAATTTCATAACTGCAGAAATTCTCGCACGCTCATTGGCTCATTTTCGCGGTCTAAATATTCATCGAAACACGATAACTTATTATGACGCCATCATGCGCGCTTCAGTTGAAAACTGAAGCGCAAAACGCAAAACAAAAACAACTTCAATCGCTCAAACTGTTTACAGTCTTCGGTGCTGTTAGTTCTCAGAAATAAGCCACAAATTGCATCCAAAGGGAGTCCTTAGGGGAGATCATCAAATTTTCAAGATGAATAATTATCGGGATTGAATTAATCTGTGAAGGGAAAACTCCAAATTAAAGAATGTCCAACAGTAGCAATTAAGCAGATACGATTTATATGCGAATGCAACCATAATACTACTGGAACAAAGATCCAAAAAGAAAATTTCAGGCTTTGAAGGATTCCAACCCACGCGTCACCAGTGCACTGCTCTACTAACTGAGCTATCAAAGCCACATGAGAGCGGCCGTATGTGGGTTAGCCCTTAAAGTGGACGAAATACCTGGCGGGGTATGGTGAATAATAAATTAAGGAATGTCCAAAGTTTGACGTGAAACTTGTTGAAGAGATCGTTTATTTTTGCCCTGTCAGCAACGAGTGGACCGAACTTTGTATTTTTCCAGAATTTCCGAACGGAATAAAGGTTAGTTGTTAAAATTCTGTTTCTACAGTTTGGTTTTGCGTTACTTTACGAAAATTGAAGTTTGTGATTTTGTAGGTTTCGAATCGCTTTAAAAATATCAATTCAGGTTCGCTCGCACTTTTCGCGAAATTGAGTCTTCGCTTAATCATTTTGGCTTCGTTTTGCGGCGGCCTCGTGAGCCAACACCAAATTTGACAATGCGATGAAGAAATTTCGTGGTCGATTACAGGACGTACCACAACAAGCTCACGTCTATTTGTTAAATATACCAAACGTGAACTAACAAGGGAAATTAACATTAATATTTTTCATGTATAATAGCATTATCTGTTCTTTTCGGGCGTTGGTGTTCTTGGAAAACGTCATCATTTGACGTCATCAGTTTCTCATGGGACTTACAATGGTCCCAAGAGAAAACAGAAACAATGCTTATGCAAACTTTTGAGGACAAACTAAGAGGATTAGGGTATTTTCTGAAGTGGCCTATACTGAAGACCACATGTACACATCACATGAAACATTTTCCACATGGGACGTTTTACGCTGGATTGTTGCAATGTTTTCATTGCTATTCTGGTTAAGTTTTGTTATCATGCATTTTTTGTTGTTGTTTTCGTCGTTGGTGCTTGTTTTAAGGTCATTCCCCTAAAATAGAACTGACAATAGATTTTCGTTCAAACTCTGCCCATTTGTTGTTCCTCGTAAGGGAATGAAAAAGAGGGGTTCCCATATTCGTTTAGGAGCAGGAGCACCTCGAAAATACCCCATAATTCGTTAAAATATCAGCTTCAGAAATGTTTTCATTTGACTAGCTCATGCCACGTCTTATGGGAGAAGAAAAAATAGGGAGAAAGCAAAGCAAGGGAAAAGATAGATATACTGTATCGCCTTCAAGGAACAATTTAATATATGTTTCATTATGAGAGCACGCATTTCCAGTCGACTTGTTACAAGTATGCAGTGATCTCGAGGCCACAATATCTGTTCAATAAGTTCACGTTTCCGTCGATTATTTACTTTTCTGCAATGGGAATTTGTTTATATTCCTGTTATAGGAAGAAAGTGATTGCTAGTCTCAGAAAAAGGGTAAAAAATTATAGGTCACCGTACTTGTTTACGAGAAAACGACGATTTATCTCCTTCACGAGCAAAGCCGTAAATAAAACGCCGCAGTGTTCTTTAGGTTCGCGCGCTGACGACGCAATAAATCGTGCGCAGTAAGGATGCGCAATGCAATACAGGGGAATGACCTTAATAGGCATGTACTAAAACCAGGACCACAGGAACACCGGGACACCACAAAACAGCGAACACCGGAACACCGGAACACGTAACACCCCGGAACACCAGAAATTTATTGGCATTTTATTGTATTTCTGGTGTTCCGGGGTGTTCCGGTGTTCCATGTTTGTGGTGTTCCGGTGTTCCGGTGTTCCTGGTTTTAGTACATGCCGTTTTAACACGGTTCACCTTCTGTTTCCATGTTGCAGGATGCGAGAACCGTCTTTCCAGGTATAATAGAATCAAACCAGTATTTGCCGCTGACCGCTTGTCGTCCTTCACTCATCTTGATCTCTTTGCACGTTTCAGCGGGCAGCTCAGGAATGGAACCGATAGGAACTGCGGAGACAAAACAGTTATTTTTCTGCACAATGGCAAATGGCGCGAGCATATAGAAAGAACAATAAAGTGGCCTCTCTCCTCCGCGAATTCTGAATTCCCTTCTCCCCAGCCTCCACGCGCTTTCTTTTCACCTCTCCCAATTCCCTTTCCCGAAAATGAAAGAGGCCTCTGCAGAGGAGAGAGATAAAGTGGCTCTAACCGTCAAAGCTAGGGTCTAGACAAAAACAAGTTGAGGAAGGAGAAAGGCCCCATATTATACAATTAGCTACAATTGTAAAACCGTTTGAGATTAGTAGGAATATTAATTAATAACACGCGATTTAACAGTATGTGAAAATCGTCAAGCTATTTGGAGAGCAAATAGTGTAATTAGTAATTTTAATTTTTAACTTACGATAGAGGGTCACTGAATTGTCAGTTTTTAACTGTTATGTGTTATTCTCCATAAATAAAGTTGTTATACCTATTATAAGAAGTGTTAGCGTTGCTGGAGGCGATAACCCAGATCAGCTCTACCTTCTTGCGTGCTGTCAAAAACTTCCCAAGTGCACCGTAACTCGATAATGCATCGGCTAAAAGCATGGAACTTATGAAGTATTTTTTTAACGCACATCAAAATTGGCGCCAAAACGCGTGCAACATAAAAAACACTGCAACCTGGTTTCCAAGGTTCTCTCCTTCGCGTTCCCTGGAGGAGACGGGAAGGAGAGGCGTGCTTACGTTATCAGCGTACAATATTTGATTTTGTCCACCATAGTGTACACATAAACCTGTTCTTCTATTTTTGTCCTCCATAGTATGTATGTAAACCTATTTTCTATTTATTTTTCGCGTGCATTGGCCACTTATGGTTTCCTGATTGTATCTCATGTTACTTGCCTCTCTTCTTGTGGGGTCTAAAATAATATCTGCCAGCATTTGGAATAAAGTCCTCAGGTCTAGCTTCCTTGGTGCGATTATTCAGTTCACATACGTCACCGGAAATGACGTAATGAAAGCTGTGGCATCTGAAATCGTTGTTACATGCCTGAAGACACTCAAATGAGATCGATGTATTCAACCTCTTGAAAGTGTGCCCCCTTAGCATCATCCCGAAGATGGAATATTCACCCTGTGTACAGTTTTGAGAATGAACTTCACAGAATATCTGACACACTATGAAGAAATCTATGACGCTTAAACGCGGGGGCTCGGTATAAATAGGGCTATGTTGTTAATTTGGAAGAAAAAATAAAGAAATAAAATAAAATTGCTATGCATAACTACTTTTTTATCAACTGTTAATTAATGTTCTGCGCCGTAAATAATGCCCCAAGAAAGGTAAACAACTAGCTATAGACACCATTCGTGAACTAATTAAGTCTACTCATTAATCCAGCTATTGAATCATCCATTGAATCATCATCATCATCATCATCATCATCATCATCATCATCATCATCATCATCATCATCATCATCGTCATCTTCGTCATTTTCCTCGTCATTTTCCTGGTCATCGTCGTCATCTCCTCTTAGCATTATTATCGCCATCATTATCATTATCATTGTCATTGCCGTTATCGTTATCGTTATTATTGTTGTTGTTATTACTGAAGCTAAATACAAATTGTAACAGGCTTCAGTTTGGTAAAAACCCATCAATAAAACGTATCGCTCTTGGTTCGTCGCAGCTTGCATGGATTATCTAACCGCCCATTGACCCTAACTAGCAACTTTACGAATGCCAAGTTTCAATGTTGCATATATATTTCACTACTTTTGTATTGCCTAAATATTTGTCATATCTTGGTACTTTAAATTTAAATAAACATTGCACTTTAAAATTGGTTGCCCTGTGTCTGCGGTCACTAAAAAACGGGCTCCTCTTGGTTTCTAGTCGTTGCGGGACACAGGTGAACAGTTCTTGACAGTCGTAGGAGTTATTAATATTGCTAATAATTCTCGTGATCCATTCAGAAAGTTTCAAGCACAACAGAAGTTAAGTTGTCATATTATTCTTATCATCTGTGATACATTTATGCCCATTTAATACATAATACTGTTTCATTGTATATTTACTACCAAATATTCTTCCTACCTTAAATTCCTGTAAGCTGTTTATACCACAACTGTTTTACAATGACCACACTTAGCATTTTAAATTAAAAATTGCTGTATGTTCCCTGGCTTGCATTAATAGCTTGGCAACTTTGAGGCAGGTATAAAGTTCATTAATATTTTATTTGTGTGTGCGAGCTCACAACCAAGTGTCTAAAATAAAAATGATAAGTTGATAGTTTTAAATTTGAGAGGTTTCATTGACGTCTTATGTGTATATATTTCCCAAGTAGGTCTGGAACATCATTATTTCTAAATATTAAATTAAAGCCAGTTACTTAATTTACCAGGTTATCACATGCAACCTTCACAAACACAATAACTGTATTATTGACACAATTATTTCTGAGCTCCAACGGTTTCTTAGGGGGTATTCAAGGCTACAACTGCATGAAATCCCATTCTGCTGATCGTCTCATCAACGTGGTGTGTGGGAAGGTATCGCATTTTTGAACAAATAATCCTGCATTGGTTCTTGTAGCAGGACGGGGTAGAGTCCAATTTGTCAGTAATGTTGCATTTGATACACAAAATCGAACGATGGAGAAGCGGGAGTCCGATTTGTTATTAAATCGAAAGTATAATAACATACTGAATGACTAACGAGTACTCGGTTTTATTAATTTACCATAGCTATAACAGCATTTAAGGAAACAAAAACAAAAAACGTAAACATTTAAATTTGTTTTAAGTAAAGAGCAGAAATTGACGCTGTCTTTTCACACGCTTGCTACTGGGGAATTTTTCAACTTCACTTAAGTTACCTGACTTCCTTTCATTGACCAAACTGATAACACGCACGGGGCGACGTTAATTGAATAAGACTGTAGAAAACTACGTGAAGGTTATTTTTGGCAGTGAAGCCTGTTGGAGTTGAAAATAATGATGTTCAGATCACTCACTGGGGTTTTAGACTGTTGTCGTCACTTGAAGTTTGTACACATTGTGCAAGCCCTCAAACTTGTTTTCCTTTTATAAATAATGAACAGCTTTAAATGCTGGAAGAGAAAACCGCACAAACTAAGAAAAGCACAGCAAGCTTTCGCATGTCTCAGAGCGGTGTGGAAAGCAAGAGCCCTATCTCTAAAGACGAAGTTGAAAATTTTTAATGTCAAATCTGTACTTCTCTACGGCTCAGAGACCTGGCGGCTAACCAAAACTATTCTATCCAAAGTGCCGACGTTTGTGAATAAAAGACTCCAACAGATACCTGGCATCTTTTGGCCAAATACCATTACGAACGAGGAATTATGGGCAAGAACAGGGCAGGAGTATTGTAGGACTCACCATCAAACGAAGGAAGTGGAAATGGATAGACCATACGTTGAACTCCCAGGGGAAAGGAAAACCGGGAAGATCAAAGCAGTCGTGGAGACGGACTGTTATGAAGAAAAACATCGGGAGAACTTGGGACGAAGCTGAAAGAATGGCTAACAACAAAGTCCGATGGAAAGCTTGGATGGAGGCTCTATGCCTCTCGAGGATTAATTTACAACAGAAAGCAACTACATTTGACTACTTCTAATCAATCATTTAGCCCTTGAGCAAGGATACATGCTTCGCTCGTTGATGAGTACAGACAACACGTCAAATTAAAAACGGCAGCGTTATATATAAAATTCCATTGCAGGCCGGAAGACAATCTCGTCCCAGATTCAGCGATTTTTGCGGTTACCACCAAGAATCTCGATCTCTGGCCGCCTCCAAAACCAAAAGTCCGCGATTCACGGTCTCTTTGACGAATGTGACAAACCTGATTAGATGAAAATTACAGAACGAGTACTCCGCACATGCTCAAAATTTGGAACCTCCCAGGTCCCTAGCGCAGACCAGGAATATCGAAGGCTTTGGATACAAGAATCACCACTGTGCATGCGTCATGCCCGCTCCCTATAGCTCACTGAATTGAATCTAAAATGATATTTTTTTTTCCATTATCTTCCTCAATCGATTAGAGAGGATACCTCTTGTAGCTGTTCACCCTGTTATTCTTTGTTGATCACTGATTAGGTAAAATACATGTATATCTCAAATAATATTCGCTCCGGTTTATAAATTCACAAAATTAACATTCAGAGGTAACCAGAAACAACATTTGCAGCACGTTCTGAAGCTAAACTTGGTAAGTGTTGTGTCCCGAACTAGTCGGTGATGGAAAGGATTCAGCAGGATTTAACCAAACAACAACGATGACTTTTATTCGGCCATGATGGCTCGTGCTCGACTACTCCTCCGAGAAGGTCTGGGTCCTAATGTATTACAACACTGAGAGGGGATCTGGGTCTAAATACACTACATCAAGAGCTTGGCGTATTGGGGTAAGAGCGAGATTTATGGTAATAGAAAACTATAGTTAATATGCAAGCAGATGCTGATGGATTAATTGCAAAATATATACCCTAAATGATTTTTAATTCATCAAAATACCTCTATTGCGTTTATTTTATCAACGTCTCCCAAAATCATTTGGAAATTCACATGCGTTTGCTTGGGGTCTGTGGCTTATTTGAAAGATAAAATGGTGGCAAATTCATGCTCACTAGTCCGTTTTATCGTGGCATCTGTTGCCAATGAGCTTGGCTAATGCTGCGTTCCAAATTATAAGAAAAAAATACATTTGGAAGATTTGTCTATCTCCATGGAAACATAATAAAGTCTTTGTAGCATTTTTTCTATATTTTGTCATCTGTGTAAACCTTGTTTCTTGCTGACGTCTTCCCAAGTTATACACGCAAATGCAGTATTGTTTTGAAAAGTTATCATTTGCGGAGCTGTAGCGGCACATTCGATTGTCTTGTTCCATTATTTCGTGACGACGTTTGCGCGAGTTTCTTCCACTCCGTTGAGAAAAAGGCAAAGAAAGGCAAAAAGCTCCATCCATTTCATCTCTCTGATCATTTAACAGTAAGTAAAAATTAGGAGAATATTAGTGATTATATTCGAAGGTCTGGTTCCTTCCCATTGCTATTTTATCTTTTTGTGAAGATGTTAATAAGATTAACATGAGACGATAAAGTTGTTTCATTCAGTTATTAATTAATTAATTAAATGTGATCGAATCATTTTGCTATATCTACCGAAAGCTGCGTAATCCGGCTCAACTTCGGTGTAGAAACCTATGAAACTCACGAGTGACGTAAAACAAAGGACGAACAAGACAAACAAGAACCTCGAAACAATATAGAACAGAAATACAATAGCTCAAAAACAAAGTAAAAAGTCACAGGTTTTTACACCGAGGTAAACCCCGCAATCCGCTCACTAAGGTCTGTTATTGTAACTAAGAGTGCCTTTGATCAATTAAAAGGCCAGGCCCGTTACTCGATAGTGTTATAGAAGTGTTCTTGTGGTGTTGCTTTGTCTCCAAAGCACAATTTACACAAAACAACATTTGTCTGCTCCAAGTTTGGCTTCCAGTATTACTAGGCAGCATGTATTCTATATTTAGTTATAAATAGTGTCATCAAACTAGCCTGGATTTTATACATGCAGTTAAATCAAGTTCTTCTTTGCGTATAGCCGATCGAAAGAAAAACACTGCTTATTTTATTTTAGTTTAGCTTCGGAACTTAAAATTTTCGGATATGTTGGATAAATAGAAGTTATTTGTCGGGCTCATTTTTATCTTTGTATTTAGAGCTCAACGCGACTTCTCTATGGTAATGCTGTACTTCATTGTTATTGTTAGTCTGTTAAGTTGGACGTCATTTGATGTCAATGCCCTCAAGTATGGTGAGTTTGATTCTTTCTAAAAAGAAATAAAATCGCAAAATGCGTTTACTAGTACATCCTAGCACGCATCTCCCTAGGAGACGCAATGTATAAATTAATGCGCTGGCCTCCTGATCAAACGGTCCGTGTTCGACCTCCGACGGCAATCATCGTGTTCTTGAGCAAGTCGATATTAGGCTCACAGTACCTCTCTCCATCCAGGAATAGAAATGGGTACCAGGAAGTAGTTGGTTGGAGCAAACAAAGAGAAGGCTGCAAGAGGGAGTAACAATACTCCAAGCCGCTTCATGATATAAAAGCCAGAGTTAAGCTAGTCGTTTACTGATAATAAAATAGATTTAGCCAAGCCTAAAAGCGGAGCTCCGTATTTTTGCTGGTGCCTAATAATTTCTCTGAAATAAATAATAATTATAAACGTCAACTCCAATTGCAGAATTTCCGCTACGAATTAACATAAAAATGCTGCCAGAAGAAAAAACATCGGACATCAGCTCGCGATCAATGAAGAAAACAAATGTTTGGTCAGCGGTCAACTTCAAAAAACACGTTACCTCGATGAGTTCCAACCTGAGCCCGCGATCTGGTCATGTGATACCGGTCAGCGGATACCTCTAGGTGTTGACAAGGCATGGCTATTTATGGCCGTCATGTTGCTCCGTCGTCGTCGTCGTGCGTACGCGCCCACGAGCAATACCGCTAGCCATGATAACCATGAGAAAATCAACTCATGGGTTTCGTTTTCTTTCCCATATGAGTATGTGGCTCCGCTTGGCGGCCCCTCGGGTCGCCGGAGCTCCGCTATAAATGTCATTTATGGAAGTTCGATTAGCAATGCATGAATTTTTTCGACTGGACTTCAGCAAAGGTTTTTTTCAGATAAGATCCGGCACATGTCGATGCTCCAGTGGACATGATATATTTTGCTGCGAAACACCGGCTAAAATTCAACTCCATACAAAGAGATATTTTTCAGTTTTTTATCTTTCTCTCCCAGGGGTTTCATAGTTTACACTGTACAAGTGAAAACGCTATTGACAGAAATTCTTGGGTCGACTGAAATGAAATTATAACCGGCGAATACTTTTAACATTTCATATTTAAGAAATAAAACTTTCAATTTTTTATGCAATGGATTGTGCTCCTGAAAACAGAAGGCTAGGGTTGGTGTTAAACAACGAACTAAACCCTCTTCTATTGAATCGAATCGTACTTTGCTGATTAACTGTATTTTTATATTCCATCGTTTCTCAGCCGAGTCTTCAAACCTGCCAATCCAGTTGCAGTGCTCCTGCCCCTTTGTGAACGTAATTAAAGTGGGTGGCATCAGCTACGAGGGTCCAGATGGTCAGCGGACGCCAGCGGAAAACATATACCCGGGGATAGAAGCCGCAACTGCTCGAGAATGCAAACAACAGCTGATCATGAACAATGAGTCACGAAAATGTGATCTGTATCTGAAAGGTTTTAATGTCCACCTGCACTCGGGGGCTAAAGTAGCCATCAGCTACGATTGCTTGGCAGACAGTAGTGAGTTTAATATAGGTGAGTGATTGATTCACTCGACTAACCGACCTATAGATCGATGAATAGAGGGGGTAAGTTTCTAAAGAAACTGTGGTGCTGCGTCGGTGGGAAGTATAACAATTTATTATATATATAGCGACAATTTTAGGTAATAAACCTTGCAGATAGAATTCTATATCTGCTATATTTTCACATGTGAGAAAAGCGATACGTCCAATCAGCTTCGCGTATAGCTTTCTTCACATGTGAAAAATATAACCAATCAGCATCAAGAGTAGAACGACCTAACCAATCAGAGCGCGGGAATTCAAATGGTTTCCAACGAGGTTGTGAAAACAACACGCTGCAAGTTTGCAAGCTCTCGAAGACAGTTTATGTTTTGGCTACAAATTTTGTACTTTTAAGAACTTTATGGAAAGGAAAGCCATCAGAAACACGCCAAGCAAAACCTTGAGAACACAGTTACGATATGGAAATGCTAAAATCATTCTCCAGGCGGAGCGAAGACAAACTAAATGTCGATAAGGGAAAGCCAAGAAATGAAAGACTTTCATTGTAGCTTTGATAATCCAAGATCCAAGCACTCTTGGGAACACCAGGGTAAAGTAAATATTTCACTTCTGAATATGGATTTACGTCGTAATTATTGTTTAATGAACCGACTCCTTGTATCATCACAACTTTTGTTCAAAAATTCGCCAGTTGATTTGCGTGCAGTAGTTGATTCACTTATGGCGACGTTTCTCGATGCGATAGCAAAAGCTTTTCTTTTAAAAAGTATGAACACAGTGTGTTTTATACCGCTATTTAAATAAAGTTCTTGTTCACGATAGCTTGTCGTCGCCGTAATTTTTCTTTTCTATTTAAAAGAGATCTCGCTTGGAAAGCCATCAGAATGCATTTGCAGCTTTGTTTTCCTCGTAGCGCTGCGTTTAACTCTTTAATTATAGACTAGAAAAATCGCTTTAAGTTTACAATGGTTGAGTACTCGTTATATATAATAAACAAATTACAGCATAGAAAGTGCTTTGTACGGATTATTATTCACTCGTCGCAAAACTTTGGAAAACTCACTCGTTCGCTGCGCTCACTCGTTCGTTTTCCAAAGTTTTGCAACTCGTGAATAAAATCCGTACGCCGCACTTTCTATGAAGTAATCTATATATAATTTGGTTTTATCAACTGGGTTGATAATGTGAATTGGCCACCGTAAAGAGATTCAAGAGCTGGCGTTTCGAGCGTTAGCCCTTCGTCGGATTCGCTCCGACGAAGGGCTAACGCTCGAAACGTCAGCTCTTGAATCTCTTTACGGTGGCCAATTCACATTATCAACCCAGTTGATAAAACCAAACTATAGATCGATGGCCATATGGTGAGAGGAAGAGAACAAAGTCTTCGTGTGTATTTAATCAAAAGTAACAGTAGATTTTGCCATTGTGTTCCATTAGCTTTATCAGAGGGTAGCGATGACATCAACTTGCAATGTCCGTCAGTAAAGCATACCATTGACATCAAAGAAATTAAAGTTGAAGACGGCCAAGTATGTATAAAACATAATAGTTATATAATGGCTCTTCGGAGCGTTATGATAGCAAGAATTACCATGCCAAGCCATTGCTACACTTCAAGGACCGTTCGTTCGCATTTCGTTGCCGTTCGCCCCGTTCGTCGTAAAAATGTGATAGTAAACGTTGCATCAACACCTGCACTTGATGCTGTAAAGACTGCCACTCAAAACCAGACTGGCCATCCACAGCCGACGCTGTTCCAGCCGTGACGTCATCACTGCCCCAAACGGCCACTTGGGTGCATAATCAATGGATGACATTGACCATTGAAACAACCTTTATGCAACTGAAGTGACCGCGGATTCGAGCGTCTCCTAACCATGTGGATACGCTAGTTGTAAGTAAAAACAGAAGCGTCCAAAACGTTTGTTACAATTGAATCTTTTCCTGTAATTTTCAGGTTCCTGTGTCTGTACTGAACGCCAACCAAGACTGTGCAAAACAGTTCTCGTTTCAAAAGGTGTTCAATCTTGTGCCGCTTGATTGTAACGTGAGGCGAGACGACAGACACGGGTGCATCATGGTGAGGTATGCGTGTGATAACGCAGATGACAACGGAGGTTCTCCAGTTTTCCCGCCTCCCGGATTTGGCAGATAGACCCCGCCCAGGTAAACGCAAGTCTCACTATGACAGCCAATTTCTTACCTTAGACTTCTAGTAATTTTGAGAATTAACACCACACCTTCGTAAAAGGCCTTCCTTTAAAAATGGAGCGTCTAAAAGTGCAACAGTTGAATTATAGTCTGGCAGACATTCGGACAGACAAACATACAGAGAAACAGACAGACGGATAACAAAAAGACACACAGACAGATAGAATGATAGGCAGGCAAGATAGATAGCCAGATATAGGTAAACCGAGCGACCGCCTGGGACAGAAAGACAGACAAACAGAGAGACAGACAGACAGACAGACAGGCTGACAGACAGATCAGACAGATAGAGGCAATGACGGACAGAGATACTTTGAGTTGAGAGCCTGAGTATACCATGAATGCAAGTGGGAGGTACTGACTTTACAAAGCAAGTGAGTCCAAGTACGAACTGCTCTTTAAGAATCCTATAAGCAATTCAATTCAATTCAATTTTATCCACACGACCGAGCCCAGACCACGCCCTGAAAACCCACCTTATTTATAGCCATGTTAGTCATGGATTGTGCCATCTTTTTAACTCGAAAACTGAGGCATCCCTATTCAGACTATCGGATGGTGTTTCTAACATTGTTCATTAAATCTCTTTTGACTTATACTGCAGGTATTGTTTTGGGCCTGTGATTACTTTGAAGCCTTACGATGCATTGCGAAAGGGAAAACTTCAATGTATGATTTATAAAAATAAATAAAGCATCCTTAGAAAAGATCTCAGCTTTCTCAGAATCTTTCCTCTTAAAAATAGGTAGTACACTATAGTTAAAATCGTAAAATAGCACTTGCTTTACACTATATAACGTATATTCTATTTCGTGGGTCATGACATTTTTTCTCAACTAAATATATACCCTTAGCTCCATCCACCCCTTGTATTTTCACTGCTATGGTATTGTTACACCAGACAGGCCGACCAATACCGATTAAAAGATACTGCCGAAAGATTCAGTACTGGGGGTTTGTTTAAAGGGACACTGTCACGCCTGATTATAGACATTTTTATGTTGTAATTTCTATATTATTGTGACAAATGCCACCAAATACACGAATAAATTTGATAAAAAGATGCCACAGAACAAGATAGAACAGGTATTTTGGGGAAGCAGTACAGGATTACAAGGAAGGAAGTTGATTACAATTCATCAGAATTCATTTCGGGACAGGATGTCCAGAAATCAAAGCTGAAATTCTGGTGAGATTTTAAATCTTTCAATAGCTTTTTTTCTCGTTAGTTGATAGCATATTTCTCCTTCTATTGCAAGACAATAAAGCACGATTACACAAACTACAGGCCATACTTATATCAGGACCCGGACCCGATTCGCGGCACATGACCCCTGAAGGACTTCGTAGTAGAAATCTAAGTTCGTTTTCACGTTAGCCATCATGTACTGTCATCTGTTTGTTTTGTACTTCGATAGACCTGCCCTTATCCCACCTTAATACAATAAGCAACCTGTGACTATGAAACCCCCATAACCATCCCATTGTCTCGCAGAATATATCTTGCGGGTAAAATTTGTTGAGAACTTCCATTTGGCTTCACGTCCCACAAAGAATTCGACTCATCATCGTTTTAATTACTTGTTTAAAGTTCCTTTTAATCGCTTCTTAACTCAGACGATGCACAAGAGCTGAATGTCATCGGGATGTAAGTGGCACCCAACTCGAAAATGCAACCTGATATTTGCTCTGTTGTAGTAGTTTGTATTTTGATGTCAAGTGCCTGGTCGAACTTTCTTTCCGTATCACAACACGGCCCTCGTCCATTGATAGGTGAGTCGATATTTTTTATTTTTTTGGTAATATGGTTTTTATTTTTAGACAAGACATCGATAAATTGTAGCAATATTCCAAATAATTTTTATTTTTTCTGATCGTTTTTGTTAATTATTTAAAGCTTTGCACAATAACCGTATTCCTATGGCGTTATGATATAATTTTATGGTGCGAATAACTTTGTTTTGAGGCCCTATTAGGGGTTTTTGGTATACGGAATATTTGGGTAAAAATTATGGCGATACGGGATATTTGGGGGAAAAATTAACGGGATACGGGATATTTAAACAAGAGATTCGGGGATATCGAACATAAACGTTGGAGATGCAAACCACCGCAATTAACGGGATGCGGGATAGTCAGATCCCCCACCCCCTCAATGGGGGCCCTGATTTCTTTGTTGAAAGAGGTCGAGTTTAGTGTCAAGTTCAAAACATGCCAGTACTCGTTTTAGTGACAGCATTGAATAAACAATTTGGTTTGATGCCGTAGTCAAGTCGGCCAAGAGAGCAGAATCAGCAAACTACTAACTATGGTTATATGTAGATAGATGTATACAGGCCAAGCAGAAATAGGTTCTATTAATAGAATTTCGAGTTAAATTTTAAGTGTGACATAGTTTTAATAGAATTGTTTTAGTTCCTCGTTTCAATGTGAATTTTGTTTATTTAAATTTTGAAAAGTTAGTTAACGGTTGTAATCTGAAGTGCCTTACAATATAGGTTACATAGGTTACAATGTGCGTCCTATGTGGACCATGATTAGTATCCTTATATTTTATATTGATGATGGCGATGATGATTTTGATGATGATGGTGACGATGTTGATGATGATGATGTTGATGATGATGATGATGAACGTATTTATATCCTCAGCAAAGTCCTATAGCTTACCCATAAAATTGACATGCGACGACCATCTTACAAGAAAGATTAATATCAGCGGCATATCGCTGTTTAAATTGAAGAGAACCGTCGAGGCAAATCGCGTGTTCCCAGGAATTCACTACCAGTCCCAATCCGAGTGCCAGCACACGTTCCATCCGCTGAACAGGACTCATCTCGCGGAATGCTTGCTCAATTTCTCAGGACGAAAGGTTCCTTCCGATGTCATGATTGTCGCAGTGTATCGATGCGTAACAACCGCTGACCAGCAGAACCAAGTGGTACACACAAGTAAGTAAGGTCTCACAGCGGTCCAACCCACTGTAAAAAGTCTGCATTCGGGCCTAGTGGCCCATCAGGCCGGAGCTGGCCGGTTTGTAACACACTGTACGATTATTAAAAGATTGGGATTATGGAGCAACGATAGACTACTTCGTTTTTCATTCAACCCTAACTGATATATAACCTAAAATTACCTTCCCTATTTCTTATAGGTTCCACGTAAAAAGGTCTCGAAAAGCATGTCCAGGATTGGCCGCTAATGAGATTTAATCTCTTTATGGCAAGCATTACAAAGCGTCCCCATTGATAAGAGTTCACTAAAACACACATAATGCTGTCAAATATAAAGTAATATGAAAATGGAAAATAACCCAGTCAAATACGACCTAGTAATTGAACAATACCTGCGTTCTGTTTTGGATATGTGACCCTTTCATACACCGGGGTGAGAGCAACACTATGAGGGTAAAGTGTCTTGCCCAAGGACACTCACTGTTTTGTACCAGGCCAGGGCTCGAACCCGGATCGCCTGATCCGGAGTTTGACAGCACACTAACCAATAGACAACC
>OX393573.1:13306610-13470290 GCA_947652115.1 Blastomussa wellsi
AATAATTCTAAAGTAATTCCTGTTAAGTTTACTAAAGGAGCAGGGAAATGGCTGTGTTTATAAAAGGTTTGGATGAAACGAATCTTTTCTATCAATGCAAAAAAAAAACAGTTTATTTTCAGTAAACCAACATTCGAAAGATATTGCTTTATCAGATCTAGACGGCTTAAACAAACGTAATTAGAGCTGCTCAGAAAAGCTGGCATTTCCCTTGGGGTCAGTTATTAATGGGCCGAAACCAATTGTGGAATTACAAGTGTTTTAGGCATCCTACTGATGAACGGTTATCGCAATTAGTTATTTTCACAGGAGCCCAACATTGAAATTGTGGTCTGCCCCCTTTGAATTAAGTGCTTAATAGACGCATGTATGTATACGCGTGTATGTGTGTATCTTCGTAAATGTACATTAATATCTTTCGCGTATTTACCTTTATAAAACGATTTCCCTCCTTCGCCCCCAGTGCCTTTTGCGCCACCAAAGTTCTGGTTTGAACGTCCATTGGTCTCAAAACCACCACCACCTCCCCCAGAGTAATTGTTGTCCCCTTCCTCAGCTCCTTTGCCTCCCGTCCCTCCTTGAAACTGTGATCCACCGTATCCGGGGTTTCCGTTGTTAGTGGTTGCACCGTGACAGCGTGCGCTGTCTCCCTTCATTTTGTCGACACCACCCCCACCCCCAGCTAAAAACAAGAAAAAAACATTGATGTTACGTTATGATGTAAAAAATAGTATCAAGGTTTTTACGATTTTATTTCTTCATAGTTTTTTTATACCCCATTCACACCAACAAAACTTGTTTAGCTAAACCAGGTTAGAAAAAATGAAAA
Organism: Blastomussa wellsi; assembly: GCA_947652115.1. Classification (NCBI taxonomy): domain Eukaryota; kingdom Metazoa; phylum Cnidaria; class Anthozoa; order Scleractinia; family Plerogyridae; genus Blastomussa; species Blastomussa wellsi. The sequence continues at coordinate 13,307,440 of OX393573.1, forward strand.
TAAGCAACAGAAGACTGAAAGACTAAATTTTACACAGGATTCATGTAAGTTTTAATGTGTTCTTTCATTGTGCCAAATTTGAAGTGAACAATCATCAGATAGCAACTTTTATGAATAAAACAATTTTAAACCGTGTTTAACTAAACAGCTATTAAACGTGTTTAAGCTTGGTGTGAATCGGGTATAGAGACGATATACGAAACACTCTCGAGAGTGTTTCATCACATTTCCAGACACCTCGACGTTCGTTAATGATACTCAGGCTCTTTTGCGTCAGCTGTAACAGAGCTCCTGTAACAAAATATTTCTCGTTCACTTCGGGTTTATGCATCATTCAGTAGGTGCATGGCGCGTTTTGTACATTGAAGTTGTCTTATAACTTCATTATAATCGCACCAGTAGAACTAAATTGAAACATTTTACAGTACTATTTGGTTTTGGGGATTTGGTTGCCTAGAGCATTATTCACAGCAAAACTGTCTGAATTCCAACTCTTGTCAGTCTTAATGCATTTTAAACAATTTCCTGGTATCCGGTGGTGATGATTTTGTTATATATACACGAATGCCAAAAGCAACAAGGGACACATAGAAGGGAGGAATGAGGTTAGAGGATAGAAGACACTAACAGTAACAGATAGCACTAACAGAGGAATCAAAAGCACATTCACATTTGTTACGTGACATCCTAACATACTTACCAATCAGTAGAGGTGTGTTGTCATCTGTAACCACAAACGTTCCCCCTCCTCCTCCGGATCCGCCAGACACGGTGTTGACGCCACCCTCTTGTCCAACAAGAATCTTCAAAACCTCGCCTCGCTTGAAATGGAAATTTCCCTTTGCGCGGGATCCACGACCACGCTTGCTCGCTACAAGAAAACAAAGCAATGCTTAGAAATACTTTAGGTGAGTGTTACACGCAAAGACTTTTGAGGAAGAAACTTCGACTCACGAGAAGCACAAACTATGAACGATGCGACCCAAATGTTGACTGGGAAAGTTCACCGCCGTGTGTGACAAAATGAAAAAATCATTGTCAGATGGGTTGCAAAATTCATGCTTCTAGGCTTTCAAAGAAAGAAAATATCTAAATTTTCAGAAAATAGAATATTACTAGGCTTACTAATGCTGCATACCCAGAATCCCATTTCGGTCTTATCGTTAGTGGTTTAGACTTTTCACATGGACAATTGAATTAGGCATATTTTGATATACGTAAGTTTGGGGAGGGGCACATATGACAAAGCTATAGAGAACGGGAAAATCCGCACACGAGTAAGATTCCATAACATACGACTCTAAAGATTCTAGAGACGTTGTTTGATTAAAATATAGGTTTTTTTTTTTTTTTTTTTTTACACAGCGCCTGGCAAAATCTGAAAGAGCAAACTAAGAACAAATTAACTTCAAGGCATATTATGCATATAACCTTGAAAACGTTCCGGCAGCAAAGATTTACGGCACCCTCCCCTCCCTATATACTTCAAATGATATTTTACTTACAAGAGGTGAACTTGTCATATCCCCCGGCAGCTCCTGCAGCCTCGATGATGTACATTCCAGTGGCAGGGACCTTCCAGAGCTGGACTCCCTTGTTGACTGTGACCTGGCCCTCATGATCTTGTCCCTGGTAATGCATCCCGACAGACGTTGGTCCCAGACGTCCCGTGGCGCCCAGAGTGGTGAACTTAGCCATACTAAACACTATGTTGAAATACGCAGTGTTAGACAGACCTTCTTATTTTTATCATACGGAAATTTAATATGTCGAAATTACTAACTGATTAACATAAAGTGAATGACATCAAGGTAAATTAAAGTAGCAGAGGTCGTTTTTTAGCACTTTCAAGTTCCTATATAGCGATTAACGGACTTGCATTTGGCTTGTTGGTACTTAAAGGCAGAGTTAAGGGTTTTTTTAACGGGGCATAGTATTGCTATGGCAACTACTTATGTCGAGAAAAACATATTTCAACTTGTTGATCAATGATTGGTGATTTGTTTCAATTTTTATCATTACTGTAACAGCAACTGATAAGTTGGGATATATAACAGTTATTCCATGAGCCCGCGTTGGATATGAAGTGATAAAATAACCAACGAGCGCGTAGCGCGAGTTGGTTATAATCACTTCATATCCAACAAGGGCGAATGGAATAATTGTTTTAGTAAATTCTCAAACCGGGTTTTGCCGCCATGCTTACTTCCGGTCACTTCCGGACTCCCGACTTTCCATATGACGTAAAACTCCGACTATTGGCTCATAGTCGGAGTTTTTTAGCCAATCAAAAGCTAGAAATGCAATAGTCGGAGCTGAGAATATACTAATAAATATTGGTCTATCAAAGTAAGGGCTGTATCATGCTCAAAAATGTTATCAGCACCGTAATTAGAATAATCAAATTGTCCGATATCAACATCTATAATTTTGTTTCAGGCTACCAGGTGACGCTACTCCATTCAGCTGATATCATTTAAAGAATCCTTCGAAACGCTTTAGTAACTGATGCAAACTTACCACTGTAACGCTTGTCCACACTGTGATTAGGATTGAAGATCACCCATTGCGTGACAAAATTCCTGAAATATTTCTCGCACGAGGCCTCTACATACATCAGCGATGGCAGACGGTCGGGTTTGTCTTCCTCTGTGGCGATCTGGACCGAGCCTACGAACACGGGATAAGGAAATTCGTACCCAATCCACTGCATGCCAGGAGGAGCGGCTCCGTTTGAAATCCATAGACTTTCAGGATTGTTATCGAATGCCATGCTGGGCGCATAACCTGCGAGGGAATTCATGAAAATAAAGCAGCCCAAATAAGATGTGTATTTCTAGAGACCAATCGGAACATGTTAAATAAGTTCAGAGTAATTAACAAGTATTGGACGAGGTTGAGCTAAATATCGTGATTTGTCAGTGGCAAGCAGGTCAATTAGTTGCCGAAGCCGAATGGGCAGATTATTATTCGTAGCAAAGTCACTGTTGAACGGTAATACCCATGAACAGACCATTATTCGTAGGCAGTTAAAAGTAGGTCACGTGCAGGGTTTGGGCCAATTAAAAGGGGGGGAAATGAATCGCATAATAATCTGATAATTTGGTTTAATCAACTGGGTTGAAACATCAGCCTTCGAATCTGTTTACGGTGGCTAATTCAAATTACCAACCCAGTTGATTAAACCAAATTATATTGTAATACTTCCCACCGACGCTGCACCACAGCTTCTTTAGAAACTTACCCCCTCTACGCGTAATAATCTGTTTTGTTGCTGTTGTTGGTTTCATTATTTTCTTTTAATAACTCTCCATGAACACAGTGAGAAATTTCTATAATTGATTTGTTCTCTACCAAAAGAAACTTTGGATCACAACAAATATAAACCTTTTTTTCACTTTAAACACTTGTGAGTATTCTCGAGAGTAACTGAATGTATATTTCTTTGTTTGCTTGTTTGTTCTTCTGTCTGTGCTAATTTTTGTTTGTTAATTTGTTTAATCTGCCTGTTTGGAAGTTTGGTTGCTTGTTTTTCCTGGCATAAAATTCGTTTCTTCTGGATCTCGTTATTGTTACGTTTTTGACGTTGTGGTTTCTAACAAGAATAGTGATCCATCATTCTCGATGTTTTCCTCTTGAATTTAGCAATAACTTTATTTCTGTAAAAAATTATATTATAATTTCAAGTGTGGAATAAGGAACAATCGCTGAAAGGGTGAATTTAGCAAAGTAATATTGAATATAATCATAACAATAATATCATAAGGAGTTTCTGAATGTATTTTGCCCCCAAAGGAGTAGCGCGCCCCTACTACCCACTCCGCCATGTTTATTTCAACAGCTATTTTGCTATAATATACACAAACGACAAGCAAAGTTTGACAAAATCTCGTTGTGTGTCTTATTTTAGAGGAATTTCTCACCTGGTCCAAAGTAGCTGCTTGCATAACCTCTCTTCGGGGAAGTGTTGAGCTGTTTGGTGGAGGTCGCTGTCTCGTAAAACTTAATTCCTGATACAACCCACAAGAAAGGCACATCAACAGCATTGCGAATTCTCCAGAAAGGATAGCTTCCATTTGTGAAGGGGCATTTGTCTGGACAGAAGCCTGTCTCGGAGTCGCATTCATGCTTGCCTGTGATAAGAGAAGATTAAGGGTGCTTTTCTTTAAAAGAAATCCAAGACCGGATTGTTAAATCCGAAAACGGATTTTGCGTTTCTTTTTTAAACGGACTAATCCAAGATCACTCGGAGCATGGCACATCAAAGGAACTGAAGAATCCTTACCCAGAGTGGATTCTTTGGTTCCTTTTATGCACCATGATCCGATTGATCTTGGATTAATCTGTTTTATAAAGAAACGCATAATGCATTTCCGGATTTAGTACCCAAGCTTTTTAAAGAAACGCACCCTAAGTTAAATAACACTGATTAATATAAATCTTCCTGATTTGCGTCCCTTCGCTTTAAACAGTCAGTTAAATTTACGATAATTTTCATTGACTATCCAATCAAAGCCTCAGCTGATAGCTTATCCTTCGACTTGCCCGTTTAAACTAGCGAAGACGCTCGGCTATTTTCAAGAAAATTTATAGCCTAAGAGTTCACTATTGTTAAAACCAGTCTTGTTTACGTTCTATCCTGTCAGCGGTTTCTCGATCTGCGTTTTACATCACTAAACTCACAAAGCATCAAGGAAAATTAATGTATTTGCGATTTACAATTTTGTAAATTACAGTTATATAAGTTGACTATTGTCTAAGGCTCAACAAATTTCTTGTATTTAATTTGGTTGACTAAAAGAAGTTTAGCTGATCTACCACACGCAACGGTCTTGAAAATTGAATTAAATATTTCAAAAACTTATTAAAATAAAAACATCAAAAATTTCAAACTTAAGGAATAATGGCGAATCGTTAGGGATGGGAGAAGAGTCAGAGAACGGTGAAAATAAAGCAAAGATTATTTGATTTTTAATTTGGGCAGTGGGATCGCATTTAATTGAAAAAGATATTAAATAGAATCGCTCATTTGGAAAAATGCTCAGTCAATTAATTAGAAAGACAAAAACCTGTATATTAAGAAACAACAAAAGGTTTTTTTATTCAACGTTTGTCCCGTAACTACTCTCAATTTTTACTGTCCTACTGTATATCAATTCTGCTGAACCAATAAATTAATGAAGATGTAGATATTACCGGGGTCGGGGTAACAAACGGATAATTATTAAATATTCATGAACCGGCTAACAACCTTGGGAGATAGATTAACGTACTGCCATTACCGCTTTTGACAGTTGAGTTGTATTATTTATTGCTCAGAAATGGCTAGGGTACCTTATCAATTTATATAATGATCGACCGATAAAACAAAATACTCCCTCGATAAAGCTCCACGCAAGTCATTCTACAGACGTAGTTGTATGCCACGAAGTGAACGGTTTTAGTATTCAATAAAATAATCACTCCTTCGGGAAATATTGAAAAGAAACAAGCGCAAACCATTCGCAGCAATATGTTTTTAATTCGCTGCAAAATTTTGATTTCAAGTATTTGACACTCGAAAGTTATTGAACTCTCTAACAGATGAAAGAAAACCTCGACCAGCGCGATTTATGCATGTGAGGGCCGATATCCCTCCTTTATGGACATCTGTACACGTAACAGATCAGGCATATCAACAATTTTGTGTTTTAACTCCACGTAGCGAGCGAGAGAATCAAGACTACGAATTAGAAGCATACACGACTGTCCTTGAAACCTTTAATATTGCAAATTTCCAGAATTCCCTCTGCAAAAACTATATTTCTTGCCTCAGAGTTTCCAATACCTTCTGTTCAAGATGGATTTCGATTAACTAAAATAATCTTTTTTTGGGGAAATGCACAATTTACGTACCTTCAGTGTACTGCTTGCAGATGGCTACCCTCTTGTCTCTGTATTTCTTGTCTGTATGCCATTCCCAACTTGCACAGTAGCCGGGTTTGAAAGGACGATTCCATGGAGGTATTACTAAATGTGCGTAAACATTGGGGTCCTTCTCGAAGCCAAATTCGCTTCCTTTATGGAATTTTACCGTCCCAGCGTTCTCGGATTCTCCGAGAAAAAATGCACTGGAAAAGCCTAAACAAGAAATTAGAATAAACGCCAAGGAGTCTCGGCTGTCCATGATTACTTCAGTAGAACGGCGAACTGAAGGATCTCGCCAACAGATGATGTTATTTTGCAATGTGTGTCACTGCCACGCTGGAAGAGTGCAGATTCGCTTGTGATAGGCTGGTTTTTGCTAACGTGTAAGATTACCAAAATTAGTTCTGAATTTTAAAGTATTTTCTTTTATTTCTGAATTTTTAACAACGCATCGCTGCAACATTGCTTCCGCGACGTTTGGGTCGCCAAGGAACACTGTTGAGCCCGTGGTACTGCTGGGCCGAGGATCACCGCGAAGCTTTCATTCAACGCAGGTGGCGAAAGTACTGTTTGTTTCCAAAGAAAAGTAACGCGTTTTAAAACCCGTGCTTTATTAGAACCGGTCGTTTCAACCTAAGAAGCTTTATTAATTTGTTCGAAGCCTGCATGTCCATAAAATTAGCGGGACCATAGTTGAAGAAGAGATACATAATGCTTTAATCGATTAACTGGTTAATTTGTGTCTTCATTTGACATCAATAGTCCGGCAAAATCTATTGTCGGAGAAACTGGAAAAAATATGTTAATTTCGTCAAGATCTCAATGTTTTGTCCTTAAACCACAATTGCTTAAAAAATGGCATTTATATAGTGTGCGCAAACTATAAGACCATCGCAAAGGTTTTCACAAACTAGTTTGTTAGGGCCTCATGCATGGCAAATTGCAACATGGGTTGTAAATTCTGGTCTTGTTCAATCTCAAACGCATTTTAGAAAGATTTATTCTGGAGAGGCTGAGCTGAAATCTTTGCTCTTCCAACTGGGTTTAAATTGGCCACGCAATCAAGCCCTTGGTGGTATTAAATGGCAATATACATATGCTGAAGCCGCCGATATGAACTGAATGAATCATAAATTCATGAAAACAAAAACGGCAAAGCTAGAAACGATTGATTTTCTTACAGAGCTCTACAAACTTTATTTTGGTGATAATTTTATATCCCATGGCGCTTATGTAAAAATCAAACTTTAATCTACCCACCGCAGTTCTTGGTGCTGCGTTGAGAACCAGACTAGTCACCAGTACTCTCCTCTATTTTGGAATCATTTTGTCACGCCACGTGTTCGTTGTGTGACGAATAAAGAAGACACCTGCAACCTTAACTTACGCCTTTGTAGTTCAAAAGATGAGTTCTTGGCAAATGACGAGCAAAATTAGTGTTTTATATCGAACTTAGGGATACCGCTTTCAACCCTTCTTTTTTAGTTCTGCGTACCTGGACGAATTTCAATCAAACCTCAAAACCTCGAAGTTCAAGATTGCCAACGACTCAAAATGTACTTCATATAGCTCATCATGAAGTCTCTTTCTTTGCCTGTTTTCAAATCATAAAATCTTTGTAATTGTTTTATGCAAGGCATTAGGCGTCGTGAAGCAGCGGTTTGCATTTCGGTCGCTTCAGCACTATAAAACTAAAGCATTTCTTTATTATTTTTGCATAACAGTTCGAAACAAATACGAAAGAAACTTAAATACAATAAGGAGTAGAACCTTGTAAAAACATTCAAGCTTTTCTTTGATGGCTTAAAAAAGGCGAAATGCGCTGCGCTTAGCCTTGCCCCGAATCTGTTCACAGATCTAGTCTCTATCTCGCATTTTCCTCCGAACGTCGAACTAAGTCACGAGAGACCTGGCGTGACCGGTTAAAGACTTAAACTTCCAGTGGCTGAACGCAGCTTCGATTGTTTTGGAAACGTTTGAGCAAACCGGTGTTCCCTGCGTGACGCCTGTAACGACGTTCAACGAAGCGTGTAATATAGTTAGCAGGTGTTACACGGTACCTGTCACGGTTTCACCTGTTGGTTAATCACAATAAGGAGCACTTCGCTGAACAGGTTGTTTACACAACAAAGATCAATAGATCAAAAGACCATCACCATGGCAACAATCCACAAGAAAACTTTGTATAAACTTTAGTGAAGACCTCAGCTACGTCGCGACAAGCTGGGCGCTTTTCAAAACGAATACCAGTTTATACAATTTTATAATATTTCAAGTTCCTAATCAATGTCAATGAAACGTGTTTTGTTCAAACTCGTAAGGTGTTAAATTTTGTTCTCTGCTTTACATAGTGCTTTGTGTAAGCAAGGTTAAATCTATATGATAAATGATTCTCTTGTCTTGGCTTCACTGTTGAATTCAAGTGGACATTAAGTGGTGTTCAAGCTCCAGATCTTTTGGCTTTCGTGTTAAACTATCACCAAAACGAAAGCTGCGTCAATCAAATTATAAAACCGGAAGTGATCCTTTCGCATTCTCGCGATGCCTCGTCTGTTCAGTGAGCTTTGACGAAGTGGAAAAGTTAAATTTTCTTGTTGCGGTGTGTGTTACGCTCGGCTCACTGATTTGCCACTGATTACCTACGAGCCGCCATGGCCTTAAATTGTATCCTTGTTCTCCGTTCACCCGTGGACTGCCAAACTGAATCTCAACCATAACCCACTCAAAGAGTTCTAGGCTAAACTTTCAGTTACTTGACGACGCAACGATTTCTTTTTCGTGGAGAGTGGTAACGATATGGCTGACATAAAAGAAACAAATAACGAGGAGAAAATCGTGTTCGGTAATTAGCCGTCCGTAGCCTTCGATATTTATAACTGAAAGCACTGAGCTGATCGTTCAAAGAGTTTTAATTTTTGAGTTATTGAATTCATCAGTCGTAATATTTAAAACTTGACGGAGCTACGAATCGTTTGAAAGTGACTATGGGAAGATATCGATGAAATATGATCCTTAACAATGAAGAATTCGACACGCCAGAGTTGTTCCGGCAGAACGCCATAGAGATTTAGATACACGCCTGTGATTCAAATCAGTTAAAATTGTTAAAAAAGAAGTGCAAGTGAAATTGGCGAAAAAATATGATTTTTAGGGCTGTTCCCATCAGAGGTTATCTTGTTTGGAATTCCTCTTTTGTCTAAATGGATGTAGTTGAATTCAAATCGACAACATAGCCACATCATCTGTTAAAAATGTGGCAAGAAACTCTCTCGCTCTATGCATGCTTGACTCTGCTTGCTTGACTAACTACAGCTCAACTACATGGAAGAATTAACTCGAAGCATCAGAGTGAAAAATTGAAAGTCGCTCTTTTAACTAACATACAATGTCAAGCTTTAAATCGAAGGCGTTTCTACGTTCGAAATAAGTTTCTTTATAAGAGTTACGTTGAGCCGTGAGCGATGACTTACAGAACTAACTACCACGAAGGAAGTCAAGTTTGGCGGCACATTTAATTGGCCAATGGCACGCTTTCTGAAACAATCGCTTTTGTTTTCAATGTTTTCGTTTTCACGATGTGCGTGCCCCTTGAAACGCCACCTGGGAAGCCGTGATATTTGAAATAGCTATCTCTATCTTGACTCGTTAACAGCGGGTAGCAGGGGATTCCTCAATTACCTCAATTCCTTAATCTTGCTATCATGTGTTCTTTCCCGGTCGTTGCAGACAGAATTGTAAACTGTGACCCTTTCGAGTTCAATAAACATCGAGGATCAGCTGTGGTAACTCGCGTTAACGTGACTGATTTGCTTGAAGGCTCGATTAAATTCAGTGAAGCGAAGTGCTGTTTTGAGATAATATGAACTGTATCAAATTGGCGCCAAAAATCTATCTTAATGCCTCTTTTTCTGGATGGTTGAATTAGCTTAAAAATGGATGCGTTTGAACGCCGTTTGCAAAGTTTGTCATTTCGTTAGATCGAGTGATTCGAACACTGTTTTGCATCTGCAGTTGCCGTTTGAAGCTAGATTTGTGTATACTACTCGAAGGTGCAAGTTTAGAAATGCTGCTTGTATGTGAAAGCAGGTGACTAATTTTGGATCATTTAACATCTATATATTCTCCCTACAGAGGCTGTCGAAAATTTCTCCGATCTTCCAACCATACTACGCTAAACCAATTCGCTTTGTTTGAACGCATCTGTAACCATGCAGCCATAATCAACACCACTCCGTGTGAAACCTGGTAGATTTTCACCCTCCATGCACGAGAGATTTGCTTTGTACTTGGTCACCAGCCAAGAGATTTGAGAGCAAATCCATTAAAATTAAATCGAAGCTTTCGTTTCCTTTCAGGATGTCCATTCATGTGTGAACGTTCATTAACACACCTATGAAGCAGTGCAATCCTGTTTCTAATCATCTCCTATTAGCGATGTAGAGGCAAAATAGCGATGGCTTAAAACATGGAATGACACGAAAAATATTGTGGGGTGATTTTGTGTGCCTTGTTGTCGAGTTGGTAGTTTAGGCTCTGCGGCACAGGGTTTCACGTGACGACGATATTTTGAAGAAACTTTCAAGAAGATCACAAAAGTGAGCTAGCAATTGGATTTGACCTTTCCAAGGTGAGCTTAAGTTAATCGTTTGGACTTGTATTGTGCTGGGCCTACTAAATTGCAGCAAAATATCATTAACCGTCAACAATCGAAGGAATTGAAAGAGGCGGGTGAGAGTTAATTCAAAGTATCTTGTAGAAATTAAATAGGAACAAGAATATAGTAAAATCGAGCTAATTCTGGCTTATTATACTTACATTTGACTTGTGAAAATATCCTAGAAATTTTCAAGTTTTTAGGGGAATAAAAATAATGTTAGTTTTTCACTGATCGATACAAAGCTTGGATGGCGCTTTTAACTACGACGCTGTTGTCAACAATTTTCTTGGAAGAACAATGGAGTTATCGGCGAAACTCGTGCTCAAATCAAAAGATTAGGGAATAATTTGACTTGAAAAAATATTGCTTGGATAAGAGAAAGAAGATTTATGGCTGTCATTAGCAACAGAAAGTCAGTTTTACAAGAAGAAGACTGTGTTTATACTGATTAATAAGTAAGTATTGTATCGATGTTTAACAGCGCCGTTCAAATTATCCTTCTCTTCTAGTTGGTCAGCTGATTTTAGAATGGCATTCTTAGAGTCACAATTTAACAAGACAAGTCTGTCTCAAATTAAGGTTAGTCAAACCGTATACATTTTATTTTAATCTTTCCTGGGAAAATGGCTCTCTCTTTTATTAGTACAATCATTTGGTGTACCACCGGTTGGCCTGCTTGTACTGCATTGATGCCAGTGTCATATCTAAACAGATACAAGTGGGCGCTTTTTCCGTAATTATATTAAAAAGGATACCACAATTTCAGTGGAAACGAGGGAAATACAGAAAAAGTATTTTACCAGTTGCAAAACAAAATGTTATTTTTTTAATTTTATAGTATAAAACGTCTAAACTTTTAAGGCTTCTAAACCTTTCTTGTACGATTTTGAATTGGTTTTTCCCAAACTTCAGGTGATTTTCTAGCCTTGCTGAAAAATCAAAGGTTTTGTTTTACGAGATATTTTCGTTTGAAAAAAGACCATCATCTGATAACTGGAATCTAAAAGTGAAAGTTTTGTTTGTCACTTGAATGGGAGCCTACTTTTAGTGTCAACATTAAATGATTTAAGGTCAAAATCTACTGACCTCTCTTATTCGGAACTTCGCAGCAATTTCATTTTATCGATCTATTGATCACACAATTTTTTTGTCTTAATGATCATTTTCCAGTATATTGGAAAACTCAACACGGAAGAAATAAAGTATTGCTGTCGGAATTAAAGCGTCAAGTTTCGAGATCTTTTCGTTTCCATCCAATTATAAATCATTTATTAAGCATCTACATATTTTCCACTTCCGATCAAAGTTTTTTTCTGCTGCACTAGTAGCTTTGATAAGTTTCCATTATTTTTCTCAGACATCTTAAGAAAGGGTGTATGAACATTGAAAAAAGGTTTGGAAATTTTGGGAACTTTTCACGAAAAGAAAAAATGTTACTTTAGTTAGATAAATTTGTTGTGTCACTCGCCACACATAACTGACTTCAATGAAATAAGAGGTCATACCGACTCGCCATGCGCTTGCACCGGGCGACACGATTATACCCTTAAGCAATAGTTATAGACTTTTATGACGTGCTCAAAGTCACTGTTATGGACGATTTAAGTTTTCGCTTCTGATTAAAAAGTCATTAGGTAAATTGGCGGTGCTATGCTAAACACTTTCTAACACAAACCAATGGAAAAGCGAACAGGCTGTTTTTGTTTTCTCGCTTATTTTGGCAACAAATTTGGAGTGTGAAGAATCTGGGGTTGTTTTCCTCATGAATGAATTAAGCTAAAACAAATTTCGGGTAAAAAAAAACATAGCTATATGCATGCCCTTTATCGACTTGTCACCTTTTTTGTAATTCAATTTGCTCGCTCCACTTTCCACTCTAGTTGAGCTTCTTGACCCATGTTATCTATGATGTAATGGTTAGGTAAGGTGGAGAACTGCACTCTACTACAGCAGATGCCCTCGATCAATTGATTCACTTGGGCAGGTTGCTCGCAGAGGCAAAACTACACTACTGGAGATTTCACACAAAAAAATCCAACCTGGAAGCAATTTATCTGCACCATTAGAAGCCATTAATCTGCTCGAGAATTTAAGCCTTGAGTTTCAGAAGTTTTCGACGTGTTTTTCTCAAAACTTCTGGCAATAGAGCAAGTCTGGTCGAAATAGCAGATACAGGCCGGTATAGACAGCCGCTGCTTGAAAGTTATCTACCGCAGAGGCTGGAAGAGGTATTTGCAAGAAAATATCTATAACAATTGTAGTACCACAACAAATTATTTACCTTTTGCCGGAATGTAATGCTGGACGTTTAATACTAGAACAATTAACCTACTAGTTATCTGTAAGTGGGTACCTCTTCTGAATTAATTACTTGACTTGACCATGACGTAAACCAAAACTCGGGTCGTTCTGCTCCGAGGAAAAAAAAATAATTTAGCGACATCTTTGATCTTCGATTTGGCAATCGTCGATCGGTCGCAATCTGATTATAGTTCCCAGCAATTTTGATCTGAAATATTCACAGACGAAACTTTCGAAGCTTGGTTCAATTTTTGAGATAGCTTATTCTTGCTTCAGTTGGCTGTTACATTTTATACCATGGTTTTCTGACAGATTTGTCAACTTTCCTATGCATGTCATTCTTTGTGGCACTTAAGCAAACGATATTATTTACTTTAATGTATCCAGCCAATTATCTTTTCTACTATTACGTCCAATTACTGTTTAGAGAAGTGGAGTAGCAGAGTAGTTTAGAGCAAATTAAAAATTTGTAGGACCCTTGTTAAAATATTTCTCTCTGCCATTAGCTCGTTTCCAGTTCGGTAGTCCGCGGTTGTTCAACTATACGGGCGCTAGCTGTTCTATAACAAACAAGCTTTATAGCGTTCTCAGTTAGTCAGTGGCACTAAAGGCGCTGGCATTGCAAGTCATTTCTTGGTTTGTTGTTAAAATGACATACTAACTCTTAAAACAATTTCAAAAAGAAATGTAACGGCACAAGAAAGGGCAAACTTTTTTCTTTCGTTCGAAGAGCATTTTCTCCCACTACGACCAGTTCAATGTTTAAATTATTTCGATCGTTTATTATTGATTTAATTTGGATGAAATTAATAAACGCGCTCTTCAATTGGTACTTAGATCTAAGTAAAGTCATTTACGTATCGCCACTGAGGATGCGCATTAGCAAGCAGCACCAAAACGGCTGGCACAAAAGAGGATCAGAGCTGATAAGAGTTCAAACTCTCGCTCTCATTTGGCCTGAAAGTCTCGTACACTCTCGTCGACTCTCATGTACACTCGTCGACTCATCAGGGACACCCAACGAACGAAGTTTACTGTATAATGCATTCTGTTACCCAAATGAATGAAAATATATGATTGAAACATTTACAGGTGTTCTTGAGTGTTGCTTGAAAAAAAATTATCTGTTCCTTTTTCGCAGCAAATAATCCATAATATTTTCCCAGGCTGACACAAATCACGTAGTGCCCAAAATGTTAACTTTGCAGTCGAAAGACCCCAAAAGGGTAGAACGTTGAGAAAATGGAAGTAAATTAAGAATGGAAGCTGAAGACCATAGTAAGTTTGAAATTTGCAGTGAACGAAACCTTTACACAGCCAAAAGGCTGAATGAGGGTTGACTGGCATTAATTTCAAACAAGAACGGTGTCTTATTTGTGCACTTTTTCTTTGAAAAAGTAATTGCTATTTATCGCGAAAATTGTAGGTGAGAAGAACGAAAAAAATCATTAAACATGATATTGACTTGATAGCGCCAAATTCTCAGAATTGACAGAAAAAAGCTGGTTAAGAACATTTTTCAAGTATTTGACATAATTAACAAACTATTTTAGCATCAACTACTTTCACTCAGAATTTAATCGCCAAATTTAAGTGGCTAGATGCCGTTTTTTCTTTACTATAGTATCTGATAAGGCATTCTGTAGGAGAGTTAATGGCTAATAAAAACAAGTTAATGATAAACTGTTTCCTTCTCTGAGACGCAGTAAACATAGTCGAAAAGGCCACAGGTTTCGCAGGGCTTGGTTAAAGTCTCCCACTTTTTACATCTTGTGAATGCCGTGCATTACCCAACCAGAGAAGCGCTATCCTGAATTCTTGCTTTAGCTAACATGTGTTCTATTGGAAACCCGCGAATCTGATTGGTTCGCCCAATGTTTCCTATTCGCCGGTGGAAAACGATCAAGCGCGTTTTGCTCTTTGAAAAGCACGACTTTTATTGATTTTGGCACATAAAAAAGAACATAAAAAAGAACTTTTGGAAAGCAAGCCTTTCGAATTTCTACAGAAACAATTAGATTACTTGCCCTCGTTTTCTATGAGCGATAGCAAACTCGGCTGCGCCTCGTTGACTATTGCTCATAGTCAAGAAAACTCGGGCTCGTAGTCTAAGTGTTAAATAGCAAGAGATAAATTTATTAGTCAATTTGAGCTACCTGGAATATTTCGGTGTGGAAATATCTGACCTTATACGAAAAGGATGATATTGAAATCGACTGACGTTCTTTAAACGCGTGCTTAGAGGGTAGAATCGTCTCTAGCTATTAAGATAGAGTATGTTATTTTTGTTTTCTATACTAATATAAAAACCTCACAAAATAATCACTTCAATAAAAGTGATACTTCTCGCTGGGTATCATCGAAAATTTTCTTCATGACTTTAAACCACTTGTAAACAAAACTTTATCAATTGGGCGATAGTAAAACTGCTTCAAAATGGGGACTCCGGATTTCCGGAACCTGTAAGGGTGCTCTGAGGCAAACGAAAATTGGTTCGAAAAATCGAGAGGAAATTGAAGTGTTTGACCTTGTAATTATAAAACAAATGCAAGTAAAAGGACTTTTGGTTCGAAAATAATAGAGGTTACGGAAAATCGGGATTCCATTGCTTGTGTCTTTATTAATCTAGTTTACGATGAAAAAATGTGGAATTACCTCATTTTTCAAGGTAACTTTGTCCCTTAAAGGCAAGCTAGAAACTTATTGGTTATGATCTCCCAGCATTTTAGCCCTGAAGTGCGTTTCTTACTTTAAAGCCGCAGTTAACACATTCTCTACATTTTTGCGACGCCCAAGCAGCATGTGGCACGCGGTGTTGCTACTAACACACAAATCAAACCTGTTGGCTTCTTCCTTATATGGCAAAGAGTAAATAGTCGGGTTCAACTGGGTGTACCGGTGGCGGGACTTGTTAGATGGCCTTGCTGGGAGCGGGGAATATGAGTGATCAATGACAAGAAAATTAAAAACAGAGTAATATAGATCTTGTCTCTTCGCAACAGCCATGTACAAAATGAGAAGAGGGACGACATGAATCGTCGAAGGTACTCAGTGAATTTACCACTGTCGCTAGTTCATAAAAGTATAGCATTTATGTAATGTGTTATTTGATGGAATGATTGCTATTGTTTTAGACAACGATCCGGGAATTAAGTGGAAGAGTGGCTGGTTGGAGTTGCGATTCAATGATGCCCCACAGAGGTAAAAAATTCGATAACAATACCATTTAATTTAGCGTTTCCTCAGCGGTGAGAGACACATTTACGCTCTTTGAAGCCGCTTGATTTAGCTGCTTGCGAAATAATTTATTAATTCACTACATTCCATAACTTGTCATGTAAACCGACCATGATCGTACAAGAAGTCAGAATTCCTACGAATAACATATTTTAATTTCTTTGAAATTAAAAATATATCTGGCCATTCGTTAGCGGGAAGTTTACTCGAAAATTTATTCACGGGAGATCTCGCTAACCTAGAGCGAGATGAAGTTTGTCATCTGGGCAATACAATGGAATATTTAATTGAGTAAATATCTGGTAATGTTTGGTTTTACTATTTCTAGATTTTAAATTTCATGATTTTGGTACCTTTCACATTAAATCAAATGTCTGAGACCAGAAATGATGCTTTAGCACTGAAACAAGTGATAATGTCTCTCTTTAAATTTTCAAACCTTCTTATCTTGATTATCAAACAAGAATCATATGCTTTTGTTTTTAATAAAATAGAGAATTTGTTACTGTTTTATGTTTCTATTGGAAATATAACTATATTCAATTTCAACTAACTTTCTCGAGAAAGTTCTCTTTAAAACGTTAAAAAATCATTTAAGTATTTTCTTTCAGTTGTAAAATGTTGAAGTTTAGTTCAAAATCGAGATCCCTTTTCCAAGCAAAAATACAAATACATGATTTCCTTGGCAAAGTCTTGATTTAATAAAGCGGTCAATTGCTTGAGAAAAACTATATGTTTAGGGAGATTAAAATCAGAATCACCAATACATTTTCTCTTCATGAGATTCGTTTTATTCACTCTCTATGTTTTTGCAAGATTGGATCTAAATTATGTAAATTAGCCACGCGGACAAAAAGACCGTTGGGAAATTTAAATATTGTTATTGTTACGCTGTCGAAATTAAGATTTGACGTTTACATAAGGAATGATAGCTATGAATTCTGGAAATAATGGTTTTAGATAACGAAATAACTTTTAAACCTGAATTTGAAGTTTTACAAGGACTAACAAAAAGAAACATGGTACGACATGTGTATTGATTGTCCTTTTGCCGTGCTAAAGTAACTGTAATAATTTTATAAGACTTTATAAGACTTACCAAAATATAAGATTAAATCTGAAGGAAAACTTAGTTTTGGCGCTTTTCAACTCCATGAATTAAGCAAGTTCGTTAATTCCCGCTATAAATGCACAGCTGAGAAATCCATTGAGCCAGCCACGGTAACGTAAATCCAGAATTTCTGTCGACAGGTCTTTTTAGATTTGTTTTGACTCTTTTTCTTCGGGAAGTTGATTATAACTCTAAGCAGTGTTAAAGAAAACAATCCCAAATAATTGCTGGGTCTGAATTGATACATATAAGGGGCCTCGACGTTATCGATCAAACAACTTGCCGTTCAAATGGTTGGCGACTTTATAACTTGTTCTCAATATAACAAGAAAAATATATCATTTGTTTTCGATACAGGACCGGGTGGAGTCAACCAACTAGGAGGTGTGTTTGTCAATGGTCGACCGTTGCCCGACTACATGCGACACCGAATTGTTGAGTTGGCACACTGCGGCGTCCGACCATCGGAGATCTCTCGGCAACTGCTCGTATCCCACGGCTGCGTTAGCAAAATTCTCGGCAGATATTACGAGACAGGTTCGGTTAGACCCGGAGCCATCGGAGGCAGTAAACCAAAAGTTGCCACTCCGCGTGTAGTGTCGAAGATCCTGGCATACAAGGAGGAAAATCCGTGTATTTTCGCGTGGGAAATCAGAAACAACTTGCTGAGTGACGGAGTCTGCGATAAGAGCAATGTGCCGAGCGTCAGCTCAATAAATAGGATTCTGCGCAATGCGGCGTCGGAGAAGGAACAGCGCGTAGCTCATGAGAAAGCCAAACAGCACGTGCAACATCTGCAGCAACAGATTCCAAACGCGCCTCAGATGAATGGGTTCCAGGCGCAGATTGGTTTTGCTATTCCGCCAAACGGTCAAACAGGTCTACCAACAACCCTTCAGACTCTTCAACAACAGCTTCCTACTCCTCATTCTATACCACAGGTTCCCACGCCGGTCGAGAAACCCACACACACTCAGGAGGTCGAACAGAGCGTGGAAAAGAACGGGAGTGAACACCGTGGCACACCACAAAACGGTAGGCAGTGAAAGACAACCCGCAACAGTAAATATGCAATTATTTAGGACAGCAAACGTCGAGCAATCTGTTGCACTCTTTCTGATTTTTATGTTTATGATATCGTTCCATTATCAATGAAATTATTGGATGGAGATGCTATTTGAATGTAATTGAAGTAATGAAAGCTTATCTTCAATAGAGAACAAGAAATGGATATATTTTAATACCAGCTATAATTCATACGCACATGCATCGTAAATACTTTTGTTCTTTGGCCATCGTGAGTAGTCCAGCACCTCATTTGAACATATTTTTTCATTCTTTCTCCTTAACAATAGACTTCTTTGTTATCAGGGCTAGAGGCTTTGTTTAAGAGTGTTCTCTATTGTTTCAACGCCCAATGGTATTGCCGCTTCAATGAGGTGCTGCTTGCCCCGCTATAGTAGCTTGATAAGAAATAGCACGCAAACTGCTGTGATAAACATAACAAGCAAACGTCTTAAGGTCAGCATATGGTTATGGTTATAGTGAACGCTCTGGAACTTCTCTCATTCCATTCGTCCTAATCAGAACTGCTTCTATGACCAATTAGGGATTTTTTGTGACTCGTCTATATTATTATTTGTCCCTGGATGGCGAACCTAGTTCCGTTGGATATTCCCCCTCTGAACTCCCATCTGAAGATAACGGCTATGCAGAAAAATAGAAAGTAAAGCCTTTCTTTGCGTTTCTTGAGCAGGCACAGATCACAATGGAAAATCTGAAACCGAAGGCAAACAGAATGGTCACACAGAAGGCGAGAACGGAACATTGGGCGAAGAAAGAAAACGAAAACATGATGAGACACCGGTGAACGGAGAACAGAACGGGGACGAAATCAAACACGAGAATGATGCTACAACAGACGTGAATGGAAACGAAGGACCAGATGCTAAGAAAAGAAAACTCGGATACATTGAAAATGGTCACAAGAATGAAATGGTACGACCTGTTAAGTTGTAAGTGTGGGAGGGGCAGAAGTTGGACTCAGGTTTGGGGATGGTCCTCGCTGCGGCTTTGATTAAGACGTTCTACTTAATATATTAAGTAGTTCCTCGTTGCATGAATGTGAAAGTGTTTTTAATTTATTCCTACGTATCTTTTGACTTTTGCACTTGTTGGATAATCGCTAATCACTAACAGTAATTTGCCAATCATTTCTCCAATTAGCCCGTTTATACACGCGTATCGCCAACGTGGATCAAATACAATCCTGTGATTCCTAGCGGATTTGCCATCGCAAGTAGTCTGAATGGCTTGAATGCAATTGCCGGTGATCTTAATGGTTTGAACGTCAACGTAAACGGCATGGGAAGCTTCAATGGTGTCAATGGTTTAGGTGGCGTCGGTGCGGTGAATGGATTGAACGGCATCGCACAAGTGAACTCCATCAGCGGCATGAATGGAATGGGAAATGGACTAGGAAATGGAATGGGTCTCATCAACGGAAACAATGCCATCAATGGAATAAATGGAATAGCGGGGATCAGCGCCATAAATGGCATCAACACGCTGAGCAATATCAGCTGTCACAACGTCAATGCGATGAATGGCATCAATGGGATGCATTCCATGAACGGCATGAATGGCCACAGCAATGGTGGAATGACGCACCCAGGTATGGACCAAGAACGGTCCCTTGGACAGAACGGGATCAACGGTCACGCGGAAAACGTCCATTGGTCACCGCCGTACCCAATGGTTTGTTTACCGGATTCAAACAATTCCAACGGGCTGACTCAAAACAATGGGATAAATAAACAGGATTCGTTCGCACCACAGATTGCATTTCAGATCACCAATGCACCCAGACCAGACCTTCAGAACAATTCTGCCAACTCAACCACTGTCTGTACGTCGGTTTTTGCGCCAATAACCACGGCGACGCCACGAAATCATTCCCTCACCATGGCGAATCCTCTCACCAATGGTATCCAAGCAATGCAATTCTCTCGGCCAATGGCGACCGAGTTTACGCAGCCAATTATGAAGATAATGGGACCGGCCACTTTCTTGCCTTTAAGACCATCGGGCATTGCTTCCCTTGATACGATTTCGCATGGTTGAGGCAATAGCTAATAATAAGTGCCATGATGAAAACCAACCAAAAGGAAGCTTAAGACCATTTATTCCTTTAACACTGAGTTAAACGCTTCGACAAGCATTTTGGACAAAATGTGCACCCCTCAGTAACTCAAGTATTCAAGTGTTTTTGACCTTCAGTCCTGTCATACAAGCATGTGCAAGGTTTTGCAGCTACAGCATATATTATGAGGGGGAAAATGTTCATTACTCACCTATTGACGAGAAAGTGATTGAATTACAAATGCTTTATACCGCTATATGGTTTATGATACTATTTATCCAAGGATTCAAAGATATTTATTGGTATTTCCGTCACCTCTAGGTGGTAAGTTTGAAACAATGACAGTTAATGTATAGTATAGTATAGCAAAATAATAGAATCACTTTTAATTACCTATTTAGATGGATTTATTAGCAATTGTACTAACCAATATCTTAATAGCCTCCTGTGCAGACTACCTTTGAGTTCGAAGGGAAGAAAATATTGCGCGATTGACCTAAAGGACGTCTGCATAAGAGGTTGATAACATTATCGCCATCAAAGAAATCTTTTCATTGCATTTATTGATCCATAATATTTAAGGACCTGTTGACTTTACCCGCTATGTTTACCAGTATGTCCCAACAAATTAAGTGGATCTGATTTCGTTCACCACGTGTTAGCCCGGGCCCAAGAGGCATTCTTTAGATGTTCAAACAGCCCACTATGTCATTAAACACTAAATAACACAACCAATTTACTTAATACTCGTAATGTATTTCTAACCAGACATTTAATTTAAAATAATACTACCCAGGAATAATCCATGGTACCGTGATATAACCCTTTGCACTGAAGTGGGCCACATTTGTGTAGTAATGGAATGGTCCTTTTCTTTTTTTGTTTTGTTTTTACATTGACCAACTATGTTAACTATTCAACTCTGTGAGCTATATGAACGATTCGAGACACAAGAAGGCTTCGTGCAAACAATCGAACGACTTACTAGCTATCCCTGGCTGACCTAAGAATTCTGGGCTTGCTAAATTACTCGAGACAAAACGACCCGAAAGTGTTAAGATAACAGAGATTTCGTTCTCCCCTAATTAGGAATAAAAGACAGAAGTTAGCATTTTTTTTCCATTCTAGCCTACGATTAATAAGCACATCTTTCAACGGAATCGTGTTGCTTTCTTTTAAGATGATGTAATTTCAACCAACCAGGCTTAACGTTGGTGTTTCAAGCACTTAAATGAATTTAAATTTCGAATGATTGGTAACTATCATAAGTAAAGCAAGCGTAACGTTTGCTTTCTGTGTACAAAAATAGTAAGGTTAATTAAGGTCTGTTCTTCTTTAGCAAACAAACTTTATAAAATGAAAGCTTTCTTTCGATTGGCTCAACTGAGAAACACGTCATGATAGGCTAAGTCAGTAGCCAATTGCAGAGAAGCTTTTATCTGCGTAGAAATGGGAAGAAAGTCAGAGCTAGATATCGTAGGTATAAGGTCTTTTTTCTTTTTCTACTTAACAGTGTTAAATAATCCAAACTCGGCTTACATGCATCAACGGCCAAATCAGGTTGAGTGGAAAGGAAGTGTAAACTGATCAATGCTTCTTTCAATCCTGCCGTCAACCGCGTTCCCTAAAGTTAAAACAATGTCTAAGAATAGAAAAGGACTTTCGGCCAATGATCGGTAAACTCGATAAGATATTCTCGCGTCTTGTTGGAATGACTCGAAAATAATTTTTTGTTTGTTCATTCCTGTTGTTTTCGTTGTTATTTGTATTGTCGTTGTTGTTGCTTTTGTTGTTGTTCTGTTCATACCTTTTATAGTGATTATGAAAATAGTTTTCACTCACCGATTTCAATTACAGTCAATCTTCGTCACGCATTACCAGTACATTTTGAAATTTGAATCGAACGTAAAAATATACGTGTCAGTCTTGAGCATATGTTGCGAGCTTCAAATTTTCCTGCGAAATTCGTATGTGAATAATTATAAACAGCTCCAAATACCATTTTTAGTTAAAATATCAGGTATTTGATTTGAAGATTTTATCTTTTTCTTATTTGGCTCTTAATTCGCAACTTTAAGAGAGATTTTCGTTAAAAATCCAACATTCCAATCAAATGTCTGAAGTTATAAAGAGGAATCAGAAAATTATTTTCAAATTGGCCAATTGAGGTCGCACATGACGTACATAGATTGACTGTAATTTTTGACTTAAGTTTAGTTGTGGCTTGACAATTTTCACTTCCGTGTTACACTCTCCCTGATTTTTCAGTTGTATAAACATACGCAGAACTTTCTTATTATTTAATTGCCGTACAACTAGCCTACGTGTAGCCGTACCCAACTGGATACGGCTACACGTAGACTACAGTACCTCCCCACCGCAGTGTCATGCTAGGCATGCCGGGTAATATGGCGGCTAGCCCGCTTGGGAACTGGACCGAGAATGTACAAAGTTTAACAAGAGAGAATATATTTTTCCATACCACATTATATACCAGGTTTTAATTGAAATGTTCTTATAGAACATCGTTCTAAATAATATCATTTCGTTCTTTGTTTGTTGTATATGAAAAGTTATATAACTTTTTAAACTTCTTACCAAGGCCGTCTCAACAATCGCCTTTTGTACGCCACAACGTACCCTACGATCAGAGGTCCGATCCTTCGATGTCTAGGAAGACTGCTCGCAGGGTAGCCACAACGACGATTAACGCATGTCAATCACTGGAGGTTTGAAATGGCTTTCAAAATGAAATATTCGAAACAACTTCTTTGCCTTCTAATAAATATTACTATATGGTACTAATTTTACAAACTGCGGCTGTTATACGATTGGTATTTTTTTCTGGGTTAGAAGTTTTTCATAAATTCCCGAAAACAGCTTAAACGAAAAAAAAGGAGAATACAAAACAAAGCAGTTATCTTTGGCATTTGAAATGATAGTGGTATTTTCGTGCATGGTTTACTTACAAAAGAAAACCTGAATTTAAAAAAAAGAATAAAGTCCGCCACACAAAATCTCCGCCGTATTGCAACTTCGAGAGAGAGTTGAAAAATGCTAGCACTGTAAACATTAAGCTGAACAATCTAAACCTTGATTGAGATCAACCCTACTTTTTATGGTAGACTGATATCGTTAGGGAGAATTTTCATGACTCTGACATCGTACATCATATAATCAAGACCGTCATTCTCACAAGCGAATTTTCTTACATGAAAGTATGCAATAATGAGGGCATAAATACAGTACGAGGGAAGAGAGCAGTCCTTTGAAAGAAGTTTAAGAGTTATCAAATATTTATTATCATTGTTGAAAGAAGTGTTGTATTTATTAGAGAAACAGAAGAAAATTTATAGCCTTAAATTTAAAAAAAAAAATAGTGCAACCGCCGTGGTTGTGTATTGCTTAGGACGAAATGTGTAAAGATCATTGAAGGAGCTTAATGAAAACATTAAAATCGTATCCTGGTGTAATGCTATAAGGGGGACGCGGGGGTGGGGGGAGGGGGGGCGAGCCCGGGAGAACTCGGAGCGGCAGAATAATGGAGAGGAGGTGGGGTAGGAGGGTTCGAAATGGAATTTTTAATGTGGCGGGCCCCGGGAGAAATACAGAACAAATCGTAACAGTGCACTCGCATTTCCTTAACTTTGCGACGCTTATTCGGGGGTGGGGCATATTTAAGGGAGTTCTTTTTTTTGAAAAATAAATCATAAATGAAAACACCACACACCCCTAGAACTGAAAAAAATTGTAACATTTCCGAGGCCGATTTGGATTGAGTAGTACTGTTAATAGTAGATGATTTTTTGAGTTGAATTCTTAGCTCGGAAACTATTCGATCTAAAATGCGTTGATTAAGCAGCGCGGGAAAGGGGGAGCGGGTTCTTTCGGATGGGAATTTGGGTTTGGGTTACTTTTGGGACGGAGCTCTGTGACTGAAAATAATTCTTTGGTGCACACAAGAATCCCACTTGGAAAAAGAAAGAACACCCAAAAGTCCTGCAGTCGCTCTGACCATTCACTAATAACGCAACATACGCAAAACAAGCTCCACAATAAGGAGTTATATACATTTATGTGTCTGAGATTGGGAGAAGACAAGGGGTCGATTTATCGAATGAATGGATTAGATTGATGGATTTATGGATTGTTCTGACGGTGAGGGCGTGGGGAAGGCTCGATTGGGAGTAGGGTACTTGTCCTCGTAGGGTTGGGATTGTTCTCCGAATTTTCAATTTTTGTATGAAGGTAATCCTCGAGGAGTAGACAACTAAAATTTCGAAAATAAGCCTTGCGCCTATATTTTGTCAAAATCCCGGGGTCCTATTTCCGTTATTTCACGGTATGCGAATTCTGTCCAAAAGGAGTCTTTTGTAGGTATTTTCCGAATGGTTCGATCAAGAGTAGGCACACGAATAGATCGCAGTCATTTTCGGAAAGCTGTTTCGCTAGCTGTGAAGTCGAAATCGCTTGTGAAAAACAAAACAGCACAAAGAAAGTTTTTTTTCACAGACCAGAATAAGTGGTAAAAATCAAAGCAAGGGAAATAACAACTGCAGACTCCAAACTAAAGATATGTTTTTGATGTGTATATTGAAAATTCGCAAGGGTGTGCTATCACTGCGAAAAGTTTCCACCAATGAATAAATTATTTAGGATCGTTTTTACATCCATGTGTGCGTGTGTTAAAATCTCATAAAATCAATATTGATAATAATGCATTTAGAATAAGTCATAAAAGTAATCCAGTCCTTGCCCGATCTCCCAGATAGAGATTCCTACTTCTAGTTCTTTTGCGAGATCCAGGCGTACTTGAATAGACTAAAAAGAAGAAAAAGAAAACTAAAATGAAATAACATGTGGGTACACCACATTTAGCTAATTCACGTTATTTCGTGCAGTTATTGTCCAATCAGAAGCGAGCACAAATCCTAGTTGACTTCTGATTGGATTAAATCTGCATGGAAGAATGTGAAATAATTTAAATTGGTCACACTTGAAGACAACACACGCACACTGCACAAGAGGTTGCATGTGTTTCACTTGTGGGTCGGATATCAGCCCTACCAAGGTCTCACATTAATAGCTTACTACCCTTCGAGATAACAATAGAATAAACAGCAGGAAGATGCCCCCCACGTCTCCATAGCAACTGGTTTAACAGAACACCGATAGAATCACAAACTTACGAGAACTGAGCACTGCACTATTACTTTGTTTGGCACTCTGCGCCGGAAAAGCACACGTTCGCGGAATCCCGCCAGCTACGCAGGCTAGGACGTCAAATGAAGATCAAGCGGTTTAACAGAGAGAAGATGAAAATAGTAAGTCCTAGTGAGACTTGCACTTTAAGATCAACGAATTGTTCTACTGTACCTTTAATGACGGATAAAAAACAGTATGGTGAGTTCCAGCAGAGCTGCAAGATATCAGAAAAAATACTCAGAGAAAAACCAGTTTTGCACAGATCTTTGGCTATGTAGAGTTATGTACTGAACGAGGCTTAGAACGAATTTAATGTACCAAACAAAAAAGTTACACTTATGAAGTTGATAGGAATGTGGTGATGGCGTAAGTTTCAGCACAATACACGAGTGTGTGATAAAGGAAAAGTTTAGAAAGCCTTTTAGAAAAATGTGTTGCATAAGTTCTGCTGTAGTACAAAAGGGGTTTTTGTGAACGTGTTCTACGTCATACATGACACGTTATGGAGTGTATGGAACTTCGAAATATCACAGAAAAAAATCTGAAATGACTCCGACTTCAGGTAGTAAGTGCTAATAGCCAATTTTATGTTCTGTGAAATGCAACCAGGCCTCTGTATGAAAGTGAGGTTTGGGACCAGAAACAAGTTTGCATAAGAATATAAGGATTTACATATCAAAAGAAAGAGGGTTTGTAACAAAACAAGGTCACCTTCAGTCTCACTTCCACTCTCAGGCTTGGTCACTAAGCAAAGAACTGTAAAATGGCCTATTTTGAAATATACCTTTGTCTGTTAATTTCGACAAGAGACTTGATCCAAAGCAAACAAAACCAAAGCCCCTGTGTCATATTTGAATTTTGATATATCGAACGTGGCCTATTAAAAATGACAAATATCGAACAACTTAATCTCGGCTTTACTTACGTAAACTTGAAAGAATGCTCTGCCACACCTTCCTCCCAGACCAGTTTTTCGGTTTTGTGTTTCGTCAACATCTCAATATATCTAGTAAAAAGAGGTGGATGGTTATGTAACATATCAAACACGAGAGACAGTGTTTCATTACATTTCCAAACACAGCTGAATTAGTGCAATTATTATCTCTATTTAAATTGTTGGAATTTTATTGTAATCTTAAACGAGCTAAATAAAATGGCTGCTGTTGTTGTTAATGCGAAGCGCAGCGAAGCATTTTTGACGACCTTCGAGGAATTCGGAAATGGGATGAAACACTCTCTCGAGTGTCTGATATATCTTCTCAATCCAAACTAATACAGGAAGTACTTATTTGTCACATATTTGACAATAACTGATATTGAACAGAGCCTTACAAAACAGAACTTACAACACATTGGTGCTTTCGTTAGCAATAATGGACAACGTTACGATACAATGGACAGCATCAGCAGTATGTCTTCTCTTTGTTGTTTGTTTTGGGGCAAGAGTGTTAACATGACTGTAAAAATTCACTCACCGTGATCCCAAAATGGCTGCGTATGCAAATTTACCATTGATATGAAAAGCAATAAAAAGTGGAAGAAAACAAATAAGTTTGAAAACTGAGGTGAAGATGTCCGAATTCACGTACTAAATAACTGGCACTGATTGATACTGAAAACACGGAGCTATAACAGAATCAGATAAGTTATCATAACTCTCTGAAGAAGCGGTTTAGAGCAAGGGCCAACAATAAAAACAATTAAACTCAGAGCGGGATTGGGGGGGGGGGAGGGGGGGACAACAGTATTGGAGCAGGTATTTACCCGAGTGATCCCGCGCGTGATTCGTACACTGTGATGGCCCACCAAAACGCGTACTTTTAATTGATATGTACTGAAAAATATTCTTCAGTCAGTGGTGAGATTGCTTAGGATTGTACCGGGAGAATATTGGCTCTCGGCGTATTCAGTGTCGATCCCTACTGCTAAGACCGAGGGCAAATATTTTCCATGTACGGCCCTCGCACTTGGTTAATATATATCGAAAATTTTCACGCACGTCCTCCACCCATAGCTGCGAAGTCTTGACCGTAGAAGTTGAGCCCCATTAGAATTTTCGACCGCTGTTTTCCCTTTTCTGGACTCAGTGTAAGAACACAGTCTTTGATCCACTGAAGAGGAGCGTTAGGGCCAGGTCTAAATCAAACAAAAAAAATAATGTCATCGGTAGTAAGCCTGGCTCATAGCTGCCGACGCTTAGATGGGGTTTCTGTTGCGTGAAGTGGCTTAAAGGAGCAGAGTAACGATATTTCCAATCGTTTTTTGAGACGAACCAAATTGCTTCAAAAATGTAGGAAACCTAAAACTACTAATTTACTAAGAAAGAAAAACAACAAAGAGGTGATACTAAACCAAAAAGGAACAAGGATGGTTAAGGATGGAGAAGATTGAAACGGATTGCGAATGACGGATTTGAAAAAAAAATTAGGCTTATTTTTTTTCAAAATGCACAAACCGTGACGTAACTCCTTCAAAGGACTATTGATACTCCCCTGGATGGGATGCTAGTCTAGTACAGGTTTCTCCCTCGGTAGGTCTTGGACGCATTCTGTCATGTTGTCCCAATAATTCGCTGGTACCCATTTATACTACTGGGTGGAGAGAGGCACTGCGAGAGTAAAGCGATCGGCCTAAGAATGCCCCTGACGGTGGACTCGAACCCGAACCGGACTCCTGGGCACTAACGATTAGGTCATCGCGTCTCCCACGATGTACAGAAAACAGCTAAGATACGATGCACGTTAGAAAATGTGTATCCAACGTACCCCTTAAAGAACGCCAATCTGGGTGTAGTTCAAGCTTTTCTTTTCACCACTACATCAAACTATTTTAATCGTCTGATCAATCAAGACAGCCAATAATACAGTTCGATGGCGATTTAAGGTATTCAAATGGACAATCCCAGACGGGTCTTCGACGACTACAAATATTTCAACGCTCTGTAACAAGCACTCTGTTGGTGAGACTAAATCCTTAACTCTTTATACCCCTAATAGATGGACCATTAGAAAAGAGATGGGGTAATTTGTTTCACATGAATTTTTTGGGGGCATTTTTATTGCACATTTCCCTTGCACGAAAAACTTTTTTTGTCGTTTTTTTCCCACCATCACTTTTCCAATGGTCCGCCCCTAAGCTATACCTATAGACGATAAGCATCTCGGCCCCCTTTATATGTCCCAAAGGTATTTTACTGCGGGTCTTGATCTGGTCAAAACCATATGTATTTGTTATACCTTCCGTGTGTCGAATAGTCATACGTCATGAGACTGAAGCCATCTAGAACTGGTGCCAAAAGTTCAAAATCGTGCTTGTCAAATGATCCAGGCTTTTTGCTGTCAGGAATAATAATTTTTTTTTATCTATTTATTTTTTTATTTTTATTTATTTTTTATTTGCCACACTAATTACAAAAATATAGGAAAAGAAGAGAAAAAAAAGAAGAAGTGGCGAGGAGACCTAACAGAAACTATAGGAGCTTATGAGAGGTTAGGCCTCCTCGAACTATGAGCTAGAGCTATTTCACATTAATAGAAGAAAAGAAGGCGAAAAGTCGAAGATGGAAAGATTTATAAACTGTTTTCATACTTACTCAATAATTTAATCTTCAGTTTTTTCTTAAAAGAGGAGAGGGATTGAGAGTTGATGATCTTGTTGTCACGATCACCGGCGTAAATCAACAGCGTCGCTTCCATGATCGGAAAACTGAGATCAACCTTCCATCCTCAGTGATCAGCTGGATTTTGCTGTGCTGTTAACAGTGCTACCATTTTAAGATGTCGTAAAGACGTCAGTGCTTAGAAGAATTGACTAACCCTTCTCGGGATTGCGGGCAATAACATTTTTTCGCTTTTCATGTTGCATTTCACAGATACGTTCAGTGATTAAGCTTACCCGGCATAAAATGGCGGAGGAATCACCAAAATAATCTTGAGTTTTTCTTTGTGCAGTGAATCGGCCATTTTACTGACGAGAAGATATAAGTCCCTGGAAGACAAATGAAAGAGAATTTCACTTTCTTCATATTTTGTTCAGCTTATTTATGTGAGCTCTTTTAAACGGATGCATCCACAACGTACAGTACTTGCTCCGAGGGTTAATTATAGAGGATAGGGAACTTTCGAATACATTCCCTAGGATATTCTCTTACCTTGGGACATTTCCTTCCCTAGGACATTCCCAATACAAGCATAGCCTGTTCCCTCAGTTCCCTGGGGTAAAATTAACAACCAACAAGTATTACTTACTCTTTCGTATCTCCACTATATTGACTCCATACCTCAAGAGTAACGCCATCAAAATAATTTGCCTGTGGGAAAAAAGTATTAAATTCAAGACAGTAACAACACACAGAATGATTTTTACTTGAATATCGAAAAAAAAAAAGCTTTTGCTTTGGTTTTGCATTACTGTGCTAACTTTCTCCGAGTCAAAACCGTGAGATTTGCATCAGGGTTTTCGAAGACGACCCGATCATATCCGAAGTCTCACGAAGATTTCAAAAGTCATTCCGCACACTCCCGAAGATTTTCGGGTCCCAGTTCCAGGATATGTTTTGTCAAACAGAAAGTCGTCAAAACGTCGTCCCAAGTACTTTTACCTTCTAAAATCGGTTAATTTGGATTTGCATTACATCAAGAATATATAGTTTTAGAAACTGTCTTAGTTAAGGCTATGATGTCTCAAAATTTTCAGCGAGGCGAGAGGAATTGGTCGTATACGTGGGTAGGCATAAGATCAATTTTTGTGTCTTGGGCGAAGCACAGACATAAAGCTACAACACTAAAATTTTGGATAGGGGCTTCATATAAGGGAAATTATGACGTCATACTAATAGAGTTTCACCGAAGTTTCTCCCTCGTGACATTGCACATGGCGTACTTTTTACTGCGCAATAGTCATCGATAATAACTCTTAATATCTTCGTGATCCGAAGTGATCAGCCGATAATCATCGGAACCAATCGAATGTGCGATAGTAAGGAGAACAATTGCGTCGTACCACGTGCTTTCAACGATGTAAGCTTCGAGTATTTCGTCAACACCACGTGCTTTCGACGAAGCAAGCTTTGACGAATGTATGTAAACAGCTGTTTATTTAGCGGCTGTCTCACCGATGAGTGAGCTTTTCGCTTCTTACATTATGGTGCCTAAGTAAACGATAGCTTTCGAATTATTGAAGCATCGATACGACCATTTGTGGAACCACTGAGGAGTATTCTTATCCAATATGGCTTGTAATTACAAAGTGGCCCTGTATTCTGCAGTTTATAATCACAAAAATTCTATACCATAAAATTCGTCCCCATTTGGGGAAAGAAACACCTGAGAATACATGAATACATACATAATATATGAGAATACAATTTCCCTTGAAGCGAGCTGAGGGATTGATAAAGTCGTAACAGGGAGATGTCAACAAACGGAAGAAAATGCTTTGTTGTTGAAAGGACTCTCGACGTGGCGATTGCATTTCCATAAAATCATGCTACCACTTGTAATCTTAATAACTATTGCCCAACGATAGTTTTAAATGGATCTTTCCATGCAATGGTTAGCACTGATGAGGAAGCCTCCACTGCAAGCTATATGTAAGCTGAAGTGCATTCCCAGAAAAAGGGATACGGTGTCTGACATTTGCAGACTGCAGACTGCGATTTGCCTGTGAAATCGTGAAATTCAAGATTTGGTCTGTCAACTAGTGAAACTCAAGATTTGGCCTGCAATTCGAGAAATTTAACAGTTGGGCTTCAAAATCGGCCGCCATTCCGGTTTGATTCATGACGTCATTTGAGCGGTTCGCCATTTAACTCGAGCTTTCATTTAGTTCATTGTATTGTCTATGCTGTTAGTGATTGACCAGAACATTAACTATGACCAGAATGATGACTTTGGTACTGTAAAATAGCAAAATAATTTGCCTTGAATCTGCTTAAATCAAACATTAAGTGAGCAAACATGGACGAGCCAATGCAGACAGACACTGTACCATTCTTATTGTTTTGTTTCCTGCAATAATAATTCTTGTAGAAAGAATGCAACAAAAATATGACGGACTGAAGATACAAAAACTGACCTTTAAAAAAGAAACAATTGTATCAACAAGGGACTGCAATGCAGTGTCACTTGAGAAAATTATGTGATAGTCGTTGAATGTCCATTGATCAAAAAGTATTCTGGGCACTGAAAATGAATTGGAAAAGAAAACATTGTCATAATACAGCACTAGTTTCCTGGGTTTTTTCTTCGCCTATGTTTTTTTTTTGCTATGACGTGTATAAATATATCTTGTAGTTTAAAATGAATTTCAGGTGAGTATTAATTATATGCCAGATAAATTGATAATAACAGAACACAATGTTAGAATGTATAAACTTAACATGACTATACGTTCTCCACTGAAATCTCACCAATTTTCACATGCTTGCCACCTTTTCGAACTTCTGTCATCCAACCTAAATGGGGAGGAAAATTCCCAAGGCTTAAAACTGTGAGATAGCTCTTTCAATATTTTCTTCCAGTACCAGGGAAGTAAATAAATTCAGTTGGGCCAATGAGATACATGTACTTGGAAATTCAACAACCCAGTCTAGTTCCTAGGCGTTCTACCATGCTTTACTGTCCGCACAAAGTCTGGGAAGGAGCGATCGGTAGAATTCATTCTCGGTAAGTGCTCCTCAGTGACGTCACCACTCACGATAGACTCCAGACTCCCCTGAGCCGAGAACGCCAAGGAACAAAGCTGTCAATAACCAATATTTCAATCACAGAATATTACTATGGACATACAAACATATGGTATCAAGGCATGGGTCTGAATGGTGCATCTTGTCAAATGCCTGCTGGGAAACTATCAATAATTCTTACACATGATAACTGAAATTACTCATAAGCCTTATGGTATACTAATATAAATAAATATAATCTTTCTTTTTTTTATATATCTTTTTCGTCCAAATTTGAATTTAGGGTCCATCGTATAAATTATGCACTGTATACATCAGATCTACATGTACCGTTAACATTGATCCCAAGCCAAGCCTTGAGAGGCCCATCAGGCTAGAGCCTATCATGATTCCTTAGACAACATCACACCTAGCCTAGGCGGTTTCTTGTGGAGGGAATGCTAAGAAAACAGCTATCACAAAAGACTGCAACCTCCGCCCTTCCCCCCCCCCCCCCCCCCCTTCTTTTTTTCCTCTCTCCAGTGTTTGTGCGCTCAAAATGGTGGCCGGTCTTTCATGATCACTGTTTTCGAAGCATTCCCTCCACAAAAACTGCCGGTACATGTACATTGTATTCCACCCTCCCCTGAACATTAAATTAATTGGTACACCCATTTCGTCATCATAACGAGATGCACAATGAGAGAATCAGGATTCAAATCTAGGCAGCTTAATCTGGAATCCAGGGCCCAGTTTATTGAGGGCCGATTAGCACTAAACCAAGGTTGGATTTTAATCCAGGTTCCTTTTTCTTTTGTCGAAAAGCATTTCTGACAGTTTCTCTGTAATCACTTTAGAGCACCCAATCATCAAATTGCAAACAAAAATAATTAATTCCATTGAATTTGCTTTTTACATGTAGCTTTCATATCTGATTTCAAATTTCACACTAACCGTGGGCTATTTTGACCCAGCTTTGAACAACCCAATCCTAGGGGCAGGTTTTTCGAAAGGTAGTGGTTAGTGCTAACCCAGGATTAAAAGATAAACTTGGTTTTGATTTCTCTTATTTAATAACTACATACCAGGCTAACCTTTTTTTTTCTCAGGCAAAACTGAAAGCATTATTAAATTATAAAATTATAGGAAAACTCTCTGCAAAGCTATAAAACTACTTATGGTATAAACAATTTACTCTAACCCTGGGTTAGCTTACTCTTGCTTTGAACAACCCAGCACAGACTGGTCACTAAACTAACATTCACCAAACCTTCCACAAAATTACACAACAAATGACCCTAAACAACATAAACTGCTTTATTATTGACAAAAATCCCTTGCCTTGATCAATATCATGTGTGCCTTCTATTGCAAAGGTGCCTGTTTTTCTGTTAAACAAAAATTGCAATAAACAGCACATAATTATATGACTTGCAAGCATAATTAACATAATTGTAAAAAATTGTACAAGTCATGTTCTTTAATTTATATGACATTTCTGGTAAAAAGTGTAACAATTTTGTGTAGTAGTAGTATCTTTATTCATTCACGAAAGTCCTATCACAAAAATGTTGTCTTCTAAGAGTTGGGTTTATTAATAATAATATACTAAATATTACTAAACTAAAAGTTTTAGTTTAGTAGACATCTGTATTGTGCCTGACTATATACAGCACATATATAGAAAAATAATGATTTTATGGGATTTCGACAAAATTTGCTAGCAATATTTGGGAAAGGTATTGGAAATTAATAAAGTTACATGACTGTGCAGTTGTAATATAATTATCTGATATTTCAAATAAACATTTAGCAAATTATGATATTTTTTATTCAATGAGAAAATATGCACAGAGCCGTTAACATTACACTGCGATTGAAAAAGGACTTCACTTCTTTCAGTCACACCTGAACACTGAGATTACAAACCTTCTTTTGACTTGAAGCCACACAGGAGAGACATACGTAAACTTTGGACTAAATATTTTTGCTACGTCATAACCATGGGAATTCCACTGAGAATAGGAAGAGAGAGTATACAAAGTATCTTTGATAAGCAAATATATTTGATAGCAGGTACATTTCAACGTGACTGTTTTACTACTAATGCTGGTGGAATCACTTTAAAGGAATCCAAAGAGTTCAAGGGGGTGGGGAGAGGGGTGGTAGGGTTTAGAGTGACATCATGTAAACTTTTAAGGCGGTAAGAAAATAACTTGGAATGGAGTTGGAAAAGGTTTTTCAGTAAGCAGCAGGGTTTGAGTAACAGGGAAAGTGGGACGGGGATGTGAAGATGAGTGCTTGGGACAAGTGATGCTGGGATTCATAGCAGGGATTCGGGGCATCCCTAGTGATGCCACTTCCCTCCCCTCCCAGGCCATGCATCTCCACGCCCCACAGATTCTCATGTGTCAGTCTCAACATTTGTTCCAATTTTAGTCATGGCTGAGACATAGCATGATTGACTTAATACCTTTGGGCCAATTGTAACATTACTAATAATTCATACTGTACAACAGCTTACTATAAACATGCTCCTCTTTGGATTTT
This sequence comes from Blastomussa wellsi, assembly GCA_947652115.1. NCBI lineage: Eukaryota > Metazoa > Cnidaria > Anthozoa > Scleractinia > Plerogyridae > Blastomussa > Blastomussa wellsi. The sequence continues at coordinate 13,342,214 of OX393573.1, forward strand.
AGAAGAATATTATACTTACTGGTGTGACATATACCAGGACATCCCCATCAAAGTTTATTTCTGTCATATTTTTGTAATACAAGCTGTGGAACTTGATGATATCTCTCGTCCTGGCATTTTCCACCACCAATCCTCGTGCTGTGGCATTTGTGTTTGGTGGTCTTGTCTAGAAAATAATCTTTTATTACCTTAGTTGTATTAAAATTCTTGTCGGACTAATTTTTGATCAGTTTTAAATTCATGCGATTTAATTCTGCGCACCTTTGTTGGGATTTATTCGCACAAGTAATTTCCGTGTTTGTTATACCAGTTTTTTTTTTCAGAATACTACATGGAACCTGAGAAAATCCCAACTGAAATTACCCAGGATGAAAATGTAGAAACTTTTAATGTTATGAGAACAACTTAAAACATGTCTAAATTGTGAGTGTCACAATGAGTGTCACATATTACACAACAAAGCTTTTCGAGCAGATATTCCATGCAGTACTAAAATTCACGCACTTGTGTCAGAGATTGAGAAGGGAAGTAAAAGAAATTGACAAACTCGAATAATTTACTATTCTTGGTTTGCAAGTGACGTCATCAACGCCATGTTGGATGACACGAACAAAAGATTTCTGGTCAGCCTCTATTGTTTGGTCCTCCAACATGGCCGCAACGCCTATTGTCTTTTGAATCTCTCGGGATTGGTTGCAAACCGGCAATAGGCTTAAATTTTCAAGATATGTCATGCAATTAACCAAGCCAATTTAATACAAGAAACTGATTTGTGATACAAAGCAAATTCATGAGTTTCCTAAATGAAATCGATCCTATCAGGAGTAGTGTGAAAGTGAACAAAAACAAACAATTTCAAACTAGTTTGAGCAGAACACCTGTTCGCCTTGAATTTGCCAGTTTATATATATATTTCACTTACTTTGCATTCATTAACAGTTGTTTTAGGTTTTTTTAAGGATTGTTGGACTTAACACTTAATTTTTTAACACCAGGTTAAAAAAAGAACTTTAATACACACGATGGCAAGGAAAAGCAATAAAATGTACAAATACATGCAGTGTCTTGGTTTGACGGACATAACTATTTTTTTTTTAATAAAAATACATTATTGGGCTGATCTGGAATTAAAATAATAAATAAACCATTTCTTAGTAGCGTTAGCCACTAATGTATACACGAAATATCAACTCTAAATTGAAGCTTTCGAAGACTTGACTTTGCTATTAAGCTTATGAGTTTTACGTGACTCTACAATCCTGTAATTTTCGCGATCTTGGTAGATTGAAAATTTTCCCTTGCCAATGTTCTTAATTTATCGGCAGCCTCGACGATCTTCTTTAGAAGCTCGAGATAATTACTTAAACAAAAATAAACATATTGTTCTCACCGATCTTGTCTGCTCGGAATTCTTCTTATTCTTCTTGTCTTTTTTGGACAAAGTTCCAGCCACGTGCGAATCATTCGATAACCAACAACTTGCAAGTACGCAAATTAATCCCGTTAACAATATCCTTTGCATCTTGGCAGATTGGGAGCGAGAACAATCCGCTATCTCGCATATGCAGCGGTTAATATGGAAACGGTCTATAATCTATGCAGGCGGGACTTGTTTGGTTTTTGGATAGAATTATTCATGGCAGAACATAAATGAAGAGTCGATCTCATTATTCGAGTTTGCCGCTGTACACTGCGTACAAAATCAATACTTACCGGGAGAAGGGTAGCCTGATTCTCAGACTGTCCAGGTCGTTCGCGGAGAGAGCGCGTGAAAAAAGCCGCGAACAACCTGGGGAAGGGCTGATAAAAAGGCTTCAAAAGAAAAGCATTTGTAGACTACGAGCAGTCTCTATTTTGTTCCAAAATCCGTAAAGAAGGCGAAAATTTACGAGTGCTACTTTCGAAGGGCGAGCGGCAAATCCGCGAGCCGCGAGTTTCGTGGGCGCCAGCTGGAGTTAAAATAGAGACTGCAATGTCTTCATACAGCATTGATGATGTCCGGCACGCTGGTGACGGAGTGTTTTGATTGGTCGGTCTATAAAGCGATGACGCGTATCTGTCATCAACATTTCAATCAAAAAACATTCTAATTCCAAGCTTAGTTTACCGATTCTGAGACAGGTCAATCATGTTCGAAAGTGGGCGTCTGTGTCAAGATGACATTGATGTGAGCTGTCAAAGAGCGTCAGAAATGCTGTATGAAGACATTGCAGTCTCTATTTTAACTACAGCTGGCGCCCACGAAACTCGCGGCTCGCGGATTTGCCGCTCGCCCCTCGAAAATAGCACTCGTAAATTTTCGCTTTCGTTACGGATTTTGGAGCAAAATAGAGACTGCTCGCAGTCTAAAGTATTTGCGGCTGTTTTTTTTCTCTGTGGTCCTGGAGTCGATTTAAAGACATTTAGGCGAGTTTACCTTCTGAGGTTTTGCCACTCGCCTACTCCAGGACCACAGAGAAATCAAAATAACGTAAGGAAAACACAAGGTAAGTCATTTTTATTTTCATTCTTTTCCACATGTAGAATTTAGGGCAATTTTCGAACTTTTCTAATATATTCTCTTACATAATGTCACATAAATCTCATCCAACGTATGGGCCACCTGTGCTGACAGGGACATTTTTTTGTCATATAAACGCTCGGTAAAGTTGTCTCGGGGGGGGAGGGTTGTCTCGGGTACCCGAGACCATATAACTGAGGCCAAAAATAGAGGGGAGACTTGCTGACCGGCCGTGAGTGATCTGAGGAAGAAAGTTCAGCAGAGACAGCAATGACGTCACGCTCGCCAAAACGAACAAACAAAAACTGGCGGGCTAGGGAGCGTTCGAATGATTTGGCTCATCTGGCGCCCTTCTACGGTTTTCCTTCGCAAATCAACATGGTTTATTGCATAGCTTTAGGATGCAGTAACGAATCCAGGCGTAGGAGAGATTTGGACTTCTACAAACTTCCTCTAGACCGGCAGCTTTTGAGAAGATGGCTTGTGAACTTGAGGAAACCGAATATACCGAAAAAGCTGTGTTATTGCGCTGTGTGCTCTGAGCACTTCGAGCCTGAATGCCTTGGGAGAGATTTAAAGGCAAGTTAAGTTTATTTATTTTTAATTTACATTTCCAAAATTGTGTTTGTGAATATTCTGTCAACTCCTTAAATGTACAATGCTATATAATTTTATTGTTTTTGGTATGGAGCCATTCGTGTGATAGGGTGTTATCCGTATCACGGAGGCCCTGTGTGCCACTTGGGCACTGATAGGACAGATGACGATGGCAATAGAGATGATGGTGATGATGAAGATGATGATGATGATGGCAATGATGATGATGAGGATGGTGGTGGTGATGATGATGATGGTGGTGGTGATGTTGACGATGATGATACAATAATGATGTATTTTCTTAGCCAATAAGAGCAGAGTTCAAACATGGTACTAGGACATGTGTCATGAAATCCACATGGCTTTCAAACTGCATTCTGAGTCGCTGACAGTGGTGATAGCCAACAGATCAATTCAAAGGGGACAGACCACAATCTCAATGCTGGCTCCAGTAAAAAATATCTAATTGCCATAACCGTTTATCAGTAGGATGCCTAAAATGCTTGTAATTCCACAATTGGTTTCGGCTCCATTAAATCCTATACCAGTTGCAGAACATTTCAGGTGGAGCCACCCACGATGTGAGCACAGTTACTGACAAGAAAAAGTAATAAGGAAAACAACAAAAAACCGTTAAATTGCGAACTAAGCCTACACGTCAACTAAATAAACCAAACACTCGCACCACATACGAAAATATGCGCACGCGCCTTCAAATCCAAATGAAGGACCCGGAAGCAGCGCGTATAAATGAATTAGAGTTACAAAGATGACGTAACAATTACAAACAAGCAAAGGATACGTTGTTGGTTCTCAATCGCAAACCGCTGATCTCAATTCCCGAAGTGTAATGTCATATTTAATGCGAATGATTTCACCGTGGCGTTTGAAGAACTTATTAAACGATTTGAGAAGCGCAGTAGTGTTGAAGCCTTGGTGATGAAGACGTGAAGAAAGACCACGAAGCCTGTCTATAAAGTCCAATTTTGATGAGCAAATTCTAGCATACATGTATCGCACCAATTGAGATATGTAAACACCATAGGCCGGATTGGCTGGGATGTTGCTGTCCATGTGAGATGCAATTCAACAATTTGTTACAACTCTGTTAAACTCATCACCAATAGATATGTTTGGGGAATGTGCCTGAAATCCCCATGACAACCATGTGAGCTGCAACTACCCGGCACTGTCACACTGAATAAAACTCAGTGGAAAGAAATCATCCTACTTACCAAGAGGGATGGGAGGAATGGGAGCATAATGCGAGCATATGGCTTAACCTTAACATGAGACCTGTAAAATTACTGAGCCCCTGCAAAGCCTTGGGGTGCCCCAGATTCACAACTGAAACTGCTGGCCAGCACTGTCTCGAGTTTAACCTGACCTAAATAGGCCACTTGCGTGTCCCCTTTTCCCTCTGTTTCAAAACAAGTCTAAGTGTGAAACTATTCATGTGGAAATGGGGCGTTTTGCATGAGAATAAAGACACGGTTAAAACACATTTTCATATGGATAGTTTCGCACTTACATGTAGACTTGTTTTGACACTAAGGCAAACGACTCCTCGGAAATGGCCTATTACATTTAGCCACATTTACAAGTGTGATTTGCCTGCATGAACAAAATTATTTTAAAAGGCCTTGTTGAAAGATCTATGAAACAATAACACACTTTTTGGAATCAAAAGTGTGCGATATGCATGTAATATTCCACATGCTGTTTTTTTTTTTTTTTTTTTCATGCAATCATGTAGAAAAGTTAGTATTTACAAATACATGTAAGTTCATGCCACTGTATAACAATGTGTGGCAAATCTAAAATTAATACTTTTCCATTAACGTATCTGTTTTTGTGTATTTTATTTGTTTGTCAGGCAGAGCTAATGGGTGGGAGGCCCAAGCCACCACTACTGAAGGGTTCAGTTCCCACATTGTTTTTGTACAACAATTTTAAAGCTGATGTAAAAAGGTCTTTCAGCGAAGAGCGAAGAAAGAAAAAGGAAAAAGAAGAGGTGAAATTCTTTTATTGTCAGTAATTTTGAGTTATTTTTCCCCCTTAGCTGTCGTGAAGACTTACATGTACATCCATTTGGAGTTGTATCTGATTGCTTTAATTTTTTCAAACATTTTAGACATGATCTGTCATCGATTTAACTTGGAGATCGTGCAGTATCCAATAGCCCAGGCCAATCCTAACATATAACTATTATATCTGTTTCATGCATGGGGGAAAGATAAACAGTCTTGAGTGGCAGTCAGGACCAAATAGCCACAGTCTAGTAAAAGTTTCATTTTGGCCTGAATGGAAATTTTCAGGCATTGTACATGTATAATTTTTATGTTTACCAAGGAGCAGAACTAGCGATGTATCAAAGAGCCAATGCCTTGAAAAGAGACATCACCAAAAAGCAAAGGAATGGTGAACTTTTTCAGGCCAGTTTCCCGATGAAAGCAACTTAAGACAGAACGTGCTGTCTTCCAAGTTTTAGTTACGCACGTTTGACAGTTCTGAGTAATAGTAAACACATGTTTTGGCAGTAAAATTACATTTGTCACTTCCCATGAATCCCATGACCTTCATGTACTGTATATTAAAAGCTATGCATTTTATGTCCAACTGATTGCTATATCACGCTTTCCGATGTGGAATACAAGTATAAACACATTTTGTTTTACTCCTGTTATCTGCAGATATTAAAAGATTTGCTTGGGCCTTACTACGACATGAAACCTGCAGTATTAGACAAATCAAGCCATACAACAGATACACAGATGGGAGATGGGAAAGCAGATAATATATTTACATGTAGCATCCAATCGCTGTTACCCAACTTTGCTTTCTGTCACGAAAATGAAGTGAACACTGGCTATGACCAAACCCGATCCACCACTTGTGATGACATAAGAACCTGCCACAAGCAAACCCGTCCAAGCACTGACCAAGACATGAATACCAGTCACGAACAACCCGGATCAGGCACCAATGATGACAAAAGCAGTGGTCTCGACCAAGCCCGATTAGGCAGCAACTATGTAATACATGTAATTTTTGTACGCATTGATCACAGCCAATTAGGCCGATTAGGTGCCAATGATGACGCAAGTGCTCGACACAGCCAAGCTCAAACATGTACATACACATACACCGATGGAGGAAATACACGCACTACTTACAGTCAATGCGAAGCCCAAAATGGTGAAGCAAGCAGAAGTCTGAAAGAAAACCACACACTAACAAAGGAAATATCATGTCAAACTGACAAAAATTCTACAACAGAAACTAAGAAGCCCCGTTTGGCTACAACTGAAACACAATGGGATGAGAAAGATTTCCTTCCAAATCCTGAACTTGTTTGGGGAGATCACTCGTACTGCAAGAGCAAGTGTTATTCAAAGTGAGACCACGTTTTCCTTGTGTGATATCTTTTTGTGGTGAAGGATATTTGCTTCCCTTCAAACAGAGACAACAATGCAAGCTTTATTATACTTTTGCAATTTTGGCACAAGTTCTTTTAAGGTGTTACTCCCGAATGTATTCTATGCCTGATATCTGTGATTAAACATGTTTTATTGTCTATCAAAAAGTGGTTTTCTGGTGACTTGTACCCTTCCAACTGATACAAGATTTATTCTTCAAAAGTTACATTTAACGATTACGCTTTTGACATGGCGATGTTTGCAAAAAAAAAGATTTGATATGATATATCGCGAGTGAGAGGACAAACTACAATGTCCTTTTTATTTTGTGGCAAAAAGTAACTATCATAACTCCTTATGATAACATCTAATATGATTCGTGGTCAGGTCAGTATTATGTAAGTATTACATTAGTGTATGCTGCCAAACATTTTCAGTTCAAAATAAATGAAAGGTTCTCAATGCCCCAATCCTCTGGGAATTAATATATCAAACACCAGAGACAATGTTTCATCACATTTCCAAACACCGAGAATACGACGCACAGCGGAGTATTTTTGATGAACTTCGAGGTGTTTGAAAATGCGACGAAACACTGTCTCGAGTGTTTGATATATCTTCTCAATCGAAACTAAAACTAAATGTACGGAGAAAACAAAGAAATAAAATCGTAAAAATCATGCTAATTAAGATCACATTTCCAAACCGCGGTTACGGTTCTGATTTCCTTTGTTTAACGTGATGAATTATTAACAAGTTTGAGAATTAAACATCATACGCAATTGTGTAGTCTCGTCACAACCTAGGAAAACATATACTGTGCAGTGTACCAAGGATTATAGGTGGGTATCCTGCGATGGACTAGCGCCTTGAGGAAGAATCTCGGGGTAGTAATTCTCCTACATAGCTTCTTTTACTCCGAAGAACTCCACAGGATCTCTATCGAACTCAGTGGAGTCCTATGGAACTGAATTGCAATTCCTTTAAAAACCCATGAAACTCCCTTAGAAGTCCATGGAAACACCGTGGAATCTTCATGGATTACATACAAACCCCATGGAAGCTCCACGGGACCTCTGTGGAACCGTATTAACTCCATGGGAACTCTATGACACCTTTGTAACCTCAATGGAAACAACACGGAACTTAAATGGAAACTCCATTGAACTGTCAGAGTCTTCACGGAACTCCATGGCAACCCCATAGAACCTCAATGGAATCTCCATGGAACTCTATATAAAATCAAATTAACCTGCATGAAAATGCGATGGTACTCCGTGGGATTTGCGTGGAAACTTAATGTTTTCCCGTGAAACTCCTTGGAACTTCCACGAACTCTATGGTACCTCAAATGAATTCCATGGAATCGCAGTGTAATGAATTCCACCAAACATTCATGGAACGTCTATGGAACAATGCACGGTGCACTGAAACTCCATGGAACTGTAATGGATCGGCATGGAAACTCCATGGTACCTCCATTAACCTCCGTGGAAAACGCCATCGACTACCGATGGAATTCTATGCAAACACTGGAAAATCCACAATTCATAAAACCTCTGAAAAAGTCTCGGTCCACAGAGACTCGACGAGTGTCAAAGGAATTACATGGAATCTCTGGATCCATGGAACGCAGATGTTTACGGGACGCCATGGAACGTCCATGGAAACCTCCATAATCAGCTCCATTGTCTAATTTCTAAACTCCATTCACACTCCGCGGAAACTCCATCCAAATTCCATAATAACTCCATGGAAATCAATGGACTCCGTGGACACTCCATCCCATTGCCTTGCCTTGGACCACCATAGGCCCCCTTGAAAACTGAAAGGTAAACTCTCATCGCAATTTCTAGCGGAAAAGGAGCAAGCATCAGACTTATTTCTTAGTTGGTATAGTCTTTAAACAAAATAGCCCTTTCGAATTAACAACCGATAGGAAGTACCATTTGTTCACGCAAAGCTCTACAAGGGCTCCTTTAAAAAAAAACACAACAAAAGCATGTGAAAGGTATATCTGTGCAAATGGGAGGACACAAGTTTTACCCATGTTGATTTTGTTAATTAAAGTTGAACATCCATGGAACCGTCAATTGAAACATAAACCTTATGCATCCTAATGCTAATCCTAATGGTGCGCAGCTTACCTTGGAATGCTGATTGCAGATTAACCTTTATTGAGACATCGAGTAGTACGTTCAATGGAAGAATCCCCAGTGCGTTGCATGTGGCTGAACTTTACCCGGCCTCTAATTTGACAATGAAACAGTCAAACATTTTAACAAAGCCATCCAAAGTTTAAACAGTTTTTAATGCTTATAAAGGCAGCGCGACATTTCTAATATAAGTAAAAAGCAAACACCGTACAAGTTCAGGAAATAAACAGTTAATTTATCTCGTTATAATTATAAATTATATATTTTTCTTTTTTGAATAAATCATATTTTTCAAATTACAAATAACATTTTAATTATAACTATAGGAAAAGAGCTCAAATCAGTCATTCAAACTTATAAAATGTAACTGACCAAATGGTTACTAAATTACATTACGTTAACACGAAATCTTTTATTTGTTTGTTTGGCCATGTGTGGTGTCAGCCATTTTCCATGGGAAAAGATTATTGGACACCGTACACACGCTAAACAAATGACCAGTATATGCAGGCCGAAAAAACTACACTTTTTAATATTTTTAACATTTGTTTCAGTAAAGTTACTAGAAATATTAAATAATATATAATATGTTGTACTAAACTTTGTTTACTTATGCAATATATATTTTATTTGTCAATTTATCAAATAGCAGCAAAAATTTCATCTAAATATTTTAGGTCAAACACTCGCCGTTCATTCTTAGTCAAGTGGGATCTCTATGAATCTTAAATACTTAAGCTATTCAATAGCTTCTACTGAAATATGCGTATCTACACTACACCCAGTGCTTCGTGTCACAATTAAAATTAGCAAGCACTGACAATGATAGGCTATATATGGTCCGACAATTGCATTTCTCTGGAGCGAAGCAATTTAGCCGTAACTGATAGAAAATTCACGTTGTTTAAATACTAGTTCTACGTATCATTTGATAATTTCGTCACACAATGGAATTTCTTTTATGAAAATAACTAAGCCAGGGTAACTACTACTGTGTAGTGTATTGATATCGTTTCTGCTACCCTTGTTGAATAATGAACCCTTTACTTAGGGATACGAAATACCCGGCCCTTAACTTTTTAACAGCCCAGTTAACTTGGTTAGTGAAAGCCTTAGCAGCACCAGATTTAAAGTGCCGAGTACAGGAAAATAAAGACTGCAACATTAGCGAACCTTTCAGAAGTTAGCCAAATTGCTTTCGTTTGTATGTTCTTGATCTCTTTTTTGTAGTTGAAGTGAACTTTCTGCAACGAACTAAATTTGAATTCTTATTCTTGCAGCACGATCGCACAATATACTAACTGCTCATAGGTACTGTGCTACCACCGTTACCTGCGAATCACGTTTTGGACCAAAATCAAGTTCTGTCCTTGTGCACCGGTAGACAAATCCAGAAAAACATACAATACACTAAAGCTATGACTCCATAACAAATGAAATACAATGGTTCTTCCCTTGTTCACCGGTAAACATGGACTGAACCGAAACTAGTTCGTTGACTTGCAGTCCCCGACGCGCATGGTTATATATGTACCTGTTTGATGCTAGTTGAATTCCACCACCGTGATGGCACTGAATTCAACCTTGCATTCTCTCGCAAATATCTACTTTTTCGCTAATTTCTACGTGTTTCTTTAAATTTTACGTTGATGTTATTTGAATGTTTTTTGCTGTTTTTTTTTTCTTTTTGCTTTCTTCCTCGTTAAAAAGCTACCTTACAGACATAATGTATCATATAAAGGCTTTTTGTAATAAATTCCGCCATCTGAGCATGCTCTTGGTCAACATGACATACTAAACCATCCGAGGGTATGTTGACTTGGAAATCCATTACCCAGAATGCATCTCGACCTCCATGGACAATTAACGTCTAAAGCTATAAGATGGAGGACACATGTCAGAAAGCTCTTGACAATAAATTCTTACATGAAATAATACAAAACTGTCAAAACGTTTTTCAATGAATTTCACTAAACGACTTTATCTATCTACAGAATTTGTTATTTTATACTTATTTCGTCTCGTTAAATACAAGTTAATCTAACTTTAACCTTTTTTATACTTCGAAAGATAATTCAGCAAATAGTCTGGCTTTTCATCCATACGATAAATAAGATAACCACTATTTTAAACAAAAAAATAAATCTCTTCGTGGAATGACGATATATGAAATTCTTCTCACCAAATATGGCACGTAAATATTATTCTCATTTAAATTATCAGCCATTTCTTACAAATTCAGTTCGATGTGTGCGCATGCTAAATAGTATCAAGGCATTTCGAAAAAGCATACCTTGTTTATGTACATGCAGCGCTGAAATTATTCTACATTTTTGTATTGTTAAATGAATTGATCGCGTGAAAAAAAGATCGGTTTTACATTCAATGCCAGTTGGTAAAGGAAACTTTTATAAGTGAAATAAATTGCCGCTAAATTGTTACAATCATAGAAAAAAATTTACCCAAGGTGACGGGTAGTGGTTGAATTTCCCCGTGCGCTGCCATTTTATATTATGACGTCACATTGTTACCCCTATTATCAGAATGCAGCAGTTTCTCAACCTTTGACCCCAGGCCCTCTCATGTTCCTCTCTCCTGAAAGGGAAGGAAAAGAAGAGAGAGCCCCGGTATCAAGGGTGGTAGTCCTTCGACTGTGTAACAAAAAGGGCAACCATGTCGATGACGTAATAAATAGGCGCACATGGAATGTTCCAAGAAATGTTATGGTTACACCATCTCTGTATCAATTTTATGACAATAAGGTCTAAAACCACAAGATTCCCTTCACATCCCGTCCAAATGACTAATTGATGGCCCCTACTTTGTAATAGAGGTTAATAAGCCATCTTCTCTAATACCTCATAAAAGAAAAAACGTGGCCTGCGAACCCCTGCATAGCCTACAGCAACACACCTAACAGGAAACGTTTAGCCAAATTATCAAGAAGTCAAATATCTCAAATAATTCTGGAATGGCGAGAAAAGATCGTAAACGGTATTACAATTCACCGCCGTTTCTGTATACTATACTATTTACATATATGGTTTCTGTACTGGGTCTAGTTTTCCTATCTATACGAATAACAAACTTCAATTCGTTCTCACAACTGCACATACCGAAAAATGTCCATGCAACGCCTCTCCAGTGGGGGTGAGCCTCCATCCCCTTCCAGAAATAAGCCCCCCCCCACCCCTCCCTCCAATCTTCTTTCCAACAACCCCACCCCAACCCATACGGAATTTGACCTCATGGTCTTTGATATTTTACAGTATCTGACATTGAATATCTATACAAGTATCACTCATCACCATCCTAACGCATGCCACCAGACATAAATGTCATTGAGTCTCCCTGACCACTGGTGGGCAAGGTCGACTGCGCATGACTACTGCTTGATACCGAAGTTACTGTTGGCGGCCAGGGTTCTGCGGTTGGCCTCAACCCAGAAGACATGGTGGACTGGGTGCAGTCGGGGTACTGCGCCTGCTCGGCCGGAGACTGCCACGACCGCTGATAGCCTCCCATAGGCTGTTGAGTCGACCAGTAGTCAGTGGTAGTTGGTGATCGGACGCCACTGCCAGTAGGAGACGAGTATCGCCGCTGGCCTCTCATAGCAAAACCTTGAGGCTTTGGTGACCATGCCTCAAACGGTGACGACGGAGGTCTGAAAAAAATAAGGGTTACTTCTTCTACTAAACGTACTTAACAATCACTACTTAAAGGAGTAGAGGGGTTCAGTTTCTAAAGAAACTGTGGTGCTGCGTCGGTGGGAAGTATAACAATATAATTTGGTTTTACCAACTGGGTTGATAATGTGAATTGGCCACCGTGAAGAGACTCAAGAGTTTACTGCAAAGCGAGACAAAAAATGTTTGCTGCAATTCTGGAAATAGCTATTAACGTTGAGACACTTGGACAAATTTCCACTTGTTTAAGTAGCAAAGCTCATATTTTCCAAACCCCCAACCCCATTTCAATGTTGTTAATGTTGCCGCGTGGAGAGAACAAAAGCCGGGGGATGCGTTGCAAACCGGGTGAGGGAGATATAAATCAACAGTTTGTTTTTTAATGCGCTCGCAAGTCAATACATTCACAAAACGTGTGTTATAGTCGTTCTTGTCAACTAGTTTTGTAGAGACGGTGCTTGGACAAAATTAGCTAATTACAACATGCAGTTCTAATTTTACAATTTTAACCAAGTAAAAGCAATTACCCATAACTCTGCTGCATCCCACGTGACTCATCGACAGCTTTGTCGGGCAATCCCGAGGGTCTAGGTCCTTGGCGTCTGCCACCCATCCCGCCCATACCAAACGGTGTTCTGTTGTCCATCTGACCTTCGACGGGAACTTCTTCTGAAGAACTGGAACCGGAGCGTACAGAAGAAATACTGCTGGCCGAGGAGAGCCTACCAGGGGACTGGGTTGAGCCGTAAAAATTGTCCCAAGCTTGACCTTGACCTTGACCTCGTTGTTTCCAGTCCTCGGCAGACATCTGACGGCCATATCGACCATAATTTCCCTGAAAGTGAAGAAACAAGGTCATTCACTGGAATTGGAACTATGGTGACTCATTGCCATACTTCCAATTCCAAGGAACTTATTTACTTGTATTTGTTGTTGTTGCCATTCATCATTCAATTTTATCTATCTTACAACGAAGGAATTTAAAACGGTTCATTTGTTTTGACTCCCTATGTTTGATTCTAGCCAATAAAATCATGTCCACAGAGTGAATATTATTGAATAAAGATCAGTTGAATGACAGCAATGAATTACAGGAAACACTGGGAAAAGGAGACGTTTTTCTTTTAGCGCGAAGGGGAGAGAGGTCATTTCTCTTTTTACGCCGTCCGAGGTTATGGTATAACCTTTCCACTCCTTGCTATTTTAACTTTTTATTTTTTTTAGAAAAGAACATGGCCTATTTTGAGCACGAGTGACTTAGCGTGATGTAACGTTAACTAGCGTGATGTAACGTTAACTAGCGTGACCCAGCGTGACTTCGCGTGACTGAACACTTAATAGCTAACCTGCTGATATTGCCATTGTTTGCCGGTTCCGTCACCATGTTTTCCCGCAGCTGGCTTTTTTCCATCAGAAAGTGGCGAGCCAGGAAATTTCGGCGGAGCGTTTCCTTGCAGAAGCATTTCATTAATGTACTGAGTTGCAGTGCTGCCATACAGTTTGCTGAGATTGTTGCCTTGGGGTGGGCCCACCATGTCAAATATCGGAGTGGGTTGGCTGATCCCGTCCTGTTTGAACTTTTGTTGCAGGAAGAATATGTGCTCACGGTATTTGTAGACCTGGAACGCAGCAGAAAAGGATAACTCATTTCACATTTTTGTTGAAAAGCGATAGTTTCGCAGTTTGAAAAACAGATTGGATGAGTAAGCCTAGCCAGTGCAACTGGCAGGATTTGCGGCGAGGTGCTGTTGTTTTTTGCGGGGAGATCGCGCGTCGCTTTGAGCGAAGACGAGTGGGGATTGGCGAGGAGTCGAGTTAAAATTTCCACTCGTGCGGCTTCGCGGCAGCACGTGTCCGTTTCGTAAATAGTCAATGCCATTTTTTGGCTATCATCGAATTTTTTTCACACAAAAAAGAAAGAAAAATTGTTCGTCAATGACCAGAATAGAACCCTGAACCTCTAACATGCCAACATCCCTAACTCCCCACTACACTACCAGGCTGATCCAACAAATCCCCACAAAATTTCATTATAAAATATGACTTTCTTAGTCTATTTCACTTATAGTATTGCCCTACCCAACAAATAAAGCTAACCACAAGCAAACCAGTGTGAAATTGAACAATTGAACATTTGGTAAGTGTGTATTAGTCAATCACCAAATTAAAACCAGTTTCGACCTAGTCCAGGCCTAAACTAGAGAAAATATAGCATCGTCCATTCCGAAAAGCTTGGTTACCAATTATGGAATCGACCGTTGAAAATGGCATCGACCGTTTACGAAACGGAAGTCAGTTTCGCCGCACGACCCCTCGCGTTTTGTACGCACGCGCAAATCCCGCCGGCGACGCAGGCTACAGAGAACCACATCTTCGTTTCTGTTTACTTAATAGACTTTTGGGATTATATATTGTATGTGGAGCGTGTCGAAACAAAAGATCACCGCCAAACCACTAAAGATAATTTTTACAGACTTCAAGGAACCCAACTTATGGCAAAGAAATAAGATTTCGCTTCACCAAGCAATATCAATAATTTCAATGGCATCGAAAATGGCGGAGGCTGACTAGTTTCCTATAATCTTCCAAACGGTAGTTACAATCCTGGATGACACAAGTCGAGATAAAGAAATATCGCATACTTTTTGTGAATTTCTTGGTTGCCTTAAAAGCGCGTAAAAATTATTTCATCCTTCTCTCTACCAATGTTGTTTCCTATGATTTGCAATTCATCCGGATTTGTTCTCACAACGCGACAAGATTGATAACACTTTTAAAATGGGGAAGGCCGTGCATAGACGTGCGGGCACCTACGGACTTGGGGGAGGGGGAGGAGGGGGAGGGAGAGGGGGTGTAGCCTCCCTGCTCGAAAGAAAATTTAAAAAATTCCGAATATGTTAGCATTAAACCGGTGTACAATCGCCCAAAAGGTGCAACTGCTATTGCCCGAATCCTGAGCGTTTTGCCCGAAAAATGTCGAAATTTTCCAAACTGGGAGGCGGGGAGAGGGGGGGGGCTGTTATCCCCCCGGTTCGTACGCCTATGAGGGCGTGGAAAATCTGAGTTGTGGTACCCAAATTGGTGGAATTTGTTCACGTTTCTTGCCTGTTTTATCCAAGGTTGTAGCAATGTTTGTCTTCCCATCGATTTAAAATTTTAACGGCCAACGCTATTCCGATGTAAACTAAAGTTTGAAGCACCGTCGTTGCCTTTGCGAGACGTGTACGTTAATTAAGCTAAGAACAATACATTTTCTACATGGCCGGTACACCTACATGATTACAAACTCGAATACAAATCTTACCTGTTCTTGAAGAGAGGAGATACGAGACTGTGCGTTCTCCAGATCTCGCTTCAGTTTGTCCTTTAAAGATAGTACACGTTCTTTCTCTTTCCTTTCGTTGAGAAATTCTTCACGATATGACTCATTCTGTTCAAAAAGACAAAAACCAAAAAGTAAACAATGCCTGATCTTACTAAACCAAGTACGCTCGACTCTGGATAGAGTGCTACACGACCGACTTCAGGGTCGGGAAAGGGGATCTTTGAGATCTTGGGAAGAGGTGCTGGGGGTGCACCCCCCCCCCCCCCCACTATAGTTTATTAGCTGTTACGTCATTCCCTTAGTTTACGTCATTCCTTTATTTTGGGTACGAAAAATTCTGTACCAACCCCTGGACTCATATTGCTGGTGAATTTTGCTTTTAGCGAGAAGCTGAAAATGTTACCTGTCTCTGCAATGCAATCACTTGTTCAATGCTTGGCAAACCGTTGTCATGAATTAGCTTCTTCAGTCTCTTGAAGTCGTCAATCTGGTCTTCTTGATCACAATGAAAACGAACAAACTCTTCACTTTTAACCTGTTTGTAACAAAGAAACGAGAGTATTTCTAAGGGCTAATCAAACAAATCCTTTGTTTTAGGCCAAACAAGTCTTGGCCATCATTTAACTGAAGCAGTCACAGTTCAACTATAAAAAAATACGCTACAGTTGGGAGCTCTATTTCTTCAAACCATCTGCCTCACGAAGAAGTCAAACATATTAAGCTGCCGTTATTTTTTTTCCGTGAAAGGTCGGCTGTGTCCGACAAATCAGCATTTTGATTTTTGATATTTTTATCCTCAATTGACCACCCCACCTTAATTCATTTTCGTGGCGCGCCGTAAAAAACATGCCTCCATAAAGTATACATTTCCTGCCGTGAAAGCTTAACAAATCAGAAATTCGAATATTTTATTCCTTTTTAAAAATGCAAGCTTTCGAAATTTTGCGCAGCGAAGCGATATTTCCCGTTTACTCTTGCTTTACGAAGTCCGTTTACACGCCTCAATTATCGCGGTAACGTTTTGGAAATCGCAAATGATTCGTTACACACGACCCTTAAAGGCTCCGATTTCTCAAAGTAGTGATATCCTTAAACAAACAAAGCCACAGCTTTTTAACCAAGACGAAACTCGAAAATCGGAGACACGATTTTTTGAGGGCCATGTGTGACGAATCATTTGCGATGTCATACACGTTGCTGCGATAATTGAGGTGTGTAAACGAACTTAGTAAAGAGGAAACGGGAAATATATCGCTTCGCTGCGCAAAATTTCGCAAGCTTTTATTAAAAAAAAAGGAAACACACATTCGAGTTTCTCATTTATTATTAAGCTTGCAGGAAGTGTACATATACTTTATTGGGGTTTATTTTCAACAGAGCGCCACGAATTGAGTTAACGTGAGGTGGTCAATTTAGGTATACTGATACCTTAATTAAAGGAGCTCTGTTACAGCAGCCAACCTCAGCTCGTTTCTTGCAAGTTTATCGTTGCTTCTCACTTCGCTTTGGTATCTTGGTAAGCCATTATTTCAAGGTCAGTTTCGTTTGACTTGAAGGCGGTTTTATACATTACCAATAATTGGCTTCATTCATGTTGGCAATTTTTAAAGGCCGCTTTAACTATCCTGAAAGGTGTGGCAGAGAAATTACAGCCGAAAATATCGCAATCGCAACAACTTACTTGCAATGATTTCATGTTCTTGGACAAATTTTCGACCTGCTGCCTCAAAGACTTTTGTTCAGCAATGGAAGCGAACTTTTCCTGCGATTCTTGTTCAAGCATGTTCTGTAGCTCCTGAGCGCGGTACAGGACTTGATCAAACTCTTGTTTCTGTTTTTGTTCGTGTGACTGATACTGTGTGACAGTTTCCTGAAGCTGTCGTTTATCCTGCTGCAATTTGTTGCACTGGGCGCGCAGTGCATTTTCTTCTTTTTCGTGACTGTCTTGCGAATCTCTCAGGCGTTTCTCCAGCTGTGTGAAAAAAGAAATAGTTGAAAGCCCCAAACGTATCAACCTGCCAATGAATGAGTGATACTTTCCCAGTCACTTTTCATTTTTCCACCATTTGCAAAGACTTGTATTGGGATCAGCAAGGGGCAAACAATACCACTACAAACAAAGCATGAAGTACAAATTTGCAGGAACTGTGAGGCCAAAAACATACAAGAATCATGGTCGAAAAATACATCGAAACATAAATGACGTAGACGTAGTATGACGCCATCACACGCGCTAACTTTCAACACCTTTAATCGTTCAAACTGCTTACAGTCTTAGTGCTCCTAGTTCTCAGAAATAAGCAAAAAAAATTGCATCCAAAAAGGGCCTCCTTTAAAGAGGAAATCATCAAACTCGTTCTCAAGATGAATATGAATCTGGATTAAATTAAGCTGTGAAGGGAAAACACCAAAGTTTGCCCTGAAACTCGTTGAATGGGATCATTTATTTTTGCCGTGTTCTGCTGAAGAATTCATCTGGTTTTCAAGAATTTGCGAATGGAATAAAGGTTAGTTATTTAAATTCTGTTTCTACATTTCACTTTATGTGGTTTGAAGTTTGTGATCACATTTTGAAATTTGTGTGTAGACTCACTCGGCTGTCGTCTCGTGAGTGCACACCAAATTTGACAATGTGATGAAGACATTCATGGTCCATTACAGAACATACTCTAACAAGCTCAATTCTTTTTTTATTCAAGAATGTCGTTTGTTTTTCTGTTTTACACTAAAATCCCTCTCAAAGTCGTTCAGTTCTTGACTTCTCGGCAAATCTTTGTCATGGCGTGTGGGAGAAGATTCTTCAATCACAGTGAGTGCATTTTACTTGAGGTTAAACCATAACCCCATCAAAAGTAGATGAAAGCTTTGCAAAATTCTTAAGAAGCTTTTAAAATCAATTCATGATTCTAATGCAATGTTAAGACCGGGCATAGGTGGGGCATTTGAACTGAGCTGAGATTTTCTGCTCAAATGTCCTACCCCAGCTGGGCATTTGTGGATTGTCAAAATAGTAACTAAAAGTCAATAGAATGTTGCTAGAAAGGCCATAAAATAGGACAAAAGTTCCCACTATGGGACGATAACTACTGTCAAATCCCCCACCTATGCCCAGCCCCCCGCCCCTCCCACCAGCTTAACATTTAACTTACATTTAACTTACATAAAACTTACAGTTGAAACTAAAATACCTGTGATTTTTCCACGCAAACTTTGTTCAGTTCATCTTTAACCTGACCAAGCTCCTTCTCTGAATTCTCAAACTTCGCTTTCAGTGCTTGGACTTCTTTTGAGCAAATGACACTTCCATTCACCCCCGACCTGTCCGCTTTTTCTCTGCTTCCCTCATTTTGAAGAGTCCTTGCTTGTCCTCTGGTAGAATCTGGCTCATTAGCGCTGTTGTAGCCGTTAAATTCCTCTCCAGACTGTTGGAACTCATTGCCAGTGACCCTGTTAATATTCATGTTGTTTGTCGCATAACCTGTTACCCTCGAAGTCTTTTCTTCCCTCATAACATTAAGTTTGTCAGCAAGCAAAGAACATAACACATCTTTGGTCTTGAGAGCTCTTTCTAGCTTCTTTGTCTTTATAATGTACTGTACTAGTCGAGATTTTTGATATCTTGAGCACTCTAGAACAGAAGCATAATTTCACCTTTTAGTTGGACAATAACTGAAAATGACATTTGGAGAGCAACAAAGGAGTTAGAGTTCAATGAAAAAATTTGCTGATTCAATGCCTTGATTAGGGTTTGGATCAAATTTGTGTTCAAAGGAGGGGGGGGGGGTACAGGGGGTCTGGAGTTAGCCTACTACTTCCCATACTTTTTACTCCCGGCTCCTGCCTCTTTGTTCTATTTCCAGTGCAAAATGTTATGCAATGTTGCAAAATGTTTCAAGATTTTTTCCTGTCACCATGTCAGCTCTACTGTGAATCCTGCCTCCCCACCCCTTCCAGCATTCCAGTCTACCCCCTTCTTTGTTCTATTTCTGTTTAATAATTAGACTACAAGCCCTCATTTTCCATGAGTGAATAGTCAACAAGGCGCAGCCAAGTTGACTATTGCTCATAGAAAATGAGGGCGAGTAGTCTAAACTCTAAAGGGTTACATTCCAAAAGCTACAATTTTAAGTATCTTTAGAGCTAAAAATCAAGTAAAATCTTGCATTCAAAGAGCAATGTGCGTGCAATCGTTTTCTATTTAACAATTAGATTATTCGCTCTCGATTTCTATTTCTAGTGTGTAGCATAGCCAATCAGAGAATGGCATTCACGATAGACCACTGGTAGATAACCGTGAGAGAACCAGTCAGATTCACAGATTTCCAATAGCACACAGCTGAGTTTCTACCAATACAAAACATTATGTGATGTTGCAAAATGTTTTAAGATTTTACCCAGTCCTGCCACCTTGTGAATCCTGCCTCACTACCCCTACCCTCCCCTCCCCCTTCTATTCTTCCAGTCTCCCCCAACCATACTTAAAAAAATTAATATGCGCGACATTAAATTTGCTACAAATAAAAGGAAAGACAAATTGTATGTACGATTCTCTCTTTCACTACTGAAAAAAATGGGCAGAGTCATGGGTTAAGATCAGCTAGAGATAGTGACTAAATTCACAGGGTAATGCCTATTAATTAATACTTCAATAACCCCTACCACTCTCGCAAAAGAGATGGTAACATCATCAACAAATTTAAACTAAACATCTTTATGTGGCTCATTAGGTTGTCTTTGAGCCCTCGAAAAATATCATTTTTCATGTCTGATCTGTCTAGACCAGCTCATCACAGTACGACAGTGCTCTTTATTTTGCCACGCGCAACCGCAAAAGAAATCATAATGGTTAAAAACCGCATTGGTATTCTCTCCTCCACCCCCTCACTCACAGCCCCCACCCCCCACCCCACCCAAACTCCAACCAACCCAACCCCTGCATAAGTAAAAAATTATGAAAAATAGTTAACAGTGCATTACTCACTTTCACAGCAATTGCCGTTTTCTCCTGAATCACGAGTCACTTCTTCAAGCAACCTGATTTTGCCCAGGAGTTCTTTGTTAGCTTGCCGTAAGTTTGTGATTAAATCTGTATTCTTGAGAACAATATTAAAAGAGCTTTAGAAAATTTAACCCGATAGATAGATAACTTCATTTATACACGGTATCTATCCAGTAAGTAAATGGAGGTATTGTTAGGTGGGGTTCTTGCTTTGAACTAGAATACTGGTAAGATGAAATGACAAACATGTTTGGACCCCTCCAAAGGTTCAAAATAATGGCAAAGTAAAGAACAGAGATAAGCAATGGTATTTCGCTTGTAGCAACAATAATAACAACAATAATAATAATAATAATAATAATAACAACAATAGCAATATGAGCAATATTGATAATTATAACAATAACAACAAAAACAATTACAATGACAATAATGATACAGTCAACTCGCACCTTGCAGACACCTCACTGATACGGACAGCAGCTAAATCCCTGGTGAAAGTTACAGACGTTTGACTGAAATAATCTCCCGTTATTACGGACTTACACCGAGCAGCATCATCTTTTTCTCTTAAGTCTTGCTGCCAATGAATAAGTTCGTCCAGTCTGTCCAAATATTTCCTCCAAAAATTATTTCGCACCCCGCTATTACGGACTATAATGGGAGTTGACTGTAACAATAACAATAATGATAATGACAATGGAACAGTAATGTTTCTTTGGATCTGCAATCCACATTATGGCAAAGAAAGGGAGAAATGAGAACAGAAATAAAGACTAAACACCGATTCTTCATTTTCATATGACGTCATAAAATTTTAAAAACAAAATTCGCTGGGCCTGCTTAATTTTTATTGTCACCACGTGAAAGAAATCCTAAAAATATATATCTATTCACAAGTTTCCAGCTTGATAGTTTCCTTTGTGTTTGAAATACAGGATGTTGAATTTTCAAGATTTCCGCCGTATGTGGCTTCAGGATGGCGCCGTGACAAAGCTGTCGTGCTCTAAGAAAAGGTCTTTTCGCAAACTTTTTCCAGTTTAAACAGTTCAAGTATTAGGAAAGATGTGTATGTGTATATACACTAGATTGTGAGGAAGGAGCAGTCGCTTTCATAGCAAAAGTCAGTGCCAGATGTTTTCTTTGATTTCCGGCCACCATGTTGGTGCCCATCAAGCTGGGCACCAACATGGCGTTTCCATACTGAGCTCTATAAATTTGTGAGAAATTTTTCGGCTAATAACTCACAAATGGTGTACCGCACAGACCTGAGACTTGGAAATGTTGTTTACCTATTGATCTTTTATAACATTTGAATTTATCAGATTTTTTTATTGCATGGTTCCAAGTTTATTTTTTGATGGCGTGACAGTGAAAACCACCTATACAGGTACAATTTTACATTCGGGCAAGAAACACAGGGACCCCCTCCCCCCTCCCTCTTCCTGCCTCCTCCTGTCAGGTGAGCCTCTTACTTGGTCGCACATGTCTCATTTACTATTAACATAATGTCACATGCTGTGACAAGGGCAGAGACAAGAAAGTCACACAATATAAAAAGCTGATACTAATGAACACTGAGACTTGCTTGTGTGCTTATTTTGCCATAAATGAAACTCTGCAGCAAATGGTTTTATTGATGCATTACACCTTTGAAACTTCGGCTTTGACAGAAACCGCTCCCCCACAAAATTTCCAATGACCTTCAAATTTCTTGGGATTGGTATATGGTTGCCATCTGGCAGTGCACAGAAGAATTTCAATGATTTTTGTTTAGGGGTGACGAATGGAAAATTTGAGACTTTGCGAGATGGGACACTTGCATTTTCCTCTGCAATACTGAAACGTTTGGGTTTTGGATTTTGTGACTGAGATTGAGAAACCAAACGGCTTTAAAAAAACTCAAGACTGCAAGACCTTTAAAACCATTAAATGAGACTGCGAGACCTGCAGAATTTGGGTACATTTTGATAGACCCTTACTCTTTCACGGACCATTCACCAACCCTATGTTTAAAATTTACTTCTCTCTGCAGACACATGCTGGTAAATATGGTACCTTTAAAATGTGCCCTGGCGTGGGAATGGAGTCTTGTAGTAGTAAGACCGTTTATTAATAAATACACCTTGCAGCCAATTGGCTGAATTACGTGAAAATAAAATATTTACAATAAAAATGAATCGAGAATTTAAAATATATTACATACAATGGCTAATGATAAAGCTGTCTCTGAACCTGTTTGTCTTGCAGACAGGCACGGCAAAAGCGTGAGTCGATCTCAGATTATAATTCTGCTGAGAACGCACTGGCAGAAGGTGACTGAGTTTATGGTTTCCTTGCGTATCAATGTCACTGAAGAGATCCTTACATAGCGTACTCCTATCATACAGAGTTGTAAGGCCAGCTTTAGCTAAACCTTCACTGTAACTACTTAATTTGAGTGTTATGAGGCTATTATAGATGCTTAAGCCATTCTTCTTTGGTATTTAACCTATTATAAAATAATAATTATTCAATTCTGCATCACAAAATACACATTAGATTTCAGCTCAGGACTAGTACACTCAAAGCTAATGGATTGTCAATTTTTTCAATACCTGCAATCAAAGTACTTTGAAATGGATAATTCGTTTCGATTTTTGGAGCATTTGCTGCAACCAGTTAACGCATCTTTTTCAATGAAGTGCAGAGTTAAGCATGCAGAGGCATTTAGTACCAGGAACAACATATTTCACTAACTTGTACAATATCCAGTTACAAGAATTCCAATTAAGACAAAAGAGAAAGGGAAAAATATTGGACACACCCCCTGGAGTAAGATCAAGGTTCACATTCTCCTTTCAAATATCAATATTTAAAGGAAGACAGATGAAGAATAAATAAATTAAGTTCATCAATTAGGTCACAACCTTCTCAGATAAAAACAAAAAGAACTGACAATTAGTGTGGTGAAGAAGCAAAGTTTTAATTTCAAGCAGTGTAATTGCAGCCATTGTTTGAGAAGTTATGTTTAGCATTTATATTTCCAGTGTTTTGAAGTGTCATTTTAAGCTGTCATTCATAAATCGTATTAAATTAAACAACCACATAAAAAGTGCTTTGTCTAATTGTGCAACCAGCATTATCAGTTATAAATGCGGAAAGCTAACCAGAGTTCTCAGACGCTTCGCTAAGGGGAAGAACGAAAGAATGTTAGCTGCTAATGCGAGTTGCAGGAGGCGCAATTCAATGTCACAATGAAACACTGTTAAAAATAAACACAATATCACAAACTGGTCTTGGTTTTTGAAAAAAATGTCTAATATACCAGAACCGATTTACAGAACAATGGAGAAAATTCCAAAACCCTAAATGCCACTTGTCTGGGAACATTATCCATCGCAAGCAAATATCAGCCGCATGGAAATCTCTTTCGGAGTGTTATTAAACATGTAACGCCAATAACGCACATGAATGCGTGATAAACACGGTAAAACTTCCACACTTGAGTGTATTGAAAGGTTAATTCAGACTACCATGCTTCGCAAATCGAATTATAAAAATTTACATCTGCGGTCAGGCGTGCAGCGCGCAGAACAGACACAATCACACAAAGCCGAGGGCTTCGCATCGAATTACAATCCATTCACGTCATGCAAGGAAGAAAAGAGCTAAATCTGAACCAAACACGTAATAAAAACATAAAGCTGCAAGCATATTCTTTCAAAACGGCTGCAAATGCGGTACAGCCTGCAATGTTGCCGCAATGTAAAGTAATTTACGACTTCATGAAAAGAACATCCACAGCGTGGTACATGTGGAGTGCTTTTGGCACGCGATCAGATCTTAACGAAAACAATGGAAACTCGCAAACTTTAGCTTCGATCTGCTTCACACTTAATACAAGGCAACATTAGGATTTCCAAGGCAACTTTTGAGAAGAACACGAGTGTGTTCCGCTTCGTTAGCAAACGATTGTCGTGATTGACCAAAACGACACGGCAACACCTCGAGTCTTTGGAGCATGAACTAATTGTTTATTACGCTTAATTTACCTTGAATGCACACAACTAATTTTAACGAGGCTACAACAAAATAGAACTTCAATTATGTACTAGAGTATTAATTAGAGCGCGAACGAGCTACAATCGAGGTGAAAATTCGGTTGAAACCTAATACGACATGTGTTTGCACGAAAGAACACTCCACCTCGACGACGGTCGACACACGGAAACAGAGAATTTTACTAACTCACCGATCGTAGATGAAGTCATCCCGTTTAACAACACTTTCATGACGCCAATCTATTAACTATTTGCAAGCTTCTTTTGTCGATACGCAACAGGTTTTTGCAAACAAGCCGGTTGTGAAAGTCGAACGAAGCGAGCTTTCTGCAGATCGAGATCGCAGCCCTGCGCCGTTTGTCCATGGAAGATCCAATAAAGTAGGCGGGGAAAAACGTTGAAGGCAGCCAAGCATTGACTGATTGTATAATTTGCAAAACAAAGAATAAACTTACGAGATTTGGATCCAAGCAATGGTGAATACCACGTGGTGAATTGATTCCGTGAGCTGGGAATATCGCAGCGAGCGCCCGAGCGTTCACCAGTCCGTCCAAATAACGTCAACAATTCATGAGTCACTGACATTCAGGTATCAAATATAACCAACGACTCGAATCACAATAAAATTGCAAGCATGCTCTCTCATGACGGATTAGGTTTCACTTGTCATTCATAACAAAACAATTTACTCACCTCCAAACTGTCTGTGTGTTTGCAAACGTCTTTCTTCTTATCATTCTTGGAACAGAACGGCCCCTTATCCTTCTGCAACTGATTGCTAGCACCGGCGCTGACAACAAGCTCTTGAGAATTTTCCGCGCCCTGCAAACTACCAGCGCATTTGTAGAAATTCGCCTGGTCGCGTTCTTGTAGGCTTTGCAAAACCTCGCGCAAGGCGCTCAAACTTCGCAATTTAACCTGCATGGCATTCTTTTCCTGTACCAAATATAGAATCAATCTACGCAGTTCGTCGGTTTGGTCGCTGCATCCCCAATCACTTCCCCTTCCAGGCTCGAGTTCAAAATCATAAAACTCCGCGCCATTGTCGGGCGGAAACCACATGGTCGACGGCTATTCACTGAATCGATGTAAACAAAGCGACAATTAAGGTCGACGTTTGTTTTTGCAACGTTTAAGTTATGTTTTTTTCTACCAAATGCCGTTTTACCTCAGGCCAGGAGGGACCCGACATACCATCACTGTCAACGATAAAATTCGTCACGGTGTGAAATATACAAACCGGAAATGAACGAACTGTGCAGTTAGTTCGTTTCTCGTGGCTCAGGCGCGCAAGGCAGTATTTACCGGAAATAGACCATTGATAAACACAAGAAAAAATATTTTCCAAAAAAACAATTTTTGTTTTGTTGTTGTTTTAAAGCGAACGTGACTCAGTTTGATTAATGAAGAATTGTAACTCCACACAATCACTAAAATGTCACGAAGAGATCCCTGCAGATGCAATTCCCCAGATCAAAAGAAAGTTGGTTTTGGTATGGCCCAGGTAATATTTGCCAGGTATTTGAAGCACAGTATCAAGTTTGGTTTCATTTTCTTTGTAAAGCATCATCTAGAACATGTGGGAAGGCGCTATATAAATTCATTATCATCATTTTTACAATTCTCACTGAACTCGAAACACACCATAAATTATTAGCGATTTCTTTGAAAGGCGTTTTGGATGTAGTTTTAGTAAACAACGAGGGGATACAAAGGGCAAAGGTGATTGAAAGCTCGATTCAGTTATAGTTGACTTACAAAGTTCGCGAGAATTATGGTTTATTCAGTTCTCCTTTCGCTATCCCAGCAAAACGTCATGTGGTGATCTCAACAGTGAAAATGGTAGAAGTCAAAGATCCACGTAGTGAAGAAACATACATCTTGTGGATAAAGGCTTGCAGCTAGTCAAGACCCAGTAGTTAGGAGCGCTTGATTTTAGCCATGTATATTATCAGTAACGCCAAATACGTCATCGAACAAAAGGCTTAATGAACATAATAAAAGAATACTGAAGAAAGACACTAACCTTAAAACAAGATATTCCCTGTGTTTAACTCTTCTTTCCTGCAGAGCATTATTGTTTCTAACTCTCAGGTTTTCAAGATTTACTTCCGTCTTGGAATACTTTATGTTATTTCCGCTTAAGGCTTCAGCATGCGCAATAAAATTAAAATCGGAAAAAAAGAACTGACATCATAATGATCGGATTAGGCCATTTCCGAGTTCCCTTTTCCCTCTGTTTCAAAAAGAGTCTAAGTGCGAAACTATTCATGTGGAAATGAGGAGATGCAGGTAAAACACATTTTCATAACAATAATTTCGCACTTAGCCTCGTTTTGACACTGAGGCAAAAGATAACTCGGAAATGGCCTATTTCATTTTCCCAGAGATCTTACCGGCGGCATACCACTGACCAAGGAGCTGGCAAACTTTGGGCTCGACATTGAGGCAGCGGATAATAATGTTACAACTGTCGTCAATCTCGTTTCCAAAGCCTGCGTCCCTTGCCTTAAGGTAAAGAGGACTGAACGAGATTGAGCTGTCTACAAAGAGATACATACTGGAAATATCAATATTTGAAACCTGATTTGGCGTCTATTTGAGGTGATTTCTCAGTATTGCATTGCGCATCCTTACTGCGCAGAATTTTACGAGCGATTAGCGCGCGCACATGAACAATACGGCGGCTTTTCCTGTTCGGATTTACTCACGAGCGAGTTAAATCGTTTTTATTCTCGTAAACAAGCACGGTGACGAATTACCTTGCGGAACAGCGTCAACCCCAACATGAAATGGCCATCCATATGGCTATCGCCCAATGGGTCCACAGCTACTTCGATATATAATACAAACTCTTGGTCTTCGGCCATCGTAGCTTGATTAAAAATATAAAACAAACAGTGGTGATAAACAGAAAATTCATTTTATGAACTTGACGTTTCGTATGCTAGCAAACATACATTTTCAAAAGTGTAACAGTTAAAATTGGACAAGCTATTTATACTGTGACAATGGGAAACAGTCAGTTTCCGTTTGAAACGTTTTAAAATTTCTACTGCAGATATTTTCTGTCTAGGTTCCAGTCCACCATTGTTACAGTATAAATAGCTTGGCCAATTTTAAAGGTTACACTTTTGAAAATGTATGTTGACTAGCATACGAAACGTCAAGTTCATAAAGGAATTTTCTTAAAATGTTTATCACCGCTGTTTGTGTTATATTTTTAATCATACTACGATAATGTTATGCGACGAAATTGATGGTCAATAACAGAACAGACACATGGATAACTGATGTCGAGTTGTTAAATAGACAATAAACTGCTCTTAGCTTTTAAGACATGACCCACCAAGATTAGCATCAGCTACCTGTGGGCATGTCAAACTTTTGTAAACCATACTTATTTGGGAAAATAAAGAACTGAATTGAACTGGTAACGGATTCTAGCCCTTTTATTTTCCTCAGCGCGCGCGCTCGATGCATGACGATAAAGGTAATTCCTCAAAAATAAAAGTTGTCCAACATTTTTTTCAAACTCAAATTCCCTGAATGTTCCCTTCCAAGCACTGTTTCGAAAAATACAATAAATAGGGTAGGTCACCATGCTCGCAAAAGAGATACGATGGGCCAATCTTGCCCCATTTACGCTAATCACTGTACATTTTGCGGTCACGGCTATAAGGAAAGACTATTAACAGAATACTTGGCAAAAGAACTTGATAGCTAGCAAGTCTCGATTGGCATATTATTTATTGAAAAATCAGAAATATTTTAACGATGACGACTCAAAACGTGCCCTCGAGTCGTTGTTCCCAAGGTAATAATTGATATCCTCAAGTAACGGTTTTCTGGGAGGTTTTAGCTATATCTTTAATTTTTTTGTACCAACAATTTTCTCTTTTTATTTTTTTCACTTAAAGATGATCATTTTATAAACCAAAATTCTGCAATAACAAATATAGATAACCGTGCTTGTTTACGAGAATAACGACGATCTCGGACGTGACCAAATTCGTGTACAGTTCTCTTGCGGGGGGGAGCTGCAGCCATCCCCAACCCCCTCCCCCCCACCTCGACCCGTACGCCTATGTATGATGTTTCCTAAAGCAAGCATAAAAATGTGGGGCTTTCTTATAAAATTGCTATAAATTACTGCAGTTTAATTACTTGTATTCGTTATACCGTGTAGCATAAAAATTTGACGGTTCTTGCGGATTTTGCAGATGGCCCCCGATCTGCAAAAATAAAACCCCACAGATTAAAATGCCGCAAAAATTTACTCCCTTCAGTCCAATAAAGAACTGTACGTGCCCGCTATTTTTTAATGAAAACTTGCGTATATGAGACGCTATCGTATGAAAACAAATCTTACATAAATAGCGTCCACCGGAAACACAAACTTGAACGTGAATCGAACACCCCCTCTTCTTCGTGCTTTTGATTGGGTTATGTATGAAAGCGTTCAAAAACTAAGAAATAAATTTAAATTTAAAAACATGAGTTTGCTTGCTTGAACCAAAAATCGCAAAAATTAGCTCCCAGCAATTCGAAAATTAATTTACTACAGTTAATTGTTTCACGCATTCAAATCAGTTTTTTGGTATGTTTGTTTTTCTTTTTAAGTGGGAGGGGGTATCGATTTTTGGGTCGAGAGGGGGGGGGGGTGAGGTACTAGAAACCATCTGCCAGCCAGGATTTGAAGAAGGCAGACAACGGTATAAATTAGGACAAAGAACCGTAAATTGATCATAAACTAAGTAATCTACTGTTTTTAGAGGGCATTGTAGTGCATGATTTTTATTTGACTAAATTGCCAGCAGTTACAATATGGCAAACGTGGCAAAGTTAAAAGCATTAAGCTACCACGACTAATTATACGACAACAGTTGTCGACAAATAATATTCTGCACCGCTTAATTAGGGATAGCCAAATAATTGCTCAGCCTAAACTATTCACGAAATGTTCAGGCTTGCTTCGTGTTTTTCTTTTTGGCATTCGTGTCCATCCAGGCCAAAAATTCTGAGAACGAAACGGTACCGCTACCATCTTTGTCCACAGACTTAAGCGCTTGATCGATGACCTCCTCGCTGCACCTGTTCCATTTCTTGTTGCCGGAAACCAACAAAGCTCTAAACTCGCTCTTGTCTATCACACCGCTCCCATCTTCATCGTACTTTTTAAAATGGTCGGCAACGCTTCGGACAAAAGCGTAACGAAGTGGATCGTCTACGACCTTAAAACCTTTGCCTGGCGTGCGAAACCACTCGGCCAGCTCGCGAAAAGAGACACTTTTGCTTCCATCCTTGTCGATCAGCATGAAACAAACTTCTGCTTGTTTGTCGTCCAAGCCCATATCGTCTTGTAGCATAGCTAAAATCTCTCTCCTTTCGAGGCAACCGCTTCCATCTCTATCATATTTGCTGAAAATGCTTTTGATTACAATCTCAGGAACATCTTCCCGAAAAACACTTTTCCCTGCCATGTTTGCAAACTTTGACTTTAAAATTCCAATAAGAACGCTACATTCGTTGACAATTTGCCACTACAAGCGTCAAAGTCTTCTTTTAACTTTTAACGTATACATTTCCAAGTCGGTGCAATATTTACTTTGCATGCTGTTAATTTCCATTGCGAGTTTGATTATCATACAAGTGGCTGTTCATTCAGTATAATTAACTCCCTGGGGAATCCATTCAAACGATCGAACAAATGGCACAAAACCAGGTGCTCTGAACAATACCTAACAATGTGCTCGCGCGCTGATTCCAAACCTGACTGTACCAGTCATTGAGTTCATTAGAAGTTTGTGTTAATCGGATATATATCACCAGTTATTTCAAGTGGTTGTGACTCCTTTAGACCTACACTTCATTGCCTGGTTGTAAGTAGTACGATGACAATAATTACGCTATTGTAGGGTTAAAACAGGTTGCGAATAATTGCACCCTTTGCGGAGATTTGATAATGCAAATTCGAGAAGATGGGAATAATAAATAATGAAACAACATTAAAAATTATCTAGTGTTGTTTTACAGCGTCCGATTACATTAGTTTTTGGCGCTTTCATGTAAGACCTATTTTTTAACCTCGATGATCTGCGTTGATTCCTTTTCATTTTGAAAGAAAAATCCGTGATTGAAAGCAAAATGAAAAACTCCACCCCCAAACTGTTCGAACATCTCGTGAGGCAAACTAAACTGGCGAGAAGTTCGATTGTTATAGTTCAACTAGTTTTATTTGGATCGATCAACAAGTTCATTTTGGGGAGACGGAATTAACAAATTGTATCCCTTGATGATTCCACTATTATCCAGAAAACAAATACAATTTTTGATTTATCATGCATTTTAAATCCAAAATCATTATATTTCGTTCACTTTAGAGCGTTTTGTACCTTCTACTTTTGCAGAAGTTAAGATTTTTAATTTTTTTTCTTTTAGTAATAAACTCACTGCCTCATTTCCAGGAGCTGTTTCGTCATAAAAAGGAGGGAAACAGGGAGCGCTTTGCTTGATGGTTAATAGTCCCACAACTCCACGCGCACCGATCGAGCGCGACTGCATGAGGGCTGGGCCTGTGTACGAGAAATAAATGGCTCTGGGCACTCATGAGTGATTGGCTAGAATCAAACAGTGGGGTTCAATCAAATCGACCGTTTTAAACCGGACAAGAAAGAAATTAAAAAGGGCTGATGTGATTGGACTCTTTTCGGATTCTAGCCAGTCAAACTCATGTCTCCCCAGAGTCGCTTGTTCCTTGTAAACAGGCCCAGCCGGCTAACAGGGACAAGGGGCTTTGGGGACGAGAACCGAATGGGACGAAGCTTAACCACCTGATTATGCAATGATCACGATAAAAGGGTCCTCTAAAAATTCAGGAGAAAGTATCAGACGTTTAATCGTAAGGTAAAGCCATGAAGCGACAGAGAGTATTTCTACTCCCCCCTAGATGGGATGCTAGTCCATCGCAGGGTTACCCCCCAGCAGTAAGTTCGCAGGTACCCATTTATACACCTGGGATGAAGAGAGGCACTGTGAGAGAAAAGAGTCTTGTCCAAGAACCCAACGCAGTGCCCCGACCAAAGGTCGATCCCGGACGTCCCGCCCATTAGACCGTGCTTATACTAAATATGTCTTGCAATTTTCACTAGTTATACCTCTTCCCGCCCTTCCGGTTATGTTTTATCCTGCATGTCACCGGGTAGGTTTTCCCGCGCTTTGCATTGATTGCAGATCGTCCACGTGTTACATGTTTGTGATTGCCACAAGTTAGTAACATGATTTCTCAATTAAGCTTAATTGATATAATAACAAGCTAAGAGTTATATAAACTATATCCATAGAAGCACACGAAAACGTCAAACAACTCTTCATTTTGTCTGTAGTTTACTTGGCCATACATGCAGTAATTCATTTCTGTCCACATTAACGGGAGTGCTTTTTCGTCACTTTCTACAGTTGAAGCCAGGGATAGTCACGCGATTTTAGGCACATCTGTTTACCTTCGTCAATAGACCTTTCCGCATGCGCTTCGAAGCCCGCGAACAAGTCGAGGTTCGGTTGGACAATTTGCATATAGTTTCATACAGTCGATCGTGTAGTTTGGCCGTCTTGGTGAGGGTAGTCCTGAGAAGGACTGTTGTTAGTGACAGTGACTGACGTTTCGACAACCTGAGCGGAAGTCATCATCGGAGTCATGTGAACAGTTGTTTGTCAGTCGAATGTTGCAAGTCTGGTTCGTGAAAACTGATTGGTCAGATTTGCGGTGAATGAAAACTGACCAATCATATGAGCAATTCATATGAGCCCGGTTACCAATATCTCGGCCTTCTCCTATTTCCTTTGAAAAAAAAAAACTGATGCGCTCATGTGTGAAAATTTCTAGACCGGTTACCGAGATCTTGGTTTTTTCAACCGAGATCTCGGTCTGGAAATTTCACATATGAACACTTCATCCCGGTTACGGGGATGAAAATGATACAATAGGTTTTCGTGATAAAACGGACAGTATTTGATTTTTACTTTCCTTTTCTTGTCTTTTTAAGTTCAGGATAATTCTTTTGATAGTCGAAGTAAAGATAAAAGGATTTGGAGGTTTCTAGAACCCAAACGAGCGAAAACTTTAATCGCCAGGCTTGTTCGTTGGATTTCACGCCTGAATGAAAGCGTGACCACTTTCGTCTTGGCAACCGGGATGAAGTTTCCCATATGAACAGATGATAAAATTCATCCCGCTAACCGGGCTCATATGAAAAGGCCCTAAAGTCAAAAATATTGGTTCAATATGGAAAAACGATACTGACGACGATTCGCTGGGGATATGAATTACTCAAAATGCATATCCTTACCCTGTGGTTTTACTGTTGATAGAAAAGGTAACTCCTTCACAAACCTTCACCTGAATAACCTTCTTTAAATACTTTGATGGATCGGCCGCATGCAGTTAGTCTGCTCGAGATAAAAAGTCGAATGAAATGTCCGAAGGATATTATTTTCCTCGTTAAATGGTCCAACTCGTGAAATACCTATTCTATAATGCACCTCCAGTCTGGAAATAGCACTGCTTATCTTCGAGCAGCAGTCCCGTATAATTCGCTATAGAATATTCCCCCCAAACCCACCACTGACCGGGGCAATGATTACAGATCAGGGATGACAGAGCTTTAGGTGGATTATTTCTGCAAGAGATTTTTAAGTAAGATTTACTTATAATCTCTTGTTTCAAGTTGTGCTGCTAACTACCTCAAGGTACACCAGATACAGATACAGCGTGAGTGATCCTAGCTAGTTTGAAAAATTATTGTCCGTTAAATCATTTGTTTGGTCTGAGAAATAGCTGCTTAAGATTCTCAGCAAAAGCTTTCTTTCGTTCACTAAGATTACCGTACTGAAGATAAAACCTGATAAAATTCGACACCAACACCGGAGTTGGTAGACAAAAGAAGACTATCCCACACATGGCACAGAACGAGCCTACGAATTTCCCCGCAGGCGTGAGGGGTGTAACATCGCCGTAGCCAACACCAGTCATTGTGATCACAGTCCACCAAAACGCATCTGGAATGCTTGGTATGTTTGAGTCCCCCTCGGCGTAAAATATGGCGCTCGAAAATAGCACCACAGCCACTGCAAAGCACAATCCTAACGTCTTAAGTTGCTCAAAGCTGGAGCCTATAGTGCAGATTAACAGCTTGATTGCATCGCTATATCTGGAGAGTTTGAACACACGTAAAACGCGAAACAATCTTATAGCGCGTAACACTGCGAATGAGCGAACTTCATCGGTGCTCTCTTGAAACCCTAAAGTTACGTAAAACGGGATAATGGCAAGAACGTCTAAGATTCCCATTGGCGACTTGACGAAATTCCACACGATCGGTGCAGAATAGAGACGGACGAGATACTCGATTGTAAACCATGCGACAAACATTCCTTCCATAATGAACCAGTAATCCACTATGGGTTCCTCATACTCAATGAGTGTGTACTTGTTTTCGTTACTGGTGTTGTGGTAAGTTATGCGTGGTTTGATGACAAATGCTGGGATGGTCTCGATGCAAAAAACGACAGTGGAGAAAACGATGACAAAAATCGACCACAGCGCAAGCATGCGCGCGGTTTGGGAAGATCGCGGATGCTCAAACCAAAGCCACAGTTTTCGTTTGTGTGGACTGAGTGGCAAAATCTCCTCCACTTCTCCTTGTGTGCTCGAAAGATCATCATAGCTTTCTGAATAATAACTACTGGATAAACCGTAAAACGCAATTTCTTCAAGAAAGGTTTCTTCGCTAACGGTGTCTGGTTTAGCAAGAATACCGCGTGATTGGTAGAAGAACAAAATGGCGTCGAACGAAGTCCTGTCCCGAGCGAAGATGTATTCGCCTTGCGCTGAGCTGTAATAATCTCGTCGTCTCGTCGGTGAGCCGAGCAGCGTGTCCGGATAATTCCCCAATGTCTCCTCGTAAGTCTCGTAACGCATACCACTGACGTTGATGATAACGCGCGGGCTCGTGTAGGCTGGAATGTAAGTTGAAACGTGACTTTGGACCCTTCTCGGTCGTGGAGTTTGCAGCGGCAACGGTGGTAAATTTATTGCCGCGTTGTATGCCTTAATCATTGTGGAGTCTGTTCAGTGC
Organism: Blastomussa wellsi; assembly: GCA_947652115.1. Classification (NCBI taxonomy): domain Eukaryota; kingdom Metazoa; phylum Cnidaria; class Anthozoa; order Scleractinia; family Plerogyridae; genus Blastomussa; species Blastomussa wellsi. Next base: position 13,377,075 of record OX393573.1, read on the forward strand.
TGTTTACCCTCTTGCTCTTGTCTACTGAAAACGAAAGCTTCACACGTGTGTTTTCGTCATTAGATACCGTGCTATGCATTACTTATAGCCACTACAAAAGCGTGGAAACCGCATATATAGCCGTTAAAGGACCACCCAGTCAGTCTGATCCCGTTTTCTTGTAAGTAACGCCAGAGTCATTGTCGCTCAGAATATTCCAGAAGAAACTGGAGACGGTATGCAACAGTCTAAAGGGGGTAAAATTGAAAGAAAGTGGAGTTTAGATTATTGGTCAGATGAACAATTTATACACACGTGTAGAACAGAAAACTTAAAAATAATTTGAACAAGTGATTAGTGCTCTATTTATAAAGCTATACTGCATTTCTGAGTTTTTTTTTCACTAGCTATAGTTATTGCTTCAGCAATTAAGATTTACAACTTGATATTTAGAATCGTATGTAACCAAACCTGCGATTCGTTGCCTCTTCGAATTCGCTGCTTGAATAAAGCACATTGTCGAATACTTAAGGAAATTAGAGATAATTAGAACAATAAACTCTTAAGGTTTCCATAACAGCTGACTCTCTTCACAAGAATTTAATATTTCATTTTAGACCATGGTATTCAGTTTTGACATTTACAATCAGTCATAATTACAATCAGTCTCAAGAAAACTGACAAGTCTTATTCGGTTGTTGTATTCATTTCTTCAGCACAACACCCTTAAATATTATTTGCTAATTAATAAGCATAATTTGTCTTTAGCCATGATTTGACTTCACTGCCACCTGTTAATTAAAAATTGTTCGAAAATCTATTTATAACTATTGTTTTGTGCATGTGAAGAAATAGGTTGAAAATCTAAAACGTTGGTTAAAGCAACTTAGCTATGTGTTATAATTTACTAGATATATCCTATTATCCTATATCCTATGCGGTTCTTTTCCATTTAAAAAATTATCTTGACAATGTCTTGACGTACAAAACGCTAGGACATTTTCTGATTTAAAATCAATGTAGGCTGTTACTCAATACAAAAAGAAACAGCGCGAGCAGAGTGAAGGCTGGAGCGAAAAGAACGAAAGAAAGATAAAGTGAAAGTCACACTCGCACAACAACTTCTTGGAAAAAAACGTAAGGGATTTGACTCCGAAGGATATTGATAAAGTGACAAGATAAAAACGCGTGAGACTCACAAACAGAAGGGATTATTGACACATTTTTACTTCTGTTTTAGTGAAGGTGACAAACGTATCAATAAACAAAAACAAAAACGCCGGTCTTACGACACAATACAATACAACACCACACTTTATTTAAAGTGGAACATACACTTAGCTATATGGTTTAGTCTTATTGTGACTTTGAGGCAGTCTAGAAGTCTTTGTTTCCCTTCTTTCTCGTGTTATTAGCCTCAAATTTTGCATTCTTTCTCTTTTTTCGCTTGTCAAAACGGCAGCCAATGCACGTACTGTACTGAACGTCTGACATTGTACGGGTGTTAAATTTGTTGTCCGCTTTTGCTTCTCTTTTGTTGCCTTATGCATCGTTCAGACACATTAAGCTCCACCGGAGATAACATTTTATGGCATACAACGGCTTTTGGTAGACGCTGGGTATTATAAACCGCAAATTGGAATCATGTAAATTTTAAATAGTTCACCAGCCACTCCAAAACCACATTTCCACTTTGCGAGTTAGCATATACAAATTTTGAACCGAATAAGCTGGAACAAATAGAAATCTTATATTTTGGTATTAAAATTTTGATCTTTTACTAATTGCGTGCGTTTTAATGTGGTACGCAATGTCCATCGAGAGCCAACATTACGTTTTTCTTTCAGTTCTGTGTTACTAGATTCTCTAATTATACTTTAACATGCTGTTGTTATGTAAACTAGTAGTTCCTAATAGACAAAGAAAGTGCTAAAACTGCCCTCTACGAAAGAATGATTGGCGAAGTGAATAAATTACCTTCCACGTTTATGGTGCACAAAACTCAATTATATTCGGCCAAAGAAAACGTATCCTGACCTTGGAGCAACCTCGTGTTAAATAAAACGTAATTTGCGTCATATCTCCTGATATTATCAATATACAGTATTAAGTTGTGACAGGTAAAAAGAATTGCCCATTACCTATAATATCGTCATGATATGAAATAGTAATAATAATAATAAAAATCGCTGAGGTGATTAAACTTCAGGATGCATCGAGTTCGAAACAAATGCTGTCTATATACTTGTAATGATTTTACCACCTTAAAATGAAAAAATGAAACTGAAGTTTGCGCTGGGTATAAACTTGAACAAAAGTACGTTAATTAACATTCTACGAAAATATTTAAAAATGCTAACTCATAGATGTCTAGTAACGTGTAACGTACTAGATAGTGTAAACAGATATGCTTAGGATCGAATTTTAAATCTTTTCCAACTTCATTCTTCGATCGACTTTTAGTTACAACACCGGAAATCTCCCCAGCAATCGAACCAGGCGTTTGTAAATTTTACTTGTTTAAAATTAAGGATATGTCGCTAGTATACAGAATGGCAAAGTGTTAGAAATATAAAACAATGGTTAATTTTAACAGTAAAATATCGAAGCATCGACAAGACGGAATTTGTATATATGATTATAGGACGAGAAGCTCACTTTGTAAAAATACAATGAATGATTATTAGTGTGTTTTCTTCTGTCGAGTTCATTATTATCGTGAATATACCAGCACTTCTAAGCCAGCTCAGAATTTGCTGGAAGCTATTCCGGTAATAGCGAAGAACCAGTTGTAAATATTTTACTGAAATAAACCTTATAGATAAACCAAACGTACTGAGTACACATGCTATATAAAACCGGTCGGGAAAAGAGGAAAACGTCTTGATATAAAAAGTTCTTTTTCCAATAATCTTTCAGAAATAACGCCAGAGCTTATTGGAAATTGTTACCATTTCAAGATCTTAGCGAGATCGTTCAAGATCGTTGCGAGAATAAGCATTAAGTTCAACGTTCGTGACTACAACAGGTATAATTATCTTAATCATGATATGTTTAGGAAACAAGAACAAGATATATGGAAATACAGCTTACAACATGTTCATGAGCGGGCAATTTCCTGTATCGATAACTGAATATTTCACACAACAATAAAACCAATGTTTTCACCTGTGAATATATATAAGCGAGTAACACGGACCCAACAACCTTAATCACAACAAATTTTCCCAATATGTACACAACTGTCGAGATGATATTTATAAAATTTCACTCCTAATGTAAAATCTGTGTTAATCTTAATAGTTATATGTATGTGGTTTGGAAAAGGCGAAGAATAAGCAGAAAAAAGTCAATAAATTAAGCTGGCTTACCCAAAGCGGTCGTGTTCTTGTAACAGAATCACGTCGACGAGTGCCTCGTGGTTTGAACGGCGTTTAATTGAGGTTTATTGTGCGACCTTTCCAACAGCGAAAATATACTCCTTAAAAATCCAAGCACGATATCTCGCTTGATTTTGAAACAAACATTGTCGATTTTCTTTCTCGTCTAATTTGCCCACTCGTGAAACGTAAACAGATCGAAGCCAGTGAAAAGCTTCGTAATTGATAAGCAAAGGAAAATAATAACATAAGCGAGGTGTTTACAAATTTAATTCTCAAACAGAAGCCCAAAACGACATCTTCTCGATGACGTCACAATAACAGGTGCAACGGCGACATTAGCACTCGAGAAAGAAAATTGAAAGCTCTAATTCTTCAAGCTTTTAAGCAGGTAGTTTTTAGTTTTGTTAGATTGTCATTCAAATTTCCCATTCTTTAAAAGCCTTTCATTACCAAGCGGCGTTACGTCGCTTCAAAACAACGCGAAGCGGTCAGCTTTATTCAAAACGTAAAGCTATCAATTAAGTAGAGCTTTGTCGAATGTATCCATGTATGGAAAATATAAATATTTTGACTTTTTACAAGCCTTCAGTACCTAAATCGCTGCTTTAAAGTAAGTAACGATAGTTTAGGAAATACGGTTAACAGCACTGGAACATCTTAGCTGAAACCAAATCTGTTTCTTTTTTATTTTCTATATTTGTAAACTGGTGTTTAAATGTGCTAATGAATAGAAAGCAAAAAGTTTTCATTCTTAAATGCACGAGCTCTAATCAAGGGGAATAGCTTTGCACATTCAAACTAGAGTACTCACAAGTGGCACAACTAAAAGGAAAATAATTTTGGTTAAGTAAGTAACTTTGCCATTTATCTCCGTCATCTACAGTGGGTCATTTTCAAAATTCGATTAAAATGTTAACCTAGCAATTAAGCAAATGCAAATTAACTGAAGAGCGTTTTTTCAATTTAATATTTCTTGTCAGATAGGCAAAATACCAGTAATTTCTGCAGTTGGAATTAACACATTATACAGTCATTGACATAATTCGATCGTATTCCTACTTCATAACCAATAAGTGTACAACTCTTTACCAGTGTTAAGAAATAAGTGAACTCCCCCCTCATAAAAACGCAATGTTGCAAATATGCAACAATCGAAGGCATTGTTTCTAAACCCTACACAATATTGATAAAGGGCAGAAGGAGAATTGCTAAGTATCTTCACTGTTCAAGTGAGAACAACAACATGCAGCAAGAGTGCAAAGGTTTTGTCGCTATTCGCTTAAAACTAAACGTTTATAAATTGGACAGAACTTTGATAATTTCAACCAAGGTTTGCAGATAAAATCTCGATGGTTTGCCAAATAAATTAAATGCTAATACCTGACAAAAATTGAATGTTTACCGCACATAGGCGTACAGGACAGGGGGGGGGGAGGGGGCAGCGAAAGAAATTTGGACAGGCAACTTGGGAGAATTTTTTGGGCAAATGGTTCACCCCCCTCCCCCCTGGCGAAAAATTGCCCGTGCGCTCATGTTACCGTATACCAATCTCAGTGAAGCATATCTCAAGTGGAGAGATCAAAAAGAAGTTTTATTTACTGATATTTCGTGAATGGTGGTAGTAGAGTGCATTTCTAATGCTGTGCAAATGCAAATAACTAATTGGAGAACAACACCTAACCAGGATATCATGACAAAGATCTCCTTCAAAAGGGGCGTTTACTAATTTCTATCAAAGAGTATCTATCTATCAGTATATAACAAGAGATGTATTTTCCACCAGGAAAGTGTCGTTACTGTGACGTTACGTAGTGATCGCGTGACCTTTTTTTCTTCCATTGATTTGTTAGCGTGAGATTTATTTGACTGTTCACAGTCCCCTATTTTTCCGCGAGATCGTAGATGTCGATCGTTGAGTTCAACGGGCCGCCATCTTGGTCTTTTGATGCGAGCGAAACTGGGGAGAGTTCAAAATGCTCGTGGGTGGTGGCGGTGGGGTTAGTAGCGTAGGGGCGACGCATTCTCGTCCCCAGAGCCACTTGTCCCTCTTAGCCGGGTGGATCTGTGCACGAGGAACAAGTGGCTCTGGGGACGAGAATGAGGGGCGACGGGGCGGAAAAAATAGGGAGACTGTTTTTGCTTCATTCTGTCTCGTGTTCGCTGCGTTAGTTGCTCCAGCAATGGCAACACCTGATTGGTCGAAGGGACAATAGAGTTCATCAGAGCGTAGCAGAGCGTTGACAACTTGAGTGACAGAAAGCCGACAGAAAGTGACATTCATCACTTGTAATCATATCATATTTCCCTGATTTGACAGGTTTTTTCTCAGGGGACGAGATAGAGTGAAGCTGTTACAGTCTCCCTATTTTTTCCGCCACGCTATTAACCCCACCACCACCACCCATGGGCATTTTGAACTCTCCCCAGTTTCGCTCGCGTCAAAAGACCAAGATGGCGGCCCGTCGAACTCAACGATCGACATCTAACGATCTCACGGAAAAATAGGGGACTGCGAACAGTCTAGAGATTTATTATAGTTAGGTTTTATGCCAATAGACCATATTCACGATAGCCGCCATGATGGTTTTCATATTATAATGCAAATTAGCCACGCTGTCTGCCAGGGGGCAAACATTGAAATGATGCCGTTTGTCGGGAAATCGGACGGTCTAAATAGTGAAGTATCTACGGTAAGGCCACATTTGAGAGCCAAATTATGGATTAATAACTTCATTATAAGCTTAATTGGGAATAGTTACTCGATACTTTGACTTGTTAACTACGCAAACCGTTTTCTTTCTTATGAACGTGCCAAAATTGCGTTAAACTCCGGGTAAACTTAGAATATTTAAAGCAAAAAGCAGAAACCAAAGAATGGCTATGAAAAAAAGTTATCAGACATGATAAGAAACCAGCTGAAATGTGTCTTTTTAGGCTTGTTTGCCCCCTCACAAATCACGTGCCTAATTTGCATTACAACGTGAAAACAAACATGGCGGCTATTCGCTCCGACGAAGGGCTAACGCTCGAAACGTCAGCAATTGAATCTCTTTACGGTGGCCAATTGACATTATCAACCCAGTTGATAAAACCAAATTATATTGTTATACTTCCCACCGACGCAGCACCACAGTTTCGTTAGAAACTTACCCCCTCTATCGTGAATAAGGTCTATTGAGTTAATGAAGTGCTTCTTTGGCGCAATTCTCGTGAATACAACCATCGCCATAATTTGTTTGCACACCTACTTCATAAACAATATCTTGAGAATTTGCTGCCAATGTTAAAGTGAAGCCCGGCTCTTGAACCAAGTTGACTTTTTAAAGTAGTTTAAAATGGTGTCTAAATTACAAATTTTACTGGACAAGGGAGACTTTTCATAATGATAAAAAAACGGAAAAGATTATCGGTCATTATTGCTTTTAAAATTCTCGTAGGCTGCCATGTTGGATTTTATGACGTCATTGCGTTGTCAACGTAATGACGTCATAAAATCCAAAATGGCGGCGCGCGGAAAATTTAAAGCGATAAGCTTTTTATATTTCATGACTATGAAATGTTGTATCTCCCTCATCCGGAAAAAAATGAAATTTAGACACTATTTTAGACAACTAAACGTCAACTTATTTCAACTTAGACAGTTGCTTAGTACACATTCCAAATATGGAAGTATTCATTAAAAATTGGCCAAAATGAGAATAACAAGTCTCTTATAAAAGTTATAATAACATGTTATAATTATATCGATAGTTATACGTCTGCAATTGTGGAAATAACATTTGAATAAGTAAACAAAAATGTGTGGCCAAATTTGGTTGTTATTATGGAAGTTTTCGTGTCAAAATTTTACCAGACGTTTTAGTTAATAATCTGACTCTTTAAAATGCCCACAAAAATAACTTTTCCCCTTCAACCTTTTCATCAGAATATTAAGCTGTCCAATATTCCATTTTTAAACGGTTTCGTTCCTTGATTTCTCAACTTTCAAGAAAATAATATTCTGCACAGAAGCGAGGACAACTTGCTGTCGAAGTGTGTTTGAGTGTCTCAATTCCAAACTGTCTGTCTACTAAAACCACAAATAAAACAGCTTGGAAAACCTTAAAAACTTAAATATGTATTTCAATCAGATCAGATCATGACAGAATTATAACTAATTTGTAATAAATATTTAAACATCTATAAAAAATACTCTGGTGTTGGTTTTTATTCAAAGTTATATTCGGAACAAATATCAATGATTTTAGCTTTCTCAATATCTAATCGCATCAAACAAATATTTCCCTTACTGTATAATTTTAATTTTCACTTAGTTGCAATTTTGCGGTTAGCGCCTCACTGCTGGAAATCATAATTTTAACCAGTTATTTTTGAGATTAGAAAGTGGAATTTATTTCTTAAAACCAAAACATAATTCCCGTCGGTGAACGTGATAGAAAATTTTCTTGGTGGTTTCTGTGGGGCGTGTCTTCAGAGATGAAAGTTTTTAATCCATTAAGCATCATTTTCTCTGCGCGAATGCATTGTTAGATGGCGCTAACTTCCGGCAATATCCTTCCTGCCACATGTTGCTATTATCAAATAAAAAGGAATTAAATTAGTTACAAATGAAGTCCATATAATGAGACAATTTGGATAATAGTCAAAGTACCGGTTGATTTTCGTCTTGATAATAAACAAGATTACAAAGGATAAAGAAAATACAAATATGAGAGTTTTTAATTGGTGTATTGGCGGATCATGACACTTGCGTTAAATGTTTATGCCTGATTTTATAATAATACGCCAGGTAATCTTAAAAAATAAAAGACAAATTGGACATAAATGACTTTTAAAAATTTGACAACAAGCTTAAAGTAAGCATATACGATAATAACACTTTTACTCGAGAAGCGAGACAACTGAAGACTTATAAGCACTTAATAATTGATGTAGAGATTTTCCTGCTGTGTGTTTTAAAATCATAAGTTTTATTTTTTGCGTTTTGAGAAACTGATATTTATCCTTTATTTGCGTTGTTTACAAAAAGTAACAAGAGGCATCTAGGGCAAAAAAAGTAAATAATTCGTTTTCTTGGGACAATCAACAATCAATTTTCGATGTCCAGTGGCGCTTGAATTCGGTGAACAGAGAATTGGTTTAAAAATTAATCGGAACATGCATCTGTTACAGAAACTGAAGACTTGTTTACACAAAAGGGTTTGTTCATTAGCTCATTAATACAGACAATATATAAGGTCAAGCTGCTGTTATGGCAAAATATTTTCACTATCGACTGGAACAACATTAAAACTTCTCAGGTCTCCCTCAAAGCAAGCTGTCCAAGTTTTGGAATGATCTGAAGTTTGAATTACACCGACTGCGAGTGGAACCAACAAATTTTCGTGTGAAGTTTACACCCAAACAGGTCAAACAAGAAATGTTTGCAATGAACGAAAGCGGTCGGCGAATAACACTAAATGTTCAAGGATGCCGTTACGAAACATTCCAAGAAACTCTCGAAGAATTTCCTGAAACGCTTCTAGGTTCGGAAGAAAAAAGACGAAGGTTCTACGACCCACAACACGACGAATACTATTTCGAACGAGACAAGGACGCGTTTGATGCAGTTCTGTTTTATTACCAGTCCAGGGGAATTCTATCCCGACCTCCAACAATTCCAGCAAATGCGTTCGACGAGGAGCTCAAGTTCTACGAGATCAAAACCGAGGAACCCGCTGAGCAAGAAGAAAAAGTGGACGTTATGCCGGAACATAAATGGCAAAGGAAGATGTGGCAATTATTGGAATGCCCCGAATCCTCTAGGCAGGCAGCATTTTTCGCCAAACTGTCAATGTCTGTTATAGTAATTTCCATTGTAGTGTTCTGTGTGGAGACCCTGGATATCGCGTCAACAATGGCGGTCAATTCTTTGTCTGTTCACAATGATACTGACAATAAAACCCGGGTGGATCGCGATGAGGACAAAGTCCAGAAAAGGCCAAGAGTCTGGTTTGTTATTGATACTTGTATTATAGTTTGGTTCAGCACAGAATATGCCGCTCGCCTTGTGGCCTCTCCGGAAAAGATCAGATTTGTTATGTCAACACTGGCGTTAATCGACCTGGCTGCAATAATTCCATATTTCCTTTCCTTGAGCGTTGGCGAGGGGTACGCGCCCGCGTTTTCGTTCACGATAATGCGAATTTTTCGCTTGTTGCGAGTAATTCGATTGCTAAAACTAACACGATACGTGGCGGCGCTGAAAATTCTTGGCTACACAGTCCGTTCATGCCAAGAGCAGTTAACCGCTTTGGCTTTCCTTATATTAATATCTGTAGTGCTATTTTCTAGTACAATTTTCTACATCGAGAACAAAGAAAACTCCGAACAGTTTTGTAGCATTCCTGCCTCATTTTGGTGGACCGTGGTTACCATAACGACGGTGGGTTACGGCGACATGGCACCCGTAACCCCCCTTGGAAGAATGGTTGGGGCGTTATGTGCCATTTTTGGAGTTGTGGTAATGGTGTGCCTTCCAAGCCCTGTGTTCATTTCAAGCTTTAATGAAATCTACATGCGACACATGGGACAAGTCAGAAAGAAAGATGCACAAACGGCAACAACTCTTAAAGATAAAAGAACATGGCGATCCACGCTAAAACCTACAAATATTTTACTGATCAGAAAGTTCTGTAGCGGACAGGAAGATTAATTGTAGTTCTTGCCTGTAAGTAATTTCGACATACAGATTCCATCAGGGCGTATGCAGTATATTTGAGTTAATTTTTGCCACGAGCCAAATTACCTCTAAAATGTCGGTCCAAAACCTAAACTTCACTTTTGACGAAAACCACCAAAGGGGTGGTAGTTAAGCAAATAGGAACTAGGATGGTTAAGGATGGAGAAGATTTAGACGGATTACAAAGGACAACTTTGAAAAACTTAGCTTTTAAACTGCATGGTTCGGCAGTAATCCTGATTCGGGATATACCTAGCCATCATCATTGTCATTAATTGCCTCAGCTGTGTATAGCACTTTACTCCCAAAGTACTTTCAGATATTAATGTCTGCATCCAAGCCTAGTGGCCCACCAGGCAGGCGCTTATCCATGGATGGAATGCTCGTCCATCGCAGGGATACCCCACCCCCAGCATTAAATTTACCGGTACATATTTCAACTGTACACTTGGGTGATGAGAGGAACTGGGAGAGTGTCTTGCTCAAGAGCATAACGCATGAAGTGCCCCGGCCAGGACTGAGAAAAAGGTACGTGATATAGTTAAAGTGCCACTATGATGAAATTCGCATGTCTCCAATCTGAGCCATTTTAAAGCGTTAAAAAGACGTCTGCCTGACAAGAAAAGTGCAACTCACTTTTTCAAAATATCTTTTTAAACGGTATTCTGCCACGGTAATTTTAGCACGAAAGGCTTTCTGTAATTTTGATACATACAAGCTTAAAAAGCATTAGAAAAATTCATATTTATTTCATAAATCCAATAAAGTATTCGTTTCCGAACTGTATTGGCATTTACAATAGCGAGCCGTTAGCTTGATTTATCAATTAGTTTACAATAGCATCAAAACCTGAAACTATAATCTTAACAGATCACAGCAGCATTTCAGATGTCACATGTAAACCTGACAAAGAACTGAGCTCACCGCGCCAGTCCCTGTAGCTCAAAGGCAGGAGAATCTCACCGTGTGGGGAGATCACGAATATTTGACACCTCGAACCCTTGAAATAATAGTTGTTGTCGTCAAATCAAACCGAAATACGTCATCACGAAAATCGCAAACTGCAAATTGCGTCATCATAAATTGAAATCATTTCAACAAAAGGGACACTGTGACAAGGGTCACTTCAAAAATATGAGCCCAGCGACACGTCTGAGGTAATAGAAATCTGTTAAAAGTTGTCCAGTTTTGTTAAAAATATAATTACTATACAAGTGTACTGAGGCAATATTTAACAATTATTCCACGAGCGCGCGTTTGATATGAGATAGTAGATAGCCAACGAGGCACGTAGCGCCGAGTTGGCTATATATCCAACAAGCGCGAGTGGAATAATTGTTTTATTAAAAACGCCCAAAAAATATTGTACAAACATTGTGAAAAATGCATTCTTTTACGCGTACACCTACCATATTTGTAGGTCAATGGTATATGAGCTCATAAACCATTGCCTCTAAACCAATCAGAACTAAGGAAATGCAATATCCCATAACTAGTTTTTAATAAAAGGAGAGATATCATTGTGATACTGTCAGAAGCTTTAGATCTATCTCATCTTCAAAAACAGGCTGGCTTTTTCAAGTTCTGCCCTTTCGGATTGGACAAATATCTAAACACTAATCCCCCATACGAAAAAAAGATAACGGCTGTACATTTTACCACAATACCTTGCGAACCTAACGCAGCCCACGTAGCATAAAGAAATCTATGATTTAATGAAATTCATTCCTCTACTAACAGCAATGCTCTTGCTGAGTTTGAAGCTTTACAGCGCTACGCGCCTAACTGTGGCCCAACAAACCTTTTTGACAAGTTAGCCAATCAGAGAGCGCGAATTTGTTTGAGTTGTCCCGCCTCCTTGTTAAAAGCGTGACAGGTTTCGTGAGAACTGCTTGGAAGATTCCTAGGAGGCGGGACAGCTCACAAATTCGTGCTCTCTGATTGGCTAATTACAACTTGTCAAAAAAGTTTGTTGGGTGGCCACAGTTAGGCGCGTCGCACTGTAAGAGCTTTTATTTTTTGTTTTTATAAGCGTTTTTAGGGTTTTCGCACGCAACGAACCACAGGTAAATGGACCAGTTACCATCTTTTTCTCCGTAGCTTACAGTTTTCTCCTATCTTCAACAATTTGCTTGATAGGTTCTTGACGCATTTCTTGTATGGACAAAAGTATGTTGTCATAATTTCAGAACTGTTTTAATAAGAAGGCCAAAAAATCCATAAGATAGCGTATTGGCAATACAATGCAAATATCGTGCTTATCTGAGTTTCCAAAAGCACTGGATTTATTACAGACAAACTGTAATTCAGCCTGTGATTAATTTAATCCGATCAATACTTATCAAAAGTAAACTCATTCTCGTCCCCATAGCTCTTTTCGTTTCTCTTAGCCGGCAGGGCCTTGGCACGAAAAGCGAAGGGCTCTGGGGACATACGATTTTCAAAAAAATCGAATTTTCTTTATTGGCTGTTGAGAACAAAGAAATCTTAAACGGAAGTGAAAATGTTCGCCGGCCGCCTTATTACAACACACAACATGTAGAACCATCAATGCTATATACATGAGGTCCGGAAGTCCTAGAATCTCAGACTTGAAATCGCATGTCTCCAGAGCCTTTCGTTTTTCGTGTAAAGGCCCTCCGGCTAAGAGAAACGAAAAGGGCTATGGGGACGAGAATGAAGTAAACCCCGCCCCAAAGCCAGGGAAATAGCCCTGGGAAGGGCTCAGTAACAGTAGTCAGTAACAGTTTCAGTAGTCTCCCTCATTAAAAGCAATTCTTGTTTCTCCTCAGTGTTTTTCTGCTTTGGTAAACCAGAACTCTTCAGCGTTTATTTTAATATCGTTCCCAGATCTCTTGTGGACTCAGTCAAGAGCCCTGGGAACGAGCTGTATCTATCATGGTGAATTATTTTTGTCCAACAAAGGCGTACGTAATTTGTTCATATAATTAGATCCTTTTTGCTCCTTTCTTTTCGAATAAAATTCATTTCATCATAAAATGGAAGCTTTCGGACTGGACGGGGGAATGGCTGTGGTTTCAAATGTTAAATAGCAAAAGAGAAAACTACAAGCATTTTATTAGTTAAAGCAAAATGCCTACATCTTGCTCCTGTGCTAGTACGCTGTAAGCCACATTTCAGTTCTGACAGCCATATGATGAGATTAATGCATTTTTTAATTCTGCATGTTACCACCTCCCCCCCCCCCCCTCCCGGGCACACCCCGAGCATTTGCCATTTTTCCTATTTTGCGGTCTATTGCCCACCCCCCCGGATTCAGGTCTAGAGAAAAAGACAATTCCCCACCTCCGGGATTCATCGTCGACCACAAGTACGTCATTTTGTGTACAAAATCGAGATAAAAATACTGATTTCTATAAAATAGCAAAAATGCTGTTATTTCAAGACCTACACGATTCTACACGTCTACTCACAAATTTGAACGCTTTTCTAGACTATATATATAATGAATAACAGAGACTACATTTATAGCATAAGAAATCATGAAGACTACATTTTATAAAGAATAACTAACCCGTACGTCTCGCCACTTCTTAAAAGCTGAGAATAGAAAAGAAAAGAGCTTGCAACCAGCGAACAGAACAATAAAGGGAAAGCAAAAAAACCCTTAAAAGAATATTTAATTTTTTAAAGATTATTCTTCTCTAGCCAGTCGGCTACATTTTTTACAGATTTTCCAAGCACGGTACAGTCAACTGATAAGCGAACTACTTTGGACTTGTCCCAACTCCACCCCCCGAGCGAAGGCCGCTTAAAACAATTCCCCACACCCGGGCCGAAAGGGCTGGACTTGTCCCGGGGGTTGCCCGATGGGGGGATGGTTATGCCCTTGTTTTTACATTTGTTGACATTAGCTTCTCCAGCAGTGCAGGGGTTTGAAACGCCGCTCTCCGATCATTTTGCTTTTTCTTGTCCGCCTCTTCTTCATAAAGGCTGCAAAAATGCGTCACAAACACAGGTAACGGCAAAATCAACAACAGCACAATTCCAAACACCATGCAGGTACTCGCAGTCAGTTTTCCCAGTAGAGTATGGGGAACTACGTCACCGTAGCCAACCGTTGTCATGGTGATCAGAGCCCAGTAAAAGTTTTCAACGATGCTTCCCATTTTCTCGGTCGTTTCCTCAAAGTAAAACAAGAAGCTGGAGAAGAGAATCACTGCCATAAATACGCACATCATTAAAGATGACAGCGTTCGCCACGTGTCCGAGAAGGTTTTACCAACGAGTTTTAAGCCGTCGCTGTAGCGACTGAGCTTGAAAACACGAAGTACTCTGCAAAGGCGGATTATGCGGAGAACGCTGAACGAGGTGACTTGAAGATTCATCTCTGTCCTCCAACCGTGAACGGCTAAAGTTATAAAATAAGGAGCAATGGCTAAAACGTCAACTATACCAAATAGCGACAGGATAAAATTGCATTTGCTTGGAGCGGTGTAGATTCGTATCAAATATTCGATTAGGAAAAATATAACTATACTCGTTTCAATCACGAACCATATTCGCGCAGAGGAGCAGAACTGTAAATTAGTTAGAGATGTTTCTTTGCCTGTTGCCACTTCATAGGCGCTTTTGTTCATTGGTTCTAGCGATGCATTTAGTTTTGATTGATTTGCCACACGGCTGGTAGTGTTAATTATTTTGTCTTTAGGACAGTTCAATTCTGGCATTGTCTCCAAACAAAAGGCAAAAACCGACAAAAGTATAACAGCTATCGAGATTCTTCCCCAAATCCGACCCGCTAAACTCGATCTTGGGTATTCCATCATTAGCCAGCACTTCGCCCGCATAGTTTGGCCTCGCTGGCTGCAGTTTGGATATTTGTCTTCCTTGTTCCGGGTAATTTCCTTGGCCAAAATCTCCTGCCTTTCACTGGTTGTGCCCGCCTCAGAGACATTCTTAGAACGCTTTCCATCTGTTTCGTCTTGTTCTGAAATTCCGAAGAATTTTAGTTCCTCGTTGAAGGCATTCTTGGATATGTTCTCTGGTCGCGCTAGGATACCATTTGACTGATAGAAAAATAAGATAAAGTCGAACGCGGCTGGGTCACGATCCAGGCAGTATTGGTCTTTCACGGGATCGTAAAACTCTATTCGTCTTGTCGGACATCCAAGCATGGTTTCCGGAAATTGCTCTAGCGTAGCTAGAAATGTTTCAAAATGGAAGCCTCTTACGTTGATACGAATCCTCCTTTTCCGGATGAAACCAGGACTTTCGCGTAACTGCAAATTGTCGTGCAGAGAGGCTTGGAACCGCCTGCAGCAATCTGGCGTGCGCTTGGGTAATCCAAGGCTTGCGTTCATGTTCGCCTTAGGTGTAATACGTTACGCTAGATTCCACAGAGAAACACATCCATGCAACACAAATTTTCGTTGCACTTACGCTTTCAAATACACTGATTGACGTCGACCTGCTCTTGAATCTTTAACATACTCGTCCGTTGGGCTCTGATAAGGATTCTTGGTACCTTATTGGTTATGCAAATCACACAGAATAAGCTCCCCAACTGTGTAAATGCAAAAACATGACGTATTAATAGAGAAGTTCGCATCTTGTGTAAAACTGCGCATAAAACGATCAAATGTTTATTTTAAGTAACAGCCAGGTGCTTTTCTTTTCTTAGACGCACGGTAATCTTAATATGCTTTCGCCATTTCGAAGTTTTGAATTATCCTTTGGCACAAAAGATACCATGTTTAAGTTTATTTTGTTTCGTATCAGGAGCTTGAGCTAACGAAGAAAAGTGCGTTTCAAGTTTAAATTCACAGCAACATCTTTTTTCCTCCACAGGTATAAAGTATTTCTAAATAATTTGACAGCGAAGTCGTCATTGCCTAAGCGAGACAATAAATTGACTTTCTATTGATCCACGCAATTTATTTCACAGCTCTCTGAATATGCATGTTCGCGAACAATTAGTTTGGTCACTTACCGTTTTTCTTGATCTCTTCGGGGTTGTTCGGTGGAAGCATTTCTACAATTGTAATTTATTGTTCTTTATCCCTGTTCACCCAATGTGGACTTAAACAGTAGCGAATTCGACTCGCCTTCCACTTTTTTTCAGACTTCTATTTGCACAAACTCAGTAACGGCAAATTGATCGGTCTTCAAGTTTAGTTAAGCGATTACTTTCCCATATCCCGACAATCTTAACTCGATCGATAATCGTTTGCCGCACGCTAAATCACGCTGTTGGGCTAGGCGTAATTTAGAATCGATTTAAAAACTCTCTCCTTTTGTTTCAGCCATTCTATTTTACAAACAAACTCCGTGCGTGCTGTCAGCGCATTCCACAAAAGCGACTATTTTATTGACGTTAAAGGCAGGTGGTAGAGTTGCGCGCTTGGTCTGGTAACGTAAATCTAAACTGATAGGGAAGACAAAGAGATGCGGCGGACCGTTTTGAAACATGTAGGGGGAGGGGGGGAGCTCATCGTACACGAAGCCAAGGGTTAGGGTTAGGGTTAGCCATAACCCATACTCGCATACCTCTGTCTTTTGCGTTATTTATTTGCACGAACAAATTTCTTCGAAATGTCTAGAGTGTTCAATGTGTCCATCTTATGACAATGCAGGATAACTTGGCTTGGTTGAATCGGCTTTCTAATTCCGTTTTAATTTTGTCGCAATTTCCGCTGCTTGAAACAAAAGTGCAAACAAATAATAACAATAGTAATAATAATAATAATAACAATAATAATAATAATAATAATAATAATAATAATAATAATAATATTTTTTTAAAACAGAATACTTTATTGCCATCACCTTGTGAATACAAACATTTTACATAGTATTTTAAAAAAAAAAAAAAAAAAAAACATGCATCATCAATTCATCAGCCTATTAAAATACACATCATATATACTAAAAATATTTAAAATTGAAACTAGATAGTATTTAACACTAAAAGCTGTTTTCCGTGAATGCCGTGCATTAGACTTAAAGAATGTTGTTGATCTTGCGTTTAAATACCCCCAGAGACTACACAACTTATAAAAATACAACGCCTCTTCTACTCTATTTCAAAACTTCATTTCTCACTTACTTACTTACTTAATCCTCTTCGTGCTCGGTAGCACATAAGGCCGACATCATTTCTCACTTACAATAGTTTAAAAAGCGTCGAAAAGTAATAATAATAATAATAATAATAATAATAATAATAATAATAATAATAATAATAATAATAATAATAATAATAATAATAACAAAAACTGAAAAACACGAACAAGCAAACAGTATGAAAATGTTTTTTTATTTTCTTTTGTTCTAAGGCCAAATAAATGGTAAATTTGGACTGGCACAGAAAACGTATTTCTAAGTACTTACTCCGAGAAAATATGTTATGGTTTAAACTTGCCATTAATGCATTCGAATTTTCCAAATCACTGAGTTAGGCTTTTATTTTCCTTTTTTTCAGTTTACTAATCATTGTGAGACCGTAATAAACCAAAGATAATTTTAAACCACAACATTCGATGGTCACGCTTAAGAAAATAGAATAGAAAAAATAAGATAGTCAAATAATATTTTTAACACAGTTTGATTCTTGTTTCATTTTTTGATATTTTAAATAGATGCACAACATTATATACTGAATCAAAATGAAAATTTACAGTCACAGATGTATGAGAATAATTTACGATCGCGCGCTAATTGGGTCGTTGGTAAAACCCGTGGCGTTTTTCACAGCCATGTCGTTCCTCACTTTATCTGTTCCCCAGCGCAAATGTTACTGGCTGGCAAAGTGTTTCAGTTAATGTTTACTCATGGGAGTTGTCACTAAAAGATCCTATATTTTGTATTTTTGTACCGTCGATTGAAGCTCGCAAGAGCGACTGAAGAAACTGCGCAACGAAGGCTCGAGTCTCGTTGAGAAGAGCGGATTTCAACGTTTTTTAGTGTGATTTCAAGGCGTTTATTGTTTGTTCTATAAATTGCTTGGATCAATTGTGGATCATATGCTGGGAAAAAGGAACAGATAATTTTTTCCTAGCAACACTCAAGAACACCTGTATAAAATGATTTAATGCCATATAGTTTCATTCATGTGGGTACCAAAATGTTTTCTGTCGCACTTTGTTCATGGGGTACTCCTGGATGAAAGGCGAAAGTAAGTCGCCGAGATGAAGTTGTTTCTAATCATTGAAAAATACAAAGTGTGAAAGTTTAATTTTTAGAGCATAAATTATTCAGATCAATTGTCAGCTATGAGGCATTTTTCTGCCGCGCGTTTCAATGTGTCAAATTTAAACGAAAAACATTCGTATTCGCCCAACAAACTATACATCAGAAGAAAGCTTAATAAATAAACAATAAATTTTGTAGTATATTGTACCCTTATTCCAAAATGAAAAAGAAATTTGGTGGAAGAAAAGGAAATCCTTTCTGCCTCCTTCCCATCATTCCCCGAGCCTGATAATTTTTCTGAGGACGAGTTAGCCAAATAGGGAGACTGGGAACGAATAAAGCGGTAATGACGTAGTCAGTGGTTTGCAAACAGTTTCCTGTTGCTTTTGAGTGAACTTGTCCAAGTCAGAGGACTACAGCTTGTAATTTCCTGGGCTAAATTTCAACTATGTATGACAGAAGCGATGAAATGCCTTCCTCGGCATCCATTTTGAGCGATGAAAAATCCTCAAGCAGCGATTCTTCGCAGGAAATGAAGATAGTTGGATATGTTCACTGGCCTTATGCGAACGAGCCGATCGCTGGTGACATTTGTTCACAGTGTGCCGTTCTGTATGTTAATTCGGTCCTCCGACCAAGTTTGCTTCTCATTAGTTTCTAAAGGGCACTATATACTGTATTTTTTTCTGCAAATGAAGCCATAACATTGCAGCCGCCATGCGGTTTCCCGTTGGTAGTTTGACAACTCTGTAATCTGTAACATGTTTTGTTCGCGCGGTTTGTTTTGGCTCATTAATGTTTGCAAGATATGTTTAAACTCTCGCAATATAACTTCGCTCTCGAAGGACAAGGTAAGGCGTTTTCCGTGAAGATGCAGATAGCTTGCATTTACTGTTGCAAGATGTGGTTTCTTATCACGGATATTTGTCTCCCGGTTGTCTTTATCCGGCGTCTCTGGAAACAGCCGCCACTGCAGAAGCTCTTCTTCAAGGAAGCTATAAGTTTTATTTAGCCCTACCATTTTAAAATGGTCTCTGCGGTACTTGGCCCGCATTCAATCTCGTACTCATGCTACGATCTGAAGATCGCTACTGTGATTATATTCGACCGTTCAAACAAGAGCTACACACATTGAGTTTACGTTCACGTCAGTTGTAGTGTTTATTAATGTTTCGTTCCATCTGCAAAGTCACTCTTCATATCCTTATATCAGGTCCAGGTATGATCAAATACCCTTTGGAAGCGTTTTTTCTTAGCAATAAACGCCGATTCTTACAAATGACAATCGTTTATCTTACTTATTTACAATCAGAGAGTAGTATTTAATATTATCCACGACTCCAATTTTGAGCCGTTTAACTGATGCATTGAATGAAAAATACTGTTCCTTCGTCACGTACACCTCCACTGAAGCCAGCTGCTTCTCTCGGCTTGTACTACCTGCAAATACTTGGAGTAAGGTTCACTTGATAACAACCCACATAATGTCGTGGAAGTTCGCTTACTTTGTCGTTATTCATTTTATTACAAAACTATGATTTGAATATTTGAAAGACACTGCAACGCTGACAAAAAATATGAAGTCGTGAGGTAAGGGATGGCCGATAGGGAGGTTTCTAACCATGAACAGATTGAGTTGTCTTACACGAAGTGTGGAGCCTCGGTAGACCCCGAAAGAGCTGAGACACAACGGTTCCACACTCCGTGTAAGACAACTCAATCTGTTCATGGTTAGAAGCGTCCCTCTCGGCCATCCCTTTCGGCCATCACCACAGACTGTACTCGGATGTTTTACTGTATCTAAACTCTCTTCAAGACTGACAACTCTCCAAGATGAACAGTTGATGTTCCAATTGGTCCATCTTAGAGAAAGCTGACTGGCATTTTGATTTTCCTTTTAACAACACAACTGGACAAATACACCAAAACAAAACTAAGAACGAAAGAATCGGGGAAAAATCGCTAACGACAGAAGTATGGATGTTTATTTCATTAGTGATGCAGTGTGCGGCAAATTTCGGAAACGGCTCATTTTCCACGCGTAGCGAAGCTCAAATAGAATCCATTGTAAAGAAGCCGGACATTTGAGCCTATGTTACACAACCACAGCGTTGTCGCTTCTTTCCCGGTCCAGCACCGGAATTGCGCTGCCGTTCGAGTACGCGGCTGAAGTGGACTGGGATCCAGCATCCGATACAGATCTCATTTGACGCTTCACTTCAAACACCTAAAGAAAAGAAGACAATTCATTAGTGCATACACAACGGAAATCATTCACTCTACGGTGTCGAGTCCCCTTGGTATACAATTGCAGGCAGACATTTTGAGGTATTCTGGGCAAAAAGAGATTTAAACGCTCAATATTTTATTGATCAAGAGGGGGCACGGTGGCACTAGCTGTTTTACTGCGTTCTGTGTTGGCGCCAGACAATTTACTCTCAGTGCTTATCTGCACCCAGGTACAGAGGCGTATAAATGAGTGACGGCTAATTTATTTATAATTTATTTCTGGGCACAGTTTACAACACTATCCACCGGATAAATCACCATTCAGTGGTAACAAAACCAAACTGCGCTATCCACTGGATAGTGATTTATCCGCCAACTGGAGCCTCGGGGGCAACCCTGCGATGGACTAGCATCCCATCCAGGAGAAACAGAAATACTCTTACTCGCTTCATGCTACAAAAACCGGGATAAGCTGCGGCCTTATGGGTCACTGGGCTGGAACGCAAGCTTAACCTTAGATTTACTGCAACTGTAAAGCAGACAGGTAGCTTGTATCAAATCAATTTGCAGTGGATAGGGAAAGGAGAGCATCTCAGCAATGAAAACATGTGAATGCTCAAAACACCTTTACGTAATATATCAAACACGATAGACAGTGTTTCATCACATTTCCAAACACCGAGAAGAGAATTGATTTCCTTTGTTTTAACGTGATGAATTATTAATATGTTTGAGAAATTGAAATAATACCCGATTCACACCAAAGCTTAAAGAATCTGACCCACCCATTATGCATCGCGAGTCAAACCGGCATTTTTGGGGCCCCCGAAAAAGCGAGTTTTAGCGACCGACATATTTCATCTGTTTCCAGCGACGTTCAATGTTTCAAGCAGGTGACATCTTTACGAAAATATACTCCTCGCTAATTTTTCTTTCTTTAGGGTTCGTTATTTTTTGTACAATCGCTTTTTGTGATAACAATAACAATAATAGAGGCGCGTGATGCAAAGTGGGTGGGCCAGGCTCTTTAAACACGTTTAAAGGCCGTTTAGTTAAACACGGTTTAAAATTGTTTTGTTCATAAAAGTTACCAAGTGATGATTGTTTACCTCAAATTTGGCACAATGAAAGAACACATTAGAACTTACTTGAATCCTATGTAAAATTCAGTCTTTCAGTCTTCTGTTGCTTATTTTCATTTTGTCTAACCTGGTTTAACTAAACAAGTTTTGTTGGTGTGAATGGGGTATAAGAAACCGTAAGAAACTGAAATTATACATACCTCGCTTATGGCCTGACGAAAGCAGTAGAAGTTGTAGTCTATCAAACCTGTGGGAAACAAGGAAATAATGTTTTACAACAAACACCTTGTTTCACAGGTGAGGTAGCCTGAGTAGCCGTCGGGATTTGAGGGTGCGAGCTACTCACTCAGCATTCGCGGGCCAACCCCTCAAATATGCGATTCTAACTTAACTGAAATACCGACCTTTTTTCTCAAGGTTGTCTTCTCGTAGAATACAAACAAGAGCAAGGAACCTGTGGAGAAAAATAAAGATGTTAAATTAATATCTTAAATAAATATTAATAATCCAAAGCGATCAGTTGTTACGTGGCACAAGTAGTATCTTACCCCACAATTAATATCTTAACCCACTGAGACACTAAATTTTACCTACAGATAAACCCCTTTAGTACGTTGAAGAGGGAGGGGAGGCGCAGTGGCCTAATGGTTAGTGCGCTGGACTCTGGATCGGACGGTCCGGGTTCGAGTCCTGGCCGGGCCACTGCGTTGTGTTCTTGGGCAAGACACTTTACTCTCACAGTGCCTCTCTTCACCCAGGTGTATAAATGGGTACCGGCGAATTTACTGCTGGGGGGTAACCCTGCGATGGACTAGCATCCCATCCAGGGGGGAGTAGAAATACTCTCTGTCGCTTCATGCTACAGAAACCGGGATAAGCTCCGGCCTGATGGGCCACTAGGCCCGACTGCAGACTTACCTTACTTACCTTAGTACGTTGAAGATAAAACCTCTTATATATTTAGTGAAAAAGAAAAACTTTAAATACAAAAACAGATTACTTGATTTCGCAAAAAAGAACACGGAATTCTTTTCTGCTATTCTAGTTTAAATTCAACAGAACGTTTTCGGTTTATTTCGTTCAGCAAAAAAAATAGAACGACACTTTTTGAATTATTTTTCTGCAGTCTTGAAAACAAAGGCAAACACGACCATTGAACAGCGATAGTGAGGACGCAACACATTCCACGCGTTTTAAATGTTAACACTATCTTCAAAGAAAACGATTAGAGTTAAAGGGGCACCGTCGCGGTATTTTAGTTTCATTTAAGTGTAAATCATTACCTTAAGTGATGATAGTTAATTGTTAATTCTTGTACACCGTCTATTTAATGTCAACATCAAGGCTTAAATTTCAGTCATAATCTCTAGTCGATCATCGAACAGCTTTAAGTTCACGCTCCGAAAAACCATGGCTCAAGCTTCAGGCTATTCCGATCCTGTTCTTCCTAGACGTACTAGTCGCAAAGTAAAGCCTAATATCGATCCCGATTTCGAGTACGACTTCGTACAAAGGCGCATCCATCAATTAGATCGCGAAATCGCCGCATCAGGCCTGCAGACGCCGCATGTTCCTGTCGCTCCACCCGAGCCTACGCGAGTTTCTCTAACTCCTCCAAGGCAGATCGAGCAGATTCCCGAGTCCACCGTCAGCCCAGTGACTCATGCTTCCAATGCAGCTATTTCTACTGAGCTTCAGCTGGTACAGTTGCAGCGGGACAAGTTGGCGCTGGAACTCGAGCTTCTCAAGCTTCGTGCCGCCCCTATTGACAACAAGGTCACCGATGGCGAGGCTTCAAAATCTGGCACAGCGCGAAAGAAACGCATCATCGACTGGCCTCATGAGTTCTGTTCAGGTGCGCCAACACTAGAATTCGAGAAGCTGGAGATGGCGGACTTCGTTGCCGGTTATCTAAAAATGGTAAAACCTTACGAGGCCGCACGAAAGGACGTCATGCTTCAGCTTCTCGAATTGCTGATGCTAAAAGCTTCCAGTTATACTTGGAAAAGTGTGAGAGGTTTTTACGCGCACATCGCTAAACAGGTCGAGTTGTGCCGCTTGGAATTTAGCGATGCCACACAGATTCGCGATGCAGCCGCCGTTTTCTTCAAGCATTCTGACTTGCGGACTTCAGTTCCTCAGCCACGCTCGAATTTTTCGGCTGGGGGCGGATCCCCTTCTGGCGATGCCAATTCTCGTTCCTCGAAGTCCGACACTTCTCAGGGTAAAGCTTGCCGGCAGTGGAATTACACTGGTTCTTGTTCCTGCGACAATTCCAGCTCTTCATACTCAGGCCATCACAAATGTCGAGTTTGTTCTAACGATCATCCTATGCTGCATTGTCCTAAACGGCGCACTCCCATCCCAGAAGTTAACTTCAGTACCTCGGAACAATCTTGACTCGCGAGCTGCAACTCGACTACGGACTCCTTACAGCCCTCATTGACCTCAGCTATTTTCCCGGACAATGCTCTTACGGACACCCATAATAGAGATTTAAACCCGTCTTTTGTTTCCTTTACAAACACAGCAGTTGTGCAACACCTTTTGGCTTCCAAATCGGAGTTTCCTAATGCTTTTGGAGCTCGTCTTCCGGTGATAACTCAGCTGAACATTCCTGCCTGGGAATTTTACTTGAAATCTTACCATGATTCCCAAGTCGTCGATTTCCTACGTTTCGGCTGGCCAGTGAGTTACACGGCTGCGACACCTCCTACTTCTTCGTCATCTAATCATCCTTCTGCTGTCAATTTTGCCGATCATGTGGAACATTATATTAACACTGAACTTGACTATCATGCTATTGCTGGCCCTTTTAGCACCAATCCTCTACATCAGCCTTTAGTGTGCTCACCATTACAAACCGTTCCCAAGCGGGGCTCCACAAAACGCCGCGTCGTAATGGATTTAAGTTTTCCACCTGGATCTTCGGTTAACAGCGGAATTTTAGTGTCCAGTTATCTCAATGAGCCCTACAAACTTAGACTCCCTGGCATTGATCGTTTATGTCATTTTATTCTTCAACACGGACGGGGTTGTCTTCTCTATAAAAAGGATTTACGCCGCGCATACCGACAAATACCTATTGATCCTAAGGATTATCATTTGCTGGGTTTTACGTTTGACGGCCGCTTGTATTTCGATACTCGCTGCCCGTTTGGCCTGAGAACCAGCGCTATGATTTGCCAAAGGACCACCTCAGCTGTTATTTACATTTTCACGCAACGGGGTTACACAGCCGATGTTTATTTGGATGATTTCTATGGCGCGGAACACTCTGATACCGCCTTCAACGCTTTTCACGAGCTACAGTCTTTATTTGATCGTCTCGGTTTGCAAGCGTCATCCGAAAAGGACTGTCCACCAGCAACAACCATGATTTGCCTCGGTATTGACGTTGATACTAACACCTTTTGTCTTCGCGTGCCTCGTGATCGCCTTGATGCTTTGTTACTTGAACTGACTCTCTGGAAAGCTCGAACGTCGTATCGTCTTAAAGAATTACAATCCCTTTTAGGAAAGCTGTCTTTTGTCACAGCATGTGTCAAGTCGGGCCGAATTTTCATGTCGAGGTTGCTGAACAATGTGCGTTCTTTTCCATCTTCTCGTCGCTCTGCGCCTGTTTCACAAGACATGAAACTAGACATCGACTGGTGGCTAACTTTTCTACCTCTCTTTAACGGCGTTTCCTTCATTAAGTCAGATGTTTGGGCTTTTGATGATTTTCAATTTTCCACCGATGCTTGTCTAACTGGCGGCGGGGCCACATGTAAAGATCAATGTTTCTCCGTGGTTTTCCCATCGCACATTGCCCAGGAAGCGGCTCACATTACTGCCTTAGAACTGTTCGTCGTTGTTGTAGCAATTCGAGTCTGGGCTCCCATTCTTGCTCGTCACCGAGTCATCGTTTCTTGCGACAATGAAGCGGCAGTCACAGTCATTAATTCTGGCATCACGCGTGACTCTTTCATGCAACGTTGTTTGCGCCAGCTATGGTTCACCGCCTCATTACACGACTTTGAGATTCGTGCATCGTTTATTCCAGGCGCACATAATTTTTTACCTGACGCTTTAAGCCGATGGCATCTTCATCAAAAGCATCAACGGGACTTTAACTCTTATTGTCGTGATCTTGGACTCAAGTACGCTTTCATTGCTGTGCCTGAAAACCTCTTCACTTTTCAGGTCTCCTAATAGCCATATTACCATAAACATTTATATAGCTTAGAGTAATTTTTTTTTCTCGTTTTTTTCTGTTCCCCCTAGGCAATTATCCCAGGATCGTGGTCATTGATCAACTAAAAGATCATCTCACATCTTTGGCCTTTGCCGAATCCACCAAGAAGAATATGCAGTCTCATCTTAACGCTTATCTTAGTTTTTGCAGTAATTTTAATTTTCGCGCATTTCCTTTAGCTGCTATTGTGGTATCACGTTACATCGCCTATCTTGTTTACGTCGGTCGCCGTTTTGGCACAATCCAAAATCATATTTCCAGTCTTAAGCATTTTCATCAAGTTTACGGTTTTCAGTTGGGTTGGGAACAGCATTATGTTTTTCGGCTTATTATCAAAGGTGCTAAGCGATATCTCGGCATGCAGTCAAATAGGAAACACGCGATCACCCCACTCATGCTGCACCGCATGGTTTTTTTATTCGATTTGCGCAAACCATTACATGCTGCGATGTGGGCCCTTTTTTCTCGTGGCTTTCTTTTCTTTTCTGCGCAAATCTAATTTAGTAGTCGAAACCATGCGTAGCGTTCCATCCGTTAAAGTTTTACGTCGCAATCACCTTATTCTTAACGAGAGCGCTGCATATTTGCAAATCCTTGAAACCAAAACAATCCAGTTTGCGCAGCGTACTCTGCATATTCCTTTGCCAGTTATTCCTGGCTCCATTCTTTGTCCAGTGGCCGCTTTGCGTACACATCTTCAGTTGAACCAGGTGCCTGCCAGTGCCCCCCTTTTTTCAGTTCGCGACAGTAGTACAGCGTCGCTTCAGGCCATCACTTACTCGCAGTTTTCGCGTTTTCTTACTAAGTGTTTACAGGCCATTGGGGCAGATCACCGAGTATTTTCTCCTCACAGTTTTCGGCGCGGGGGGGGCTACTTTTGCTTTCGATTGCGGTCTTCCCGCGGAACTTATCAAGCTACAAGGGGATTGGCGTAGCGACGCATATCTGGTTTATCTTGAAATGTCTGACCATCACAAACGGGCCGCTGTCACCGCTATGTCTCATGCTGTACAGATCATTGGCCTTTAGCTAGCGTTACATCTATATATATATATATTTTCATTTCTCATTTTATTATTCTCTATTTTTCTTATTTTCTTATAATTTTCTTCAAACACAGATTCGTTTGGGTTTGGTGTCGGAGTTCTATTGTTCTCAGTTTTTGTAACTCGTCTGTCTCTCGATGTAACAATAAAGCTCCAAATTTTTCCCAAACGGTTGTCTGTGTTTGAATGTAAACAATTGTGTAAATCATTACCTTAAGTGATGATAGTTAATTGTTAATTCTTGTACACCGTCTATTTAATGTCAACATCAAGGCTTAAATTTCAGTCATAATCTCTAGTCGATCACCCTTCTTCCCTCCCACCCTTAAGGTGTCGGAGTTCTATTGTTCTCAGTTTTTGTAACTCGTCTGTCTCTCGATGTAACAATAAAGCTCCAAATTTTTCCCAAACGGTTGTCTGTGTTTGAATGTAAACAATTCTGCAACAATGGAAACAAAATAATAATGGCGTAGTTTTGTTACCTAGGACTATATCACTACACTGAAACCGTTTATTGCCGCCTGTCACTTAGGATGGGAAGGATGGAAGTGGATTGAAATTTGAAAAAAAACTACACTGTAGCCAGTTTTTTCCAAATTTTAGACCATTCCTTGAAAATATCGCCAGAAATTCAGTAATGGTTTGCTCCCCCAGCCATAATTCGTTTTATATCTTCCCGTTAGTCCATCAGGAACATTTTGGGCACAAGTAAAGGTACCAGGTAATGATTTTAGCAACGAATGAAGCTGAATACAGCAAAACCCCTGTGAAAGTGACCCCTTTAAGCACTTGAAAGTGACCGTCACGCAACAAACTGCGAAAACTGTTGCGTGACGACCATGTAACGGCTATGAAGGAGGCTGGATATGAAAGCACTCAGCCGAATCACATTTCCTAGATCCCTGCTTATTTGCACGGTCAGCAACACTTACTTATTGACTTCGCGGAGATACAAAATGGTCGAGTTATTAAGCTTGATGATCGATGAAGATTCCATGTCATACGCACTGCTGTCTCCCTCGTCTCTCAACCTGCAAATGATTAAAACACAAATTCTCCTCCGTTATCTCACGAAACGGATTACATTTGGGTAAACCCATGTGGCCGTAATGTTGCAAATAAATGAATTAATGTTGCAAGGCTCGAACTTAGCTTTTTAGTCTTGCTGGTGACAAGAATTTTTCCTAGATTGGCGAGACAACTAGCAGTTTTTACAGTGTATGTATAAATTAAAATTCTTATTGATACTTTTGAAGTTATGATCTGAAAAGGTAAATAAAAAAGTTTATATTGTTCGTAGTTTCTTTCGAATTTCTTGATATGAAGCTCAATTCGAACAGCTTGCTTTCTTTAAATGTTTTGGAGGCAGGGTTGATTCTAGCTCGCAAATGTTCGCATTTTGGGAGTTTGCGAGCGTTTATTTCGAGCCCTGTGTTGGCTCTGGGGATACGTGGTTTGATTGGCTGGAATCTAGCTGGCAAAGGAAATCCAAATCAACCAAATTAAAATCTCTTTGTTGTAAGACAGTTTAGAGCGATTGACTTGATTGGACTCTCTTTGTTACATTCTAGTCAGTCAAATCAAGCGTCCCAAGAGCCACTTGGTCGTCATGCAAAGGCTAAGAGAGGCAAGTGGCTCTGGGGACGAGAAGGCAAACTAGAGCGGAAACCCTTTGCCTGGCGCAACCTTCTTCATCCTCATGTGAGGAAATAGCAGACGGCTGCAGGCAGGCGACGGCTTTCTGCACTAGTTTGCATTCTCGGCTCCATGCAGTAGACATCTTCACACAGGCCAAGAAACCCTCGGACTGCTCAGAACACAGGTCAACACACCTCGTACCACCAAAGCTCAATTAAATTACGTTTCCAAAGCTCAATTAAATTACGAGTACTCACCCGTAAATACAGGAAATATCAATAACTACATCGATCATGTCACAGCATAGCTCATAAGACTGCATGTCTACAGGGGAGCTGCAATAAAAACCATTGTGAGTAACAGTGCACAAACAACTGAATAGTTCAAAAGATAAGAACAAGCCCTTTGCAGCTGTAAACCAAAACATGACTACTGTACAATTACGTTTCATTAATAATTATGGGTTATAGCTTAAACGCTTCCAGAAATGACAAGAGCATGTCAAAATAGCTACTGGGGACGAGATTGAGACGAAGTAAACAAGTATACAAAAATTTATTTTCACCATGCTGCTTGGGATGAAGTAATGCTGCCAAACATTGCGAAAACCAGTCTCACGAGGCATTATTCCTACCAAAACATGTTTACTTAGTTTTTGCCAAAAAAAGATGTTTTTTGCCAATGTTAGTAAGAGTAAGTACTTCTTCGAACTTCAACATACCTATCTGTGGCGACATAAATTTTGCTGACCACATCAAACAGAAAGGCTTTCTCGATACCCGAATTCTGAAATGGAAACAGAACAATAATTCTAATTACATGTATGTTGAATAACTGATGAAAGTTAAGAATTATGCAAAGGGTATGTATGTACATGTAAAATAAATGCAGTTCTCATTGTATACTAACGGTTATTAGAATATTTAATAAGTTCTCCAGTGTTGGTAGTTGAGGAACCAGTTTTTGCACCACTTTACTGAAGGCCTGGCCAGTGAAAGAAAGAGCAATAATTTGTTACAAGTACTACAGATACAAATTTTTACTGAACATATCACATCAGGATGTAATGTTAGTAATAACTTTTTCAAACACGAAAGACACTGTTTCACTGGGATAATAAAATACACATACAAACACCAAGAAGAGAGTTAAAAACAAAACAAATAGCAAAGTATTGAAATTTGCTTGATGAAACACTGTCTCAAGTGTCTGATATACATGTATCTTCTCAATCGAAACAAAAGCTACGCAGTAAATGAAGAATTAATTAAGACTAGAAGAGTATCGACATTTTCTGGAACTACAATGTGCACATTGATCAATGCTTCAACATCAAGACCTTTACACTTATTACACATAAATATTATTTATACCTCAAATATTGAGTGATCATAAATACTTGTCAAGTAAAAACTGAAATACAAAGTACAAAAAAGAAGTTAAGAAATGAGATTTGACAAGTGTAGTAAAACACGATTTCAGTGATTCCATTCAACTTGTAGACGTTTTTAGCTACAATCATACGTAAATTGCCCATTTCAGATCGTGTGATGCTCTCTAGAGAATTGTTCCTTTGTCCACTTGGAAATTATTCATTTTTTAATTTCTGCATGAATTTCTCATTAAGGTTAACATCACGTGGTCTGATCAAGGCCTGTTTCTTGAAAAAACACAAAATTCTTCCAGGAATCTGAAGATCTCTCAAAACATTTTTTTTTTGGAAAAAAGGAATGTAGTTTAAATTTCATGAAGTTTGAAATTTTTTTGGAGAATGTTTCCAAAAAAATTGGGGATGACCCCAAATTTTTGGGACGTCTTTTATTTTACACCATGAGTTACCGGTACAGCTTTACTTACCTGAGGTGAAGACCTTCAAGGCCAGCATCTGCAAGCTCATCTGTTGCTTTTTGGTGAATATCTCTTTGTGTTTCTGTTACAGCAACGAGTTTGAGTCGCCAAGATATTGAAAAGCGGCAAATAAAAAGGGAAAAATGAAACTTAGCTTTAATTTCTATCCTAAGAAGCAGACATTCCAAAAAAGCTGAAAGTTTTAGAAGCACAATGAGATCCATACAGATCTAAGCAGTTATAACAATTCTCACTATATGATCCAGGGCAAGATTGGTTAGTTAAAGTAGGAGAAGAGGACATTTTGTCTGCACTGATTGGAGCCTTGCAATGACACAACATCAATATTCTGTGATGTACCGACAGATGTATTCTTACCAATTTTATGATCATCTGACAAGCCATCTACTTTGTGAATAAATACTTCAAATTTAATGTTTGGGTTGACCTGAAATTGAGAAAGAGCTTCAGATAATGTCGGAAAATATTTATTCCTACATAAACAGCAAGGAGATTTACCAAAAATCATACAGGAATATAACAGTGAACTTCCACTGATTTTTTTTCCTTTCACCATGTACACCTCATTTTTCTTGAATTTTTTATTTAAATTAAGGTGACATTCCATCTCCTATACTTCGATGGGTCAGTACTACTCTTTATCAGTTGATGTTATAATTAAAATGGTATCAAAAAATGCCAATCATTGGTGAACAAGTTGTGATTATTTTCTTGTGTTATTAGTTACCATAGTAACATCATAACCTGTTAAAACACCCTTAATTTTAGCTTTAAGTGCTTGTTACCCAAAAACAAGCTTGGCGGCCCGATTTTTTATTACTGAATTTTGATCAGCATACTAAGATGTAACTATTTGAAAAGTTAAAAAAAATCCTAGGAGTGGCTTCAGAGCCACTTAAATTTTTGGAAATTTATGGTGGATCTGAAAAGTTACAGTACATCTGATCAAAATTCAGTTAAAAAAATGGGGGTCACCAAAATCATTTTTGAGTCAAAAAAACTTAAAGCTAAAATTAAGGGAGTTTATCGCCGGGGTAACCAGAAATGTCACGAAAATAATCACAGCTTGGTTAACCAATGATTGGGCACTTGGTTGATACCATTATTGCAACATCAACTGATAAAGAGTGGTAGTACGGAACCATCAAAATTAATTATAAGAGCTGGAATGTGTTTGAAGCTATTGTGAGCCATCTTAACCTACCTTGTACGCTCTTGTGACAGTCATATGGAGTTTACCTAATGCTTCCATGTAATCATCCTGAAATGTACCCAGGTAAATTAAGAAATTTAGTGACACATTTGGCAAAGGAAAACAATAAAAAGCAAAGAAACTTCCAGAAGTTGCAAATGTCCTGGGAATTACGTAAATGTGTAAAGTTTTACACCTGTATTTGAAGTTTCTCAATGCTACATGTACATCCTTAAGTTGACATTTACTCTACATGTATGTCTATTACAGTCTTTCCCGTAAAACCGTGAACAGCAGAAAAAATTTCTGGAATGTTTATTGTATAGTGACCAATTGCAGCAAAGTTCAGAACACGCGAACAAACCTCAAAACCACAAACTAATGACCGTTGCTGTTTGCCATTTAGTTTTCTCACATCTGATTGGCTTTTCCTTTGTAACACAATAACATTCCATAAACATTTCTGGTGTTCACGGTTTTACGGGAAAGACTGTAAAACGACATAAAATTAATAGCAAAAGGTTTCCAGATTCAGGGTTACAGTCTAATTTAAAAAAAGTGTACAGCCGTTAAGACAGCCATGTAAAGCGTAGAGGGGGTAAGTTTCTAAAGAAACTGTGGTGCTGCGTCGGTGGGAAGTATAACAATATAATTTGGTTTTATCAACTGGGTTGATAATGTCAATTGGCTACCGTAAAGAGATTCAAGTGCTGACGTTTCGAGCGTTAGCCCTTCGTCGGAGCGAACCTTCGTCGGAGCGTACCTGAGCATCTATAACAAAGACCAAAGCTCCACAGTGACCAAACAACACTTCTGAGTCAAATGCAGGGTCAAAAAAATCAATCTGACCAGGAAAGTCCCAAATCTACAAAATAAAATAGTGTACAGTAATAATAAACAGCAAAAACCAAAATTGCACAGAGCGATTACAAATTTATAGCCAAACAAATTATTGGCCTCATGCTTATTAGCCCAGAGCAGTGCTTTCCTCTGGTTTCCACTGCAGGAAAAAACAAGAGGTGCATTCTCCCCAGCAATGAATTTGCTGGTCCCAGTTGTACAAGTTGAATAACCCTATCTGCAGAAACAGACACAGTACGTGTACGTGCTATCCATAGGATAACTTACATGTACACTGTATTAACAGTAGTTTGTTTTATCAGCACTCATCCAGCAGTTAGCATTATCAACGATTTAAATAAAGTTCTGGATCCTGTATGTGGTGGATAGAAGCACTGTGAGGGTGTAACTGAGAGTCTTGCCCAAAAACACAACACAACCACCCTAGACAAGGCTTGAGCTTTGGCCAATTGATTCCGAATCTAGCGAACTACATGTAACCATACACTATAAAGTCACCATGATGCTTCTCAATAAACGGGTAGTGTAGCAGCTATCCAAAACTACTTTTGTTTGTTATTGTAAGCAGCTTCTATTGTTTTCAAGACACACTAATTGTTTCAATTGTTGAGTCTTTTGTTTAGGGCTAGGGTATCAAACCAATCACATTATAAAGCTGCTACGTCGCCCCAATAAACTGTGTCCTTGGCCCATAATTACACATGTATTTCTTGAAGGTGACAGTCTAAGCAAGTTCACTATAATTAAATAACATTATACTGACAATTATCGACATGAAATTGTAGGTAATAATTAACAGCACTCTCACCTGGAACTGTACAAATGAGCTATTTGAAATATCTTTAGGGAATATTAAGGACATTACCAGCCAGCTTAAATAATACCGGTAATTACATGCTTAAATAATAATTACATGTAAGCATCATACTGCTATGATACTAAGAGGGCCAATAACTAAAATCAACGCTCCATTGCCGGTCCAATATTCTCCAAGTATTGGACCAAGTATTTATCAAATGATCCTGTATGTGTGATTTGTACATTGACTGGGATGAAAAAGTACCTGTACTCATTATTGGTTTGTAAATGCAATAATTACTAACTGTCCGGTTGATGCTCTGTCAGAAACCTTTCTGCTGTACGCTTCTCTCTATAATAGCTTTTCCAGTTGTGTACAATGTAATGAGCTTCTTATAGGGGAATCCTTGTTTACAATATTTCCCTCATTAGCATAAGTGATTCAGTTTCTGATGCAGCTACGAAAAAATTAACTCTGCCAATGAATTTCAGCTCGATATATTGAATTCTTTTTGTCTGACGCGGGTTTAAAAACACAAAATTTTACAAAGAATGTACATGTATGAGCTCATTAGCACTTTTGCCACCCAGAAATTTTGGAGTTTTTGAAAGACAATTTCTTCTTGAATATTACACTCAAAGAGCTAAACATTTCACCATATATACTAAATTTCACTAGCTATTTAACTGCCTGGAGTCCATTCATATCTAACATGTTGCCTTCTGTACGCCAAGCCGAATGCTAATGAAAAAAAAGGTAAACAATGACGTCAGCATGAATCCCCTATTAACCAATTTGCACTGCACTGGGAGAATGTCCGCCCTTGATCTTTTCTGAGCGGTGTGCTTAGTCTGTGCTTTCAAGACCTGGGCCTGATATGCTTCCAGTGCAGACTACAGTAAGAGCTTGGTTAACAAGATACAAATAGTAATACACACATGGATTTTTTTGAAAACAGGACACAGTTGTCAAAGGATACCATCTTTCACTATTTTATTTGTACTTTCCAAGAAGAGTGTTTCGTTTGGGGACATCTTGTGGAAAACCACTTTCTGAATTGAAGATTTGCCACTCCTGAAAAGACATTAAAATGTACATACCTCATTCAATGTGTGAGCAGTATGTTTGTTATGGTTGAGTTGTACTCTTGGTACACTCTGGTGATTAATAACCTTTGTTTTACAATCGCATATCGCAGAAGCTCAGTGGTTAGAGCATCCGACTAGATAACGGAGGGTTGTCTGTAGGTTCAATGTTGATGTATATGTATTTTTTTCATTGCTCTCTTGGAGGTTGGTTGGTTGCATCATTGATGTGCTTTAATGTGCTTTCAATTTTGTAGGATAAATGTATTTATTTAATTACGTATTCTAATAACTTTTCAACTGCACTTGAACGCAATTTTTGACTTAAACATAACCCGTGAACGAATGGTTGAAAAAGATGTGTAATAAGCTTTGGCTTATTATAGAATGCAGGACACAAGCAACAAACGTTAACAAAACAGCCTTTAATATCTGACAAGATGGCCGCCTAGTCAAGCACGAGGTAGAACTGAAAAGCACTATGGGTAACATAATACGTGTAACATAATGCATGACGCGTGACGGCTAACATGCCTTCCTTTTTTAAAAAAAAAAAAAACAAACAAAAGAAAAAAATGATAAATCAATGATACATTAAATGTCTAAGACAGTTCCAAAGGACGGTCCTGATCAGAGTTAAATCATGAAAATGTTTTAAATAATTAAACGTCTCAAACAGTTCCAAATGGATGGTCCTTGAATTTCCACGGTCAGCTTCAACAGGTCCACAATTTCTGTGTCTACAGCAGTGGGTACAGATCACCTACAAAGGAAGGTTATTAATCAGTCAGTCAGAGTAGCGAGCAGGTTTTCGTACAACTCGACCACTACGGGTAGTGATTTGAGGAGCTGGCTGACTGGGTGACTGAGGAAGAGCAGGAGAGGTAGGGGTGCTGTGAGGGCAGAGTGGTGTTGGTTGTTCAGGGGCTGAACTGGGCGGTGCCAATGCAGATGAGGCTGAGGGGTTGACATCACTCGTTACTGTAGTTGGGACTGCAGGCGAGGCAAATGATGAACTGGCATCACTCGATGTCGTAGTGGGAGTTGCAGATGAAGTAGATGACGAGGTGGGATTTAAGGAGCAGGATCGCAATTTGTCAGGAAGGTTGGAGTTGTTTGTTGTCTCAAATGGTGGTTCAACATTGTTAAAGCGGGGTGCCAGTTGCACTTGAACACGGTTTCGTCTGATTTGCCCCGTGCCCGTTTTGATGAAGTAAGATCGAGGGCCAGCAGCGCCAGTGATCTGTCCAGGGACCCAGGCCTTTGACCGTGCATTAAGGGGAGGCTTAGCATAGACATAGCTGCCTGGTGGGAAGTCAGGAAGGATGTGTCTTGCATGTTTATCATAAGCTTGCTTTTGCTGTAGTTTTCGATTCACGTGTTCAGAAACCACTTTGTCACGAGGAGAAGGGCGAGGCTCCAAAGTTGTGAGTGGTTGGGGTAGGTTGCTTCGGAGTACACGGCCAAACAATCTCTGAGCAGGAGAAAACGTGTGACCCGCAGGTGGAGTGTTACGCACTGACAGAAGTGCCAGGTCCACATCTTGAGCTGTGCGAAGGATGTGTTTGGCTGACTTTACGGCCGCTTCAGCTCGTCCGTTGGATTGTGACCAGTAGGGAGATGACGTGATGTTATTGAACTTGTATGTTGTGGCAAATTGCTTGAATAGATCAGCGGTGAATTGAGAGCCATTATCCGTTAGTAAGGTGTGAGGAATTCCGTGACGTCCGAAATGTTGCTTAGTGGCTTGTACTACAGCGGATGACTGGATAGAGGGAAGGCGATCAATTTCATAAAAGTCACTGAAGTGATCAACAGTTACCAAATAAGTAACACCATTAAGCTCGAACAAGTCTTGTGATACCAGTTGCCATGGTGAGGTAGGCACAGGGTATGGTTGAAGAGGTTCGCGGGGGTGTTGCTGCCTGTATTGGGCACAGGTAACACAGGTCTTGCGCATGTCAGTAATCTGGTTGTTGATTCCTGGCCAAAAAACACAGCTGCGGGCATGTCGTAGGGTGAACTCTGGGCCACGATGAGCCGCATGTAGCTTATGGAGGATGGTGAGACGAGCTGAGGAGGGAACAATGACACGCTCTTGTTTAAACAGGAGCCCATCATGTGAAGTGAGTTCATGGCGGAAAGTCCAGTATGGGCGTGCTAGCTCAGGAACTGCTGCCTCGTCATTGGGCCAGCCGGTTTCAACAAGGGATCTCAAAGTGGTCTGTTCGGGGTCAGTGAGAGAAGCAACTCTTAGCTCCTGTAGTGTTGCATCCTGAAAACCAGAGAGATCAGGGTGTTCAGCCTCAAGTTCCACGCGATAAACCAGCTCGTCATGAACTTGTTTGTGTGAGGTGGTGGGCAGAGGAGCCCGAGAAAGAGTGTCAGCAATGTGAAGTGTTGACCCCTTGCGGTACTCCACTGTGAATGTGTAGCGCTGAAGAGCAAGCATCATGCTTTGGAGGCGCCTTGGTGCAGAGGCAAGAGGACGCTTGAAGATTATCTCTAGAGGTTTGTGGTCACTGTGGACAACCACATCAGCCTTGCCAAAGAGAAGCTGGTCAAACTTGTGGAATGCATGCACAATAGCCAGAGTCTCCTTTTCAATTTGTGCATATCTTTGTTCTGTTGGAGTGAGTGAGCTCGAGCTGTAAGCTACAGGCTGCCACAAGATGTCAGTGGGGTTCGAAGAGTGGGTAGCTGGTTGTAGCAGTGTAGCACCCAGTCCATATTCCGATGCATCGACCTGTAATACCACTGGGGCGGTGACATCAAAGTAACGAAGGCAAGGTGCCTGAGCAACTACTTCTTTGGCTTGCCTGAATGCTTCGGTGTGTTGGTCAGCCCACAGAAATTCCTGATTGATGTGGGTGAGGTCCCGCAGAGGACGAACTACCTCACTCAGACGAGGACAGAACTTTGACAGGTAGGTGATGGTGCCTAGGAAACGCCGTGTTGCTGCCTTGTCGTGAGGTTGGGGCATGTTGAGAACTGCACTGGCAATCTCAGAGCTGGGTTTGAGGCCTTCAGGTGTGAGGGTGTGGCCCATGAAGGGTGCCGTGTGGGTTTTAAACTTGATCTTGTCCTGGTTGAGTCTGAGTCCGTGCTGGGCGAGGCAATCCATGAGTTCTGTGACAGTGCGGTCATGGTCCTGGGTTGCTTCGGTCAGGGTTTTTCCCCTACCAATTACTATGATGTCATCGGCAATGTTAACCACACCTTCCAGGCCACAGAGAACGTCATGAATGCGGCGTTGAAATTCCTCCGGGGCTGAACTTATCCCAAAAGGAAGACGAGTCCAGCGGTAGCGCCCCCAGGGGGTGTGCATAGTAGTCAACAGGGAGGACTCCTCTGTCAGCCGGATTGTTTGGAAGGCGTCTTTGATATCAAAGGTCGAGAAAATCTTTGCCTTATGAAAGCGATGAAGATTCTCCTCCAAGGTAGGGATGGGATAAACTGGTCTCATTATTGCTTTGTTGACCGTCTGTGAGGGATCCAGACAGATGCGAACTTTAGCAGGCTTCGTTGCTGTTGCTGGTCGTTCGCGAACCACCATGTTTGAGATCCATGGGGTGGGTGCATTTACTCGAATTAGTTGGCCTGAGTGGATGAGTTTGTCAAGGGCGTTTTTGATAATAGGAAGCTTTGGGGCAGCATGCCGATGGGGAGCAGCTTGGATAGGCTTGATTGTGGGGTCCAGTGTTAATGAGAGGGGTTCCCCCAGCTCACCCAGCCCCTCAAATAAATGTGAATAGTAATGTTTAATTGATTCAAATGTCAACTCACCGAGAGGTGGCAGAGAGGGTGCAGAAGAGGCCTGAAGTTGATTGACAGTGTCAATGTCATAGTTCAAGATGCCCATGCGAGTACTATCAGCCAATCCCAGAAGCGGTGCATAATAGTTCTCTGCAGTTATGATTTGGACCACCACTTCATAGGGCTTGCCTCGGTGAGTACAATGCAGTGTGGCCTGACCTCTAGTGGGAATGATGGTTTTGGAGTAGTCGAGGAGACGAACACTGGAAGGTGTGACTTTAACTGGAGCCATTTCCTTGAGATCACTTGCGTGTATGGTGTTGCAAGAACATCCAGAGTCCACCTGAAAGCGGACAGAATGAGCCGATGCTGAGGTGAGAGAGGAGCTGAGATCTAGGTCTACAAATATGCCTCTGGGTGCAGACTGAATTTGGGCGACATCATGAATGGTGACATGAGCAGTGCTTGCCTCAAAAACAGGGTCGGCCTGAGCCACTACATTGGCAGTTGATGCTCGGCAGACTTGTTGCCAGTGGCCCCTTTTTCCACAGCGGTGACAGGTATCACTGGCTGCAGGGCAGTTGCGACGAGCTGCGTGTGCGTTGCGGCCGCACCAGAAGCAGATCAGCGAGCCACTGGTCGATCGAGCAGGTGGTCCTGGTGGTTTGGAAGGGCGCTGAGTGATTTTGGGTTTGACAGCATCGGGTGTGACCTTGTAAGCCGTTTGCTCGCCAGGTGTGATCTGGTGTACTGATTCTTCTAGCTGTTGTCGGGTGATTGCAGACTCGGTTTTAAGGCTGGCCTCAAAGTCGCGGGCCTTACTGATGACTTGTGCAAAGGTGAGAGTGGTCAGATTCTCCCGAGAAATGAGGTCGCTTCTGAAGTTTTTGAAAGTGTCATTGAGACCAATTACAAAAATGTCTCGCTGTAGTCTGTCATCTACTGCTGAAGGGAAGTTACATTTCTGGTACTCTAGTCGCACTAGAGTGTGCCACTGCTGAATGCTCATCGCTGGATCTTGTTTTAAGAGGCGGAGAAAATTGTGAGTGGATTGTATGACAGGTTCCTGTCCGAGGTAGTGACTTGAAAGTTTCGCTAGCCATTTGGCGGGGTGTTGTTTGTCTTCATCGGCGATTTGAGAGTCAATAGTGGTTGTGAGAACGTCCCATTCTGCTTGAGGAAAAGCTCTTCGAAGCGCCGCCATAGCCTTGGGGCGTTTAACCAATGTCCAGTAATCGTCCGAGTCAAAATCCTTGGCCGGATTCACATAGTCCTCCATAATACAGAAATCTCTGAAATTGGCGAGAAAAAACTTGAACGGACGACGGCGGTCTTCAGATGAGGCGTCGAACACGGGTCGATCTTTACCCATTGTGACCAAGAGGGTCGATTAGTGTACTGAACGTGCTGCTTGCAAAGTTGAGCAATGGAGACAAGAGTTCTCGATCGCCGAGATGAGTTCATCGAGAGCGAGTTTTGGCGAAGTCACTGAGGAACAGCCAGGTTGAGTAGATGAAGACTCTGGTTATCCCACTTCTGACACCATGTAATAAGCTTTGGCTTATTATAGAATGCAGGACACAAGCAACAAACGTTAACAAAACAGCCTTTAATATCTGACAAGATGGCCGCCTAGTCAAGCACGAGGTAGAACTGAAAAGCACTATGGGTAACATAATACGTGTAACATAATGCGTGACGCGTGACGGCTAACAGATGTGATTCCTGAATTGTCTTGTTTTGCGTGACTTAATTTCTTATTCTTTGAATGCTCTAGTAAAATTTTTTCTTTATTTCCAGCTCTGTGGTTGGGTTTTGAACAGATGAAGCTAATCTGCCAGTTATTTTGTTGCATCCACCATCTGAACATACATGAAATCAAATTTCAGCGATTTTGCACCTTCCAAGCGTAACAGTTTAAAGGAGAATCACCTTGTTTTGTATTGTGTGAAAGTGAAAACATTATTTTTAGTCACTACTCGTGAATCGAGAAAAGGCCAAACATTTTTATGCGATTCAATTTTGCAAGGGGAGGGGACCCTCCCACATGTATAGCTGTGACCATGTCGACGAGAATGGAGGCATAGAATATTATGTAGAATTACATGGCTCATAGAATTCTTGCACTCTGATTGGTTATAGATGCAGGGGTATTTAGCATGGAATTGCACTTGTGCATAAAGGATATTGCTGACACGAGTCGCGAGCAAAAATTGTTGTGAATGTGAAAACAAAAATGTAACTCATGCTACGAAAATATCACCTTCAAATAAAACGAGTTTAAAATAAAACTGAAATAAAACACGGCAACTGAAATAAAACTGGTTTTCATTCTAAAAATATCTTGTTTCCTATTCGCTAGATCTTGACACCTGACTTTGAAAGGGTTTTCATTGTTTGCGCACTTGGCGCACAAAAGTACAAAACGTTTGGTTTCGCCCTGTGATTTGGTGGCTTTACCTATGCGATTCAAGAAAAATTCCCTGCCAGTAACAGTTGCTTCACCCTTTCTATCTAATTATATCCGATCACACCCCCTCCTCTGATCTGTTTATCCTAGGAATCAACACTAATACATAATTATAATTTTATGTAAACTTGTTAAAAGAGCAAACCTTCTAAGGCCCAGCAATAAAATCCTAGGCTTGCTGTCACTGGTTGAGAGCTCATCTTGATCCTCAGGACCATAGCTAAACAAAGAAAAGCAAGCAATTATTAGTTTAATTGTTTGAAATAAGATGTGACGCCAATCCAACAAACACACATCCAACACACATGTCGACTCATTTCATGAGTCCACATTCATATACCATCAGTAATTAACATATATTAACATCCCCCATGCTTATCTCACTGAAAAAATAAACCCAACGATACATGCTCGCTGAACGATTTTTCCAATGCACGCGAACAACTGTTTACACAGAAGCAGTTTATTTTGTTTCTCCAAAAAAACGTCAAGTGGTACTTGCAGTGCACTCGCGAGAAACGAGAAATTTCTCGAGAGACAGTTCTCGTTTCCTGCGATACGAGTCTCGTTTCTCGCGATACGAGTCTTGTTTCTCGCGATACGAGTCTCGTTTCTCGCGATACGAGTCTCGTTTCTCGCGATACGAGTCGCGTTTCTCGCGAGACGGTGGTAACTTACATTTGAGCAGTACTGTACTACTAGTAGAATTTATGTAGATGTTGAACTCATCTGACATTACAAATTCAGGGTCCGAAATTGCGACCAGGTGGTCACCAATGTGACTGGAAATTGAGTGTTGGCAACCAGAATTTCATGGTCAAACCCAGTCACTCAACTGGGTCCAATAATCAAGGCTGTAAATACTATTTTGCCGTGAAAGGGCATTTGTCTGACTAAGTCAACACTTTGACCAGACAAAACAGCACTGGCGTCAGATGTCATATCCCAGAACTCCACAAATGACAAAGCGTTGTCAATGCAAAACATTGGTGTTGCACTGGAAGGCATAAAAAATGTCCAGGCACTCTGTCCGACTACAGCCTGGATTGAATCAGACAATGGGAAATTTTGATTCACTATTGTCGGATGTCCACCTTTTATTTGCAGTCCTGGGTAATTGAACACAATAAAACTCTAAAAAACTTTGGAGCATACATGTAGGAACGTTTTTTTAGGGAGGGGGAGGGGTCAACTAGGTTTGATTGAGTTATATTATAGTAGGGTCAACTTTAGATGATTTTGTTCGGAAATCGAACCCAATCGAACTCCCTCACACATTTACGTTAATTTCGGTTTGATTGCCTTCTATCAA
Source organism: Blastomussa wellsi (assembly GCA_947652115.1). Classification (NCBI taxonomy): domain Eukaryota; kingdom Metazoa; phylum Cnidaria; class Anthozoa; order Scleractinia; family Plerogyridae; genus Blastomussa; species Blastomussa wellsi. Next base: position 13,418,888 of record OX393573.1, read on the forward strand.
ACTAATCAAACCCAGTTTTTCGACTGATATTGACCAAGTTCGATTACTGAGCAGCTCGTTTTACCAAGGTCCTGATAGTCATGACACAATAAAACAACAACAAAAATTACCAATTACGACAAAATTAAATATAACCAATTTATTATAACTTATGCAGACAGGATTATTACGGTTTAACACTCAGTCATTTATTTAAGATGTGAGGAATGTAAAAGTCTTCGTATAGTCAACAGACGTACAGTATGCTGCATGCGCTTTCCAGCATAAACTCTTTACAGTGGTCACCATGCTTTCTTCGATTACAATATAATTATATTGCACAAGTCACGTCCATTCGTGTCAGAGATTTACAAACGACGTTCGCTGAAATCTCAACATTTGCTTCTTTATCACGAAGTCATTAATATGATTCAATCAAGCCTTAAAATCGGGTTGAATGTGAGAAAACCATGACAAAACATAGAAAGCCTAATATTCATTCAAAACTAAACACAATCGACGTGGGTTTACTTTTAGAGTAGAATCAGACTTCGGAGTACTGGTCTAAATATAAGTTCAGGCTCGAATTTTAAGAGGAAATGGGACATTTTCTTTACAAATACACATAAAGACGATTCTATGAACTAACTGCAGAAATACCAAACACCCCTGAATGATCGGCATTCAAATAAAAGTGAGAACTTACCCAAAATCTTTCGGAAAGGATCCAACCACACTGTAACTTCCGAAGTGATCATCATCTTCATACGACTATTCACGGCGAAAAAAAACGAAATAAAGAAACCATATTAGTAAAAGCCTCGAAACATCTAACAGCGGTAGAATTTTGATGAGAAGGAATTCAGAAATATACCGTCATCTTCGAGGAAACCCTTCTCCAAAATGTGATTTTCGAGTGCGTTTCCTTGTGTAAAATTTTTCGGGTCATGTGACGATCAGTCACGCTCACGGGCTCACGCATCGATTTCCGGTGACGAAAACTTTCCGAAACGCAACGAAGTTTCTACGACAAGGCACGAAGAGTTTGGTCGGTTTTCCTTGAGCTTCAACAGCATGCAAATGAACTCAACCAGACTCAACGAAGCAAGCTACACAAGAATCTCTGCAAAATGGCCTCGAATGCAACGGAAGAAAACGAGTAAGTTTGCAAAAGTCCTTTCCTAATTGACATTAATGTATTTTGTGTGCTTGAGAGCCTGTTTATGATTCGTTGCGTTGAAAGCCGTCAGATAAAAATACTGTTCACGGATTTTGTTGAGAGTACTTCAAAGTGAAGCAAACATTGTTTGCAGATTTTGTGGGCTAATTAAGTGGAGTAAACTAAACTGAAGACTGCCTATATTGGTTGTTTGTTAACCGATTAATATCAATAATAGGTTGCCCTAGAAAAAGTAATCTGTAAAAACGGAAGGGCCATTAATTTTAGCATCCAGGAATGAAAATTAGCATAACTTGTTTTGTCTGATTTGGTCCGTTTGCTCATCGTTCGATAATAATTAAAATTAATTAATTTAGCTAAGTTTATAAAGTTCTACGGTCCAAATTGCGAAGTTTTGTTACCTTGTCAAAAATGGAGTCTTAAACGGGAGAATACCACAAATCTGAGAGTTTATGTGTTTATTCAATCTTATAAAGGAGATCGTTAAAGCGTAATGAATTATTTAAAATTGTGAATTAGGAGGTTTACCGGAACTAAAATATTCAACTATTTGCGACACATAACAAACGGCTGCGGCTCTTGTTTTTGTGCCCACTGGCTAAGGTTTTAAAATTTCGACAAATTGCTTCGTGTTCTTTTGTGAACATTACTAACATTCATTAATCTTCCTAAAGAAAGTACTTTGTACGAAGGGCCGTGTTTTTCCCTGGTGTTATGCATTTAAAGCAAAGTTGTTACACGCCGTTTTTCTCTTGCCTAGTTCCTAGGCCTCGATTTTTCGTACTGACTTATTCCCAAGTTTTCACGTTACCAGGCACCAGCCAATAGCGAAGCTCCATCTTTCTGTATATAAAGACACACGACGCACAATTCCTTGATTCGCTCCGACGAAGGGCTAACGCTCGAAACGTCAGCACTTGAATCTCTTTACGGTGGCCAATTGACATTATCAACCCAGCTGATAAAACCAAATTATATTGTTATACTTCCCACCGACGCAGCACCACAGTTTCTTTAGAAACTTACCCCCTCTATACCGTGAAGGCCTGGGGAAAAAGCCGTACAGGAACTAGGTTTATCTCTATTCAGTAAGAGCAGCCAGTCGTCGAAGGGTTTCTGTAAGAAGGGTACTGGCTGCTGTACAGGACTGAGGCACGCAACGGCCCCGAGTTATTGACATTTGTAAGGAAAAATACAGATACATGTGAAAAACCCGTGAAGACAGTGTATACGCGATGAAGCAATGTGCCTGCTGCCCGCCAGGAAAAAACCTGATCCCTCCCGAATGCAGACCCAGGCACAGAAAGGCTACCGAAACTAAATAGCATTCCAATATCTTTTTACAATACGTTAAAACGCTTCGTACTGCACCGTAAAAAAGTTGACTGAATGAAAACTATGAGCACTTGAACGGCTTCAGCAGTGTCAGTCTCTGTAAAATCACGCAGCACATGGTCTTCATTGAAACGTTGTCATAGCAACTGTGTAGATGTCAGTGAACCGTGAAAATATAAATTTGCTGCTGTTAGCTATTCTTCGAAACACAGCAAATAGCAATTTGCTTCCCCAGGCGCGCTTGTTTATTCTTTCGTATCGATTAGTTCTAGCCTGTAAACAGGCTCCAACTAAACGGGGGTGGGCCAGTGGGTGGGGGAAGATTGGGCTCTTACCCCTCCCCTCCTTCCTCCTCACCCCTACCCTACTCCGTCATCTTTCCCCCACCTTCTCTCTGCACCATCCTCGCCAGAGATGTTCAAAGGCTAGATTAATTGGCTCGCTTCTCATTTTTTCGCGCATGCTCGCCGGTACGTTCTTTCGCTCCGAGTGCTTGAAAAGGAAACGACGATTTGTAAATGAATCGTCAAGGTTGTCATCAGTCGCATCACGCGCCATAAAGTCACTTAAGCACTGTACGGGATGGATGTTACTACAACGCGGAATGGGGGATGCGAAATTGAAATGTAAAAAACCGAAAATGGGTAAATAATACTCAGGACAGCAAAAATACTCAGGACAGCAAAACAATTCGGTTAGGAACGGGGAGGGGAGGGGGGGGCGACAGACCCCAGTTCCCCCAATCGGTTTGTTAAGGTGGTCCCTGTGCACAGTTTACAGACGTCATGAAAAGCAAAGAGGTTAGCATGCCGTGCAGTTTACTTAGAAGAGGGTCCCCATGGCGTTTACCGTTAAACGGCCAGATATGTCCAGGATTGACTACTAATGAGATGCAAGTTCTTTATTGAATAGGATCAAAAAAGTGTCCTCATTGATAAAAGTTCACTTCAACACACGACATGCTGTCAAATATAAAATGGTATTTAAATTGAACGTACTTGCGTTCAATCCTGGAGATATTAGTGGTCAACCGTCAGATGGCCTAAAATTTTCGACGTCAACCTTCAGAGAAAAATTGTTTGCCCTGAACCGCCAATGTGTTCACTCCCATTGAGACCCTCAAAGAAGTGATATTATAACGAACCATTTTAATTCGCATTTCTTTTGTTTTATTGTAATATTTGGGCTGCCCGGCTTTTCCTCGCTGACGGGTACAGCTGCAACAAATTCGTGGTCCAATACATACGCGATAGTGACAACCTTCGGAAACTGTCCCTACTGGTGTTTGCTTTTAGCTCTCGCACGCGAGTAGTTAACGATTTTGAATAGTCGTAGTGAACGGTTTAATATTAATAATAATACTGTTTAAAATCTTGAGAAAAACCCTTTCCTCCAAGCACGATTGCTTCGTAGAGGCGCCATCCTGATGTCACGTACGGGGGAGATCTCGAAAATTCAACATGCTGTATTTCGCCTCGGGAATCAGAATCGGAGCTCTTGAAAGTTACCACACATTAAAACAGTAGAGACTGGCGCTTATAATAAGCTGCAGAGCTCTTAACAGAAAGCTTTCTACACAACTGGGTTGCAGACATATATCTTCCTGAACTTTTAACACGATATCTTTATCAATCGTTTTTGGTAGGTAATGTTAAATTGCAGTAAATGCGATGAGGAAACGAATAGTTAAGGTATTAGGAAAATGGGTATGAGTATTTAGTATATTCTCAGCTCCGACTATTGCATTTCTAGCTTTTTGATTGGCTTAAAAACTCCGACTATGAGCCAATAGTCCGAGTTTTACGTCATATGGAAAATAGTGCGCCAAGGTTTTAACTTCAGCCCTCTATAATGGCCGACACTGGCAGGTTTCAGGAGCTGTCTCCCACAAAAATTCAAGAGATATGGTTTGAGAATTTACTAAAACAATTATTCCATTCGCCCTTGTTGGATATGAAGTGATTATAACCAACTCGCGCTACGCGGGCTCATGGAATAATTGTTATATATACTAGATCGTAAGGAAAGAGCAATCGCTTCCATAAGCAAAAGTCACTGCCAGATGTTTTTCTTTGATTTCCGGCCGAAATGTTGGTGCCCATCCCGGCCGACATGTTGGTGTCCATCCGAATGAGCACCAACGTGGCGTCTCCATACTGCGCTTTATAAATTCGCGTGAAATGTTTGAGCAAATGACTCAAGAATGGTGTACCGCACAGACCTGAGACTTGTTTATCTATTAATATTTTATAAAATCCGCATTATTTTATTGGCGTTTCTCATTGAATGGTTTCGAATTAAGTTTTTGATGGAGTGACGGTGAAAACAAGCAATTGCCAAAACTCGTGACTTTTTTGTGTGACTGGTGTCAAATACATGCGTGGTGGATTCGTTCGGGAACCTCGGGCTGCCAAGTATCTGAATTTTTTTGCAATTTTGAGCCTTCTGCAGTGTAGCAATTGTAATTTAGAGGTACTCCAGTACGTAGCTCTTATCAGAAAATCGTGCTGCGTCGCCGACTGAAGAACATTTCCAGCTCCCGGGGGGGGGTACTCCCGTATGAAAATGACGGGGGTGCTCGTCGGAAATTTTCGAAAACACCCCTAAAAGGTACCAGAATCTCATTTTGTGGGCGTGGCTCAGAGTAATTTTTACCCCTAAAAGGTACCATTTCTGAAGTAATAAATTAACTGGATCTGGCAATTTTTATAGTGATAAACACGCTTTTTAAGAACATTAATTAGAAATTATTTTTCTTATTTTTCTTTTGTAAAACAAATGCGGGCCTATACGGAAGGCCCCTAAAAGGTACCACAACATCTTAAGCGGCGGTCATTTTAGATTTTTGCACCCTAAGCGGTACCAATTCACAAATTTTACCCCCTAAAAGGTACGACGAGCACCCCCGTCATTTTTATAGGGGAGTACCCCCCCCGGGTTCCAGCTCCGGGAGAAAGGACCTTTCCGAAGAAATTGAACCGCTGTCGACCAAGTCGCACTCGCGAATACAACGAATTATCTTTCTTTCTCGAAAGACGAAGTGTAATAAACAAGCCAGCGCATTATACTTTGCATGGCCAACGCTTCAGATAATACGTCTTCTGACGCGACTAATCAGTAAGTATATAACTGAAATATTACCTGTATATGTAATGTCAGAGTGCTTTGATGACAAGCTGAGAGCGGGCCGAGGCAAGCTTTAATTTACTGAAATACAAACAATATGGTCGCTATTGCAAGTTCTTCAGTTTGCTGCAAAATAACTTCACAGTTGGAAATTTAGTGATATGTGTTATAATTTTATTATAATAATTACTACTGATCACTGTAATTTGATCAGATTTTCAAACAGGGGCTGGACGTAAATCGTCACAAACACTATTTACGGGTTCTGGGGGCGATAGAAGATTGGATACTAGTAAAGATTGAGGTGCGCGGGGTTTCATGGGAAGGGTCAAAGGAAAAATATTTCCCTTTGACCCTTCCCATGACACTCCGCGCGCCTCAGTCTTCCCTAGAATCCAATGCTCTCTCGTTCCCTGAACCCGTAAATAGCGACTGGGTACGGGTCTGGTCACGCCGTGAGAGAAAAACTCTGAAGAAAAATTGTCTCAACTACTCTTGGCTGCACCATGGCAAGAATTTCCTGCTTGGTTGACGCTTTCTCGGGAATTTTTGGACTGAAGGCAAGCCTAGTAGAAGGCCAACAACTGCAGCAAAACGATAAGAAAAGGAGAAAAAGGAAAAGAGAAAAAACAAAATGGAAAAAAAACCGAAAGCCTAATGACCTAGGTCACTTTTTAACCCAAATTTTGCCGTTTACGCATGCCCGAGCAAAAATGTCATAACACGACGCTCGTTTCCAGACAAGCTTGTTTTCATGTTTCAGAAGTAGTTTTGAGTATTTGTTTGCGAACAGCGATGAGCTGAACTTCAATTGGCAAACAACAGAAGCAGGCCATCATCGCGCCCAACAAATTGATCGACAGTCAGCACTACAAACGTCACCTTTCCCTTCACCAAGGAAGCACGGAAAACCGCAAAACTCAAGAACAAAAATTTATTTTTCAAGTCGGCACTCTTAATCCTCACGGTATCAACGAACGCTTTTCATTCAACTAATTTATTCAGTTGTTTTCACGTTACCAGGCACCAACCAATAGCGAAGCTCCATCTTTCTGTATATAAACCACACACGACCCACAATTCCTTGATTCGCTCCGACGAAGGGCTAACGCTCGAAACGTCAGCTCTCGAATCTCTTTACGGTGGCCAATTCACATTATCAACCCAGTTGATAAAACCAAATCATATTTTTCTATAGTAGAATGATTTTTTTTAGTTTTTCAGGGAATCGTTGGTGTGCTTGTATATGGGATCGTGTTTTATCCATTTTTTTCTTGCCTCACTTCGGAGCACAAGCTACTTGGATCACTTTTGGGTTTTCTATATGGTGCTCCAAGGTAAAACGTCCGTTTTCGCTGATCCTTTGTATAAGAGTTAGCCAGACAATTTTACCCAGTTCACAAGGTCATTATTCGTACCTTTCTTAGCTTTTTTAGTTTATTAATTTATTTATCACAATTGTGTCTGGAAAGACCCTCAGGACAAGGTGGGTCGTTTTCATTTAAAGTGTCTATATTGTCTGCAGGGTTTTATGCTTTTGGTATCTTTATATTGCATAAGTCAGTATTACAATTTTATTTTTTGGATTCCGCAATTTTTTTGCCACAAAATAGAGCTTTAAAGTTCCGCTTCGGCCACGCCCAATGAAGATGACCGCGAGTTGCTACTAAAAAGAGTCCTGGTTCTAGTACGGGCCGTGACGTCATGTCAGAAAGCGTCAAATCTTCCTGCCAGTTCATGTCACTGACAGTTCAGAAATATAATTAATTGATAGTGATTTCATCCGAATAATATGTCTGATAGATGTGTTCCTGTGAGGTGTTCAATTTCTGCTGACTCATAGAAAGGAATTGCCTGAAGTGACGTCATTCACAAGTCATTTTTTTTACTGAGCTTTTAATGTTATCTTTTTACGGGTAATAATCGTTTGAATTAGTAACATGCGTTGGATCGCTAATATCCATAGTGTTAATTTATGTATTGGGCATTTTAAATAAGTACGGTCTGGATTTGGCAATAATCCGGCTTGCTTTATTGTATGTATTGAAATTGAAAGAGAAAAACACGACAAGTGGTAATCAACTAAATGGATGTAAACTAAATAACAAAGATGACTAAAACTCACAAAACCTGACCAGAATAAAACTTTTCGTTAATTGACATCCTGTCACAAAATCAAATTTAACTGTAAACCGTTTCCATCCTTGTATAAACCCTCTACGTCTTTCCCCGGCAACCTGAGTACCTTCAACATTGAACGGTCTAAACGGAATCATAACATGTTAATTTTAATTGATAGAAAATTCGGTGTAATTCAATCTGTTGCTATGTTTTTTAAATTAAAATTGTAGTTGTTTTTTTCTACAATTGCACGCTTTTAAAAAGTCTAATTTTGATTCAGGCATTTTCCGAAAAAATCAATCAAGCTATTTTATTCAGCTTCCAAATATATTTGCTAATTAAGAAAGCAATGAAATGAACCAGTACTCCAGTAATACCGCGAGTTTTACTCGATATTTCGAGGCTTGTTTAATGTTCATTTGAGTTTGGAACGAGTGATTACTCCTGCAGTTCATAAAGACCAGGTGGATTTTGGTCGTCATCTCTCAATTCCACATCACAGCTCTCTCTAGCTAGTGAGAATGTCTTGTCAGTGTCAGAGGTGCTAACTGGTTACTTTGGATTCTTCTTTTGAAACGCCCCCGGATCTAAAAGAAATCCAGGAAAGCAAAAGAAATTAGTTATAGATGTATTTTAAATGATATTTTTAATATCCCATAATATTCTTTTTTTTTTTTTGTTTTCAGGGTTAAATAAAAAATTGCCTCTGGTCCTTCTGTCTCTTTTATAAATGTGACGAATTATGCTATTGGGTGGAAATCGAAAATGCATAGTTACCCGGCCTGCACGATACACTAATTTTGCCAGAAATAAACATTCTCTTAAACTTGATAGTTAATAAAAGTTGCACTTACTTCGCTATTTCTCAGGCAATGAAAAAGGAAAACGAAGAAACCCTATTGAAAGTTTGAAAAAAAAAGGCTTGTTAACAAACTAATCGAGGCTGGATAACTATTTTGTAAATAAATGTTGGATTAATTAAAATTTGGTAAAATGGAATTAGTAGGGATACTTAGCTTAGTATGGATACCAAGCATATATGTTAAAATTGTCACTATATAATGTCATAAGTATAAGAACTTGGCCCGTTATTGTAACTAACAATGCACCCTATGTATTGTATGTAGTTTTAAGTATTCGTCTTGTAAGCAAAAGCTTGTGTTGTAACAAATAAAAAAAAGACTATTTTGTGCTTTGCATAGCGGTTTTTACCTGAGTGGAGTTGAGGATTACAAAAATGTAGGTGAAGACGATATGATGTGGCGACAGAAAACCAAACAACCACGTGACACCCAGCAACGGAACCAACACCACGCATGCTTTGATGCCAATTCTGAAAAAAAAAATTACAATAACAATTTGTGTAAGTTTAAGTTTATCCAAACCTAAACAGTCCCGGTTTTCAAAAGACCTTTTTACCGATACGGCGGTCATTTTGAATTCTATTGTTTCAAGTAGCTATTATGAGATGCTCAGGGGGCAAATACATATTAAATTGCCCCCTGGGCATCCCATAATAGCTACTTGAAACAATAGAATTCAAAATGGCCGCCATATTGGTAAAAAGGTCTATTACCACAACCAATCAGAATTATCAACAGGCGGGAAAATAACCGGAGGCAACTGTCATCTGACAAAGCAAAAATGACCTTGGAAATGTTAGGCATGACAGCTTATACAAAATGAGGGGGAAGGGTCAGTCAATAAAGGTATCATGATCATGCAGAGAAACGAACTGATATTTCGTCAGAATTTATAACTGGCCTTCCAACGAGGAAAACGCCCTGCAAATCTGATTAATGAGATTTTAATTGAGTAATTTGATTGGATTAGTCGCACGGGATACCACCCTTCCCTTTTTGACCTTCGCTCTCTTTCTCGTAAGGTATCTTCGGTGGCCCATTGCAAACTCCCACCTTATCTGGTCAGACTGGTTATCCTTTACGTGTTGCGTTGCTGCCAATTCCTTGATAACTCGAACGAGGATCAACACATTAAGCTTCAAAACATGAAAACAAATCACATTAACACGACACGTAAATCAAGGAATAAAATTACTCAAATAGCAGCCTGTGTATTTTTTGGCTGAAGGCTGAATGGTGATGACCTTCATAGCATTGATGTTTCTGCATGTTGTGTGTTGTAATAAGGCGGCCGGCGAACATTTTGACTTCCGTTAAAGATTTCTTTGTTCTCAACAGCCAATTGTCCCCAGAGCCCTTTGTTTTTCGTGCCAAGGCCCTGTCGGCTAAGAGAAACGAAAAGGGCTATGGGGACGAGAATTGGGAGAGATGATGAGCAATAAAGAAATAACAGAGTGGGTCCCGCTCCCACTCCACCCCTACCTTCTACCTGTAAACCACCCCAACCTTCTACCCGTGCAAGATGGCGGCATAATTAAAAATATGGGGGCATTACAGAGGAATGATCGACCGAGCGTTCGAACGCCAAATAACACCTGTACTGCAGACTACTGAAATGTATATCTGTAGTGGTCTCAAAATTCGTGCAAGATTTGTGAATATTTATTTACAGGATAAATTAAATGGAGGGTCAAATGAAATACAGATATGCACTTGGGGCCTATTGTAAAACAATGCGAGGCCAACAAAAATATTTTTGGTTACTTACAGTCTCGATTAACCCAACAAATGAGACAAATATCCATATCAGATTGTTCGCGGAAGATATCCAGCAACTTTGGGTAAATAACAAAAGAGCAAATTCAATGAAGTGTGCCAGTAAACGGCATGGGTGAACAAGGAAAAGAACGAAAAAAAATTGTTTGTATTTGTTAACTAATTTGTTTATTTATTAAAAATGATATCGACCGCTTACGAAAGGAATATCAGCGTCGGGTCGCTCTACAAATGTGTACGGTATTTGCATTACCCCCCCCCCCCCCTCCCCGACCCTCCCCTTCCAAATCGCAAATTTGCTCCCCAGTCCCTGGTCTGATAGAGTGATCAGTTAAATACATGTTTTGAATACTCTCCTTTGCTCAGAGTGGAAGCAATTTAGTCTTCCTAACGCTGTCGCCAGTTCGGCAATCGTCTCGCCTATCGGCTCGTGTTTCTCCCTACACTTCTTTAGTGCTCTTGCCGCTTCCTACGTGCTTTACAACGGAACAGAGCACAGCCGAGGCTTCTTTATTTGTTAAGTAATGAATTAATTTATATATTTATCTTTTATTTGTCTACAAGATAAAAACCAAAGTAAACTACGGGTGGTAAATATAAATTATCAATCAACTATATATTGTATACTTTATTATAATTCTTATAAGTAGTTTTTTTCGAAACACATTTCAGAATAAAAACTAGCGATAAAAACGACGTTTCGAGCTCTCTAAGATTACAAGTGTGGTTTGTGCGATGCAAACTATGTCGGGTATACGTGCCGACACCTCTATCAGCGCGTTGAGGAACACAAAGGGTCGTCTTCAATCGGGAATCACATTAAAGAGCAACATGGAACAGTCCCAAGTGACATATATCGTGATTTTAAGACCTTGAGAAAGTGCCAAAGTAAATTCGACTGCCTGATCTACGAAATGCTCTTTATAAAGGAGCTTAAACCAACTTTGAACAAACAGTCAGATTCAATCCGTGCAAAGTTATTTTTATAGTATTTTATTATTTTAACACCTAGATTTTAGCGCTTGTTTTTACATATTTTATCGTTGGACATTCTCACGCCCTGATTTGTACTTATATATGTATATTTCATTCGCTTTTTCTACAACTTGAAAATGATCTCAGAGAGATCGAAACGCCGTTTTTTTATCGCTAGTTTATTATAATTATATAAAATGACGGTACATCAAGAAGTGAAGTTCTTACTATTCATCGCTGACAAAACTCTGTATTCCTTCTTTTCCTGCAGCAATACACAGTGATATGGCAACAATGCATGCGGGAAAACCTAGAAAAGAACAAGTAACAAATGTTCGTTTGGAACCTATTAAATCTGTTGGAAATTTGTTGTTTTAAGTGCGTACCTTTATAACCCTCTAATTTACTTTTAATGCCACCTGAATTTTAATTTCAATTTTACTGGGTGAAATCATTCTCCCTTGATTGTGGTGGTGTTTTGGCATCTTTAAAGGGGCCAAGTAAGCCTCTGCCATTTTCGATGGCATCGCAATTATGGAAATTGTATGGTGAAGCGAAATCGTATTGCATTGCTGTAGGTTATGTTACCGGAAGTGTTTAAATTACCTTTCGCGTAAAATATAATACTGAAACTCTCGCCTGTAAGCAATCACAAAGGTATAGCTGACTAGGGTCCTTTGACGGTAGTTTTTTTTACCTCCATTCGCCCCTTAATTGTGACGTTGATGATGATGACCTGATCCAGGTGCAGAATTGTGGGTGAAAACAATGTCTATTGTTATCACTCATCATTGGGACTTTTATGGAAGTCGCGTCATAATTAAAGGCATTGTGTTGCCACCTGTTCTTACCCCAAGAAATTACGTGGTAAACACGGATTTTCTCCACTACGTTGTAAACTTTGACAATAAACAAGTAAAGGTAAATTCCCTCGATGAGCATCCAACAGAAGGCTGCCATTAGAAAGTACTGCATGATAGCGGCTACTGCTACACAAGCGCCCTGCAGAAAACGATGTAGGATAAGAATTGTTCCGTTGTCTAGAATGCAAAGACAACTGAAAAATCAGGACTAATGTAACTTTCTGGTAACCTTGTTTTCTGTTGCATCAATTCCAGCGAGGAAGATGATATGTCCAGCCCCAATGGAAGTTGTAAGGCTGACCCGGATTTGGGACAGAGGTGTGTGTCGGTCTCTATTAAGTTCCAACGTAAACATATAAGGAATCAATAAACAAGAATGAGTCATACACTCTCAGGTGTCCAGGGAAATAATAACGCCGACGGTTAATGTCTTGCCTACCCTACTGGATCGGAGTGACATCCAATTAATTGGGCCCCTTTCAGTCTCTTGACCAAAACAAAACAACCCGTCGGTTAAACCCAAACCAAGGCCTTCCGATTTGGAACCCAACGCTCAAGGCGTTTGGCCTCCAATAAAGAAAGTATTAGTGAGGACATACGTAAGCAAAAGATAGCTGATTATTGTGAGAACAGCTCCCGTTAGCGATAACGCCATTCCCACACGCGTAAGGATTGTCAGGATTTTGTCGTCTCTTTCTGATGCTCCGGCTGGGCCCTAAAAGTAAAAAAAAAATCGCTGTCACTAGATTTAATGATTTAATGATTTAATGATTTAATGATTATGATTATAAGATTTCCGTTCATCACAACCTCAGCATTTTTATCAGGCTTGGATTGTTGCAAATCGATTAAGAGTTAGGCTCGATTTCCGCCGCTCTCTCGAGTCCGGTCTTCGTTCCTCCCCGAGAAGAGACGGCTGGACGCGTGAGCGGCCATCCATGTCTGTGACGTATTTGAAAAACAAATAATTAATGCATTCTCAGATGTCACCGGATGTGAATTAGGACTCGGAAAGCAAGCCTAAATGTACACACGCGCCAATACCAGCAACTTGTTCTTGCTCTTATTTCGATGTTGCCATCGAAAAGTCAAAGCGCTTTGAAAAGCTCCGAGAAGATACAAAAACTATTCATCGCCACTCGAAGGAAAAGTTTGAAACGAATAATAGAAAAGCGTGGCGTGCCTTCTCGCCCAGTGTTGTCGCGTCAACAAAATCCCTTCGCCATGCAGCAGATCAAGGAAGAGTGAAGGCCGCAAAAAGCCTTTCTTCGGTTATCGATTCAAACAAAGTGATAGCTAAATTGTTCTTTTAATATTTCAAGCAATTGTTACTAGGTACGAGTCGGGGAGGAAAACTGTGGAATTGCCAAAAACGATCACCATGGGCTACGGTCTAAAACCAACCACAAATACTAAAAGTATCAAACAGAAATCTCATCTTGTTATATTTCTCTGTGGATCTTTCATTTTCTCGACTTTAAAGCGCTTCAAAATACGATCACACGCCAAACCAAATCACTCCTTCGCATCCGTCATTCTGAAAATCTACTTTGAAGAAATAATTTATGCGGCCTTCGCAGCCTGCTCGATTTGAGCAGGCGACCTCCTGATTGGCGGAAATCAACAATAGCATTCTCACGCGTCCAGCCGTGAGTTCGGGGAGGAGCGCGGGCTCCGGTTCCCGAACAGCGGCTGGTAATCGAGCCTATTAAGAGTCAGCGTGCAAAATACTTAACCAAGGGCAATTACGATGTAATACGCCAGCATTGTAAACAAACTGCTGTAGCAGTAGAAACAGCTTCCTAATTATGGAGTTGAAGTCACTAAAAGAAAATTTGAAAAAAGAGGTAACTCCACATGTGCGCAACCTTAAATACTTAATTTTTCGCGTGATTAGTGTGCGCGTGAATTATAAATGGCGGGCTTTTATTTTTTTCGTTAGCTCGCCAGAGAGGAAAATGGGCATTTTCTCGTAAACGAGTACAGTGACACCTCGTTTGTTTTCTCTTATTTTAAATTGAGCAATAACTCTCATTTACCACAACTCTCTTCCTGTAAATTACGTGTAGACCAGTCCCCAGTATTGAAAAAGAACAATAGTCGAAAACGTCAATAATAATCATTGCGAAATCATAAGGAATTACTTTGCACAAACAAGGAAGGTGCACGCCACCAAAAACCTCGTTAACCGTTAATTTTCCGAAATGATGAATGACTGGAAAATTTAACATTATACTAACGTTTTCTTATATCTGAAAATGGATGGCAAATTCACTGTTCACCCTAAGTAAAACTCAAGGAAAACCAACGGATAATGGAAAAACGCGCAGAAAACGTCAGATTTTCTTATGCAAAACAGGGGTTTTCCGTTTCACGCGTTTTCCGTGAATTCAAACTTCGTTTTCCGTACGCGTAACGCTATTTTTTTTTTTTGCCGTGGGGATCCCCCACTTTTATTTCAAAATTTAATTTGCATAAGCAGGTCATACGCAAGTTCGACTGAAATCCCAGTGCATTTGCTTGTTAAATTAAAACGATTTTGACTCACCCCTGAGTTAGTACTTTCAGCAGGATAGATATACGTGAGGACAGCAAAGTGTGTTAAATGATTACAAACGCATTCTGTTTGGGAGTTGGATATGATGTTCGTTTGGCATCCATGCCCTGACCATCCTTCGGGACTAAAAGAAAATATTTGCAACCTGTTAGTTGGGGGCGGTACGCAGGTCCCACAGTAGTATTGGCAATGATAAACAAACAACAGTAACAATGGACCCCAGCTCTAAAACAATAGAGCTGCGTGGTATTAAGATCCAATGAAATTAGAGGTTCTTGCGAGCTGCGAACTATCTCGTTAGTTGGAAGTTAGAAATATGATATTTAACCTCGGATGTGGACGGCCGTACTCACACCCCACCATTGTACAAGGTGGTCGGGTGGTTAACGAAACTTCATCTAAGGGCTTCGTTCTATTAAGTCACAGCAAAACAGATTCCAATTGTCTAGAAAGCCCTCAGTCCTCTGTACAAGATGACGTAATTTTGTTAGATAGCACGTCATCTGCCGTCATTAAAGCCGCCATCTTGGATTTCGTTATTTTCTTAAAAAAGTCAGAAAATATGGAAAATTGATTATAAAGTATATCTTCGAAATTCCAGAGAACCTCAAGTGAGTGGCAACCACCCCCCCCCCCCCCCCCCGCCCGCCCGCATACATATGCTTTTGCACGACAATGCCATAAGTTCATGCTTAAACAAGTTCAATTTTCCAGCAGATATTATCGATGATTCGACACTTCTCCCTTCCCTCTAGTATGCTCAGGTTGTTTCGTCGTCAAACATCTTTATAAAAAGAAGATAAACTGACGTAATCACTTGCTTACTTGTCTTCTGAGAAGTTCCAAAATACACATTCTCTATCCTTTCCTGCAGGCTGAAAGCAAACGAGGATTAATTTCCATGCAAACGCTTTTCACATTTTGAGTTAATTTTTGCAGTACAAGAAGCAAATGAAAAATCCCAAAAATCCCAGAAAGAAAGTCTCCAGAAGTTAGCATTATTTCTTTTTACAGCGAAGTGTGCCTAGGTTAACACTCGTCTCCATATGTCAAAATGACATTTATGCCTTAGTGACACTTTAGTGATCCCTACATAAGGAGGTCTATATTTCAAAATGACAGACACTTTAGTGATCCTTACATAAGGAGGATTACTCTATTGACTATCCTTGCGATTAGTTCCACTCTGGTTTGCTTGTGGTCATCTGGTGGTTAGGGCGACACAATAATTTGTATATATTTATGCCTACAGTATATATAGTTAAAAAATTTGGGTGCTAGGAGCCGGCACCCGGTTGGTGTAGTGGTTAGTGAGTCTTCACTTACCCGTGCTCAATTCTCGGGGTCTGAAAAAATTATTGTTCTTTTTCTTTAAAAAAAAGAATTTTATAAGAAAAGTCTGAAACGAGATTCTCTTCGTGTAATTGGAAGTGAAAGAGGAATGTCAGTTTAACATATGGAGATGAGTGCTAACCGTGTGCCCAGGGTTCCACTGAGGTAGGATTTCGTTTTTCGCATCCTCGGATGTCACCTATGTAGATGACCTTTCTAAAGGCCATGGCCAATGAAGACACGTTGTTGCGGATACAGATGTTTCCCTATTTGCGCGAGAACGCAAAAAATATTTCTGATTTTCGTTTCAGAAACATGTTTTGTTTGCCAAAAATGTTTCCCAGCTTGCTCGAAACTAGCAACAATGTGTCCGCAACAATGCGTCCTCGTTTGCCACGGCTTAAGTGTTGTACATGCTGAGTTGTAGATAACACTCTGCACTATCTGAGATTGTCTCACTATTTTAATTTTTTTTTCTGGCACCTTTATGCTCTGGAAAACCAAAGTGATGTTTTCTAGTAATTCTGGCCGCGGGTGTATTACGGCTGACATAATTATGGAATTGAGCCTCCTAAAAGAAAAAGAGAAAAATCAGAGGTGGCCAAGAAATTTAACCATGTTAAGACTGGACGTGCGACAAATGCAGACTGTCACTCCAGTTTGCCTTAATATCACTCCGGTTAGGCTGAACAGCACTCTAGGAAAGTACTTCCAAAATTTCACAACACGAAACGAAACGAAACGTTGGACAAAGCCAGTTTAAATCGCTTCATAACCTGCGAACAACAGCAATCTTCGACCTACCACTGAATACAAGATGATGCTTGATTGGTTAAAAAGTAAAATAAAATGTGGTGTTGAATAAAATCAAGGATTGGCGTGAAATACAAGTTAAAATAAAATCTCTTATACACACATCGTGGTATAGCGTTATCTTGCCTGTTGTCACAGCACATAACAATACAAACAAACCTGGCTTTGTTGGTTGCATTGGTTACAGAATGATTTGTTATAAACAGTTCACTGATCTGTTTGTACGCGATTCCAAGCACCACTGAACCTGATTTAAGAGAAATAAGAAAGCGGTCCCCTATTAAAAATTATATAACATATTTTTTTTCTTGGATACGATAAGAAGCTTAACTGCAGACTTCAACGTAGGGTTATATGCATTATGCCTGCATAATTTTGGGCATAATGGCATAGTCAGAGCATCGAGCATAATGCCGGCATAATGGCCAGGTTTATAGCATAATTTTAGCATAATGCTACAAAACTACTATTTTACATATTTTCTGTGAAAATGTGAGAAACGTAATATCGAATTTGCTTCCTGTCTGATTATTCAGCTCTTTCTAAGGGTCGGCTACTGGTTTAGAGGCCTGGTTACAGTGTTATGCCAGGTCCGTCATGCTTGGCCGTCATCCTGACGACAATAGCGAGTTTTAGCAACTATGACGGCAACAGCAACAGGAACGCCACAAAACAATAGGTTTAATGAGCAAAAACAATCGCTCTGCGCGTGCGTTTTATAGTTCTGTACATTTCTGTGCCGTCATCTACAAAACAACAACGTGAAATGACCAAATTTTATGTTTTCTCGAGAACGTGAGCACATGGCGGCAAAGTTTTCTTTCTTTGTCGTTACTTTAATGTTGTAAGTTCCTGGACAGTTCGTCAGCATTTTCCAAGTCAAACAGATTTCAATAATAGTCCATTTTACAGTTCTGTGAAATGTAACCAGGCCTCTGTATGAAAGCGAGGCTCAGGGTGACCTTGTCATGATAGAGACCAGAAACTATTTAGCATAACAACAAAACAATTTACATATCAAAAGCAAGAGGGTTTGTATCTATGCAAGGTCACCTTCAGCCTCAATTCCACTCAAAGGCTTGGTAACTAAGCACAGAACTGTAAAATGGCCTATTGCGGAAGCGTCACAGAAACGAGAAGTTACACTTTGAAATGACGTTTTCGTTGCCGTCGCCGTCGTCGTTGCTAAAACTCTCTAATAACAACATGGCAAGTCTCGAGGAAGATGTTGCGTTTTCAGCTTTGGGGACTCGTTTGGGTGGTACCGTGGATTCAGATCGATTCAAGGAAAAAGTTTCAGCCGGCATCACACGAGCATAATGGTCTGACACGAGCATAATTTTCGGCATAATAGCACGATTTTTAAGGTGACGCTAAGAAGCATAATGGTCAAATTTGCGACCATAATGTATCTAGCTCTAGTGTAACCCTATCCGCGAATTACATTGCGCAAACCTTAACCCCCTTTACTTTTGTCAAATCAAATGGTTAAAAGATTAGAAAAAAGTTGTTGCCGTTGATCTATAAGTTAGAACCCGAAGTGAAGCAGACAAAGCAATCCGAGAACACGAAATTTCGAGTGAGGAGAATTGATGGCTCTATTCTTCACATGGAGGAAGAAGGCATTCAGATAATAAACTCAAATTTCCTCGGAGACTAATCACGTCTCTTCATATTAAATAGTTGTGCCGGTTTTAAGAGCTGAAATATGGAAAATTAAAAAAAGGCCGTGAACAAACCATTGAATAAGTTGCTAGAAGGAATCTTGATGTAATTTCCTTCAGTTCCATTGAGAAAAAACTCCTTTTTGTATTCCCGGTGCATAAAAGAGCGTTGAAGGCGTAAAACTACAAGGAAAAGAAATAAGATTACGTTAGTGATTTTTCTAATACGTTGCAAAATTAAAAAAAAAACTAAAATGGTTGAAATTGAAGCTAATTGAAGAAAATCTTATAAATTAACACCAAATTAAGTAATTTCCACTCACCTGATGAATCAGATTCAAAATCAATTTCGGGATTTGTGTGATAGAGCTTTCTGTCTGCCAATCTGATAAGGAAGTCCTCGAAAGCAGACATGGTGAAAAATAAATCTTCTTTGCTTCCTTCGCCGTTAGTAGCTAGTTGCCTATCATTGACTGATTCGTTTTTAAACTCTTCGATGGTACTGTCAAGCGTAGACACTGCTTTTTCTGTTTGCTGAAGATTAAATATGAATTGGTTTGTTTTACGCGGAATTAAAAAAAATGTGTGTTGTTTAGAATAGGGTCAAGATAAAGCTGTAGGTAACAAGTAATTGGCTGAAATAACCTAGAGGTGATTAGCATCAACAGGAAAGTCGCTCAGTCGTAGAAGTATGATTGTCAGCGGTACCTTAATCCCGTAATTCTCCTGCAATATATAGCCTGAACCAGGCGGCTTCGGTAGGCAGGCTTAGCGACGATTAGTGAATATTAACTGTATGCCAAGATCCGGCTGCCTGCAATATAATCTGTGGCCATTTAATCTCGTGATTTCGAAAATAGCGTTGTTAACAGACTGACCTTAGTTGTATTTTGAGTTGGATTTTTAAAGACAAACTAGCAAGCGATAGATTAGCCTGCGTGCAGCCGTCTCCTACTTCCTAAAGCTTTAGGAAATAGGAGACGGATGCACGCAGGCTAGCGATAGATTTGATCATTAATAGGATTACCAGTCGTGCATTTTCCTCTTCTATTGTTATGTTGTACAAAGAAGTACAAAAATCCTCTGCCTAAATAAAAAAAATGAAATCAGCATTAGACAGCACTAAGTAACCAGAATCGTTTCGCTATCTAATTGAAATGGTAATTCTATTAATGCAAAGGCCATATAAAGCACCATATTTTCTTTTTTTTTTTTTTTTGAAGGAATAGCACTTCTATCTTTTTACCATCTCTAGGTTAAATTATATACAATGCTGCTATACAATGATAACAGTAGGCAATGTGTACATGTTGGGCTCACAAAAAAAACCTTGTCAATCAATCAACCGATCCGTTGGGTTCGCTTCGACGAAGGGCTAACGCTCGAAACGTCAGCTCTTGAATCTCTTTACGGTGGCCAATTGACATTATCAACCCAGTTGATAAAACCAAATTATATTGTTATACTTCCCACCAACGCAGCACCACAGTTTCTTTAGAAACTTACCCTTTGTAATCAGTCAGTCAGCCAATGAATCAAATCAAAATGAAATAAATTAACCTTCAATAATTCAATAAATTATTGTTTTCTTTTTTAACATAAGTTACAAGCTTTCTAAAGTAAACATAATCAAGTGTAAGAAAGCCTACTACAGTAGCCTACTTCTGATAACTCGCAGTTTAGTTGAACCCCCTTCACCCAAAACAATGTTAAAAAATAGACAAGAATGGGGCAAGTGAGAGAGAAAACAAGTGTGCCAAGGTTGCTTCTGTAATTAAGCATCGCAACAGAAAATATCATTCTCACAATTTCCTGCCGACGAGAAGGTTGTTTCGAATCATCTTCGTCGTCACCTTTACAAGGAAATGAAAAACAAAGATAAGAAAAGACGAAGTTTTGGTGACTTTCACTAAGTTTTGTCAGAAGCTACCTCTCTGGAACCTCTATTCTCATTGCTCCGCTGCAAGCACTACCTCTATTGTTGTCTAGTGCTCGGGATATTGTTTTCACGTGTTATCTATTGTTTTAAGAACCAATGAGATTTTTCGTTTCGAGAGGTAGTGGGCAAACTATTTTATCTAGACAGTCGTAAAATTGAAAGATTTTATTTATTTATTTATTTATTTATTTATTTATTTATTTATTTATTTATTTATTTATTTTACGTATTTGTATGTATTTTACGAAAGTGCGTGTTGTACAACGAGTGTTATTTCCAGAAGTTTGCGAAGAGAATCTACCAAGTATTTTGAAGAGGTCTTTCCATTCTCCAAAGCAAGAAGCAAAATAGGTAAAACTGGAGCTGTTCTTTGACGCTAAACTGAGCCTACGTTTCGTGCATCCCATTTCGTCCCTTAGGTGGCTGTTGTCAGGTAAATAACCTTTTCGTAATTCGAACATGGATGTTGTGTTACTGTGGGAATCTTTCTTGATAGACCTTTCACCGTTCGTGTTATGGCTTTTATTCTTGTTGTTATTTTCGTCTTTCGTGAACATAAGCACAAGAAAAACAGTTGTCTGCTCGGCGTGTGCTTCCACTTTTTCTTATTGGTGTGTCCGTTCGTCCTACGCGTGTATCCTCCTTGTTTTGGGGGCTCACAGTTTTAACGTTAAAACCGTGAGCTCCACATACACCGCGCATTTTCTACTACAGGATTTTGGTCACACCCTAGTTGGAACGTGAGTTATGCTACTAAGCTCTAGTATAAAATATGTTACATTTATGTATCTTGTAGTTTTATCCTGATGAAGTCTCACTAGCAGACGAAACCGGTCGATTAATAAACTCAGTTATACAAGACAAGTCCAGGTTTTCAATCGAAACAGAGCCAGCTTTCTGCTCTTCGATTTCAGCAAGCAACTATAAGAAAGGTTTCAGCAACTTTTGTGATTTTGAGCAACCTTTGGGGATATTTCTGAGCTACTTTTTAACATTTTTTGAGCAGATTTTGTCCAGGCCTATTCATGAGAGACTTTTTCTCGAATCCTTGCATTTGAGAGCAACGTCGCCAACGAACACAATGGCATTCCTTAAATTTACAACTCACTCGTGCTATCCCGTGCAGCGTGCATCTAACACGCGCATTATTATCGCAGATCTTTTAAAAACGCGATTAATTCAGTTGGGCTTTTTGAAACCGATGTCAGTGACAGAAATTTTAGGTTTATGTTACTAATTTAGTAACAAGGATTTTTTGTCTGCGGGGCCGGGGGGATCTTTTGTCTGCAGCGGCAAACTTCACTTCCTACAAGAAATAGCCCAGCAAAATCAAACACTATGTTAGAAAAAAACATTTAATATTCCTGGCGGGGGCAACTGCCCCTGCCCCTCGCTATGTACGGCCCTGTTTGAGGGGTCTGGGCTATGAATGTAAGGGAGGTGTATTATAAAATCAGTGTCTACATACCACATACGATATCATCCGCCTTGCCGTTACAAAGGGATACAATGAAAACATAAACATGCGTCGAACACGGTCGAACACGAATTCTTCTGACAGATGACGAAGTATCGTTCATGTCAGCAGTTAAAAGAAATTGTGACCGAAATTTGCGAAAATTAGATGAGCACTGGTAAACCCATTCCTCTACTCCGGTCTTGAAACACCGAGCAAAAACGTCGCACCAACTTCGGCACTTATTGTGGTCATTGTCAGATAGAAAGGGCGTACATTCTATCCTTTTCCAATAGTTTGTGCGAAGTATCTCACAATTATCTTCTTGTGCTTGCTGAAGTCCTAAGGGCCTAGCCGCCGAATGGCATCTTATTCCTGAAATAGCAATAACGGCTAATCAGCAAATAACGGTTATTAGCCCATTCCTTTTGTTTTCTTTTAGCGTCGAATGCGTTTCCTAATTTTGGGTCGACGTTCGAAAAAAAAAGACGACACAAAATAGTTGCAAAAAGAGTCGAATGGGAGGAGGCGGTAACGCGTAAAGAGTAGTTTAATTTATGTTTACATATTTTTCCTCACACATGGGCGGAAAGCCTCTCTTTTGGGAGATCGACACGTTTTCTCTGAAAATATGTATGGGCAAAACATTGTCTTATAATTTCAGATTAATAGTGAAAAAATGTTCGACTGGGTCAAACTACCTTCCTCAACTGTTTTTTTTTTTTTTTTTTTGAAAACTCGAAAATTTGGGTCGGTTGGATGACGCTAAACAGAAAAAATAGGTGATGGCCTTAAGACACTTTGCATCCCTTGCCTAAATCCAAAACAAAGGAAATTGGCCCATACCAATTTTCAGCAATGTAATTTGTGCAAATTAGATCTTACAATAACGTGATCCTTCTTGAAATAGGCTATTTCCGAGTTCTATTTTGCCTCAGCGTCAAAACGAGTCTAAGTGCGAAACCCTTTATATATAAAAATGTGTTTTACCTTCATCTTCATTCTCAGGTAAAACAAGCTCATTTCCATATGAATGGTTTCGCACTTGGACTCGTTTTGAAATAGAGGGAAAAGGGAACTCGGAAATGGCCTATTCGGTTTGACGTAGGGGACTATTGAAATTGCGCGGTCCGAATATAGACAATCTGTGTTACTTTTCACAAAAATGCGTGGTTATACTTGTGTATTATTATATAAAAACAAGTTGGCAGGCGCCATTCTGCGCTTTGAATTGTTATCGGCTTAAACGTACATATGTTGTACACGTTTGAAAAGTTGAAATTTAAGAGAGCTCAGTATGGTTCGGAGGGACAGGCGTCCCTCCGAACCATATAAGCTCTCTTAAATTTCAACTTTTCAAGGGATTTTGAATATTTTTATCCAGTCCCCTGCTTGTTTAGAAAATGGATAATAGACGTGCCTTTTTTCCCTTTTGATATTGTTGCTTGATTTGCTGAGGAAGAAAAAAAAATGCAAATCAATGAACAAGTAATTTTACACCCCATACATACAAACAAAACATGAAGCTAAGTTCAACAAAGCGAAAAACAGGAACAGAAGGCTAAAAGACTGAATTTTACAAAGGGTATAATTAATTTCTTACTTGAGCTTTCATGGGCCAAAATGTGAAGTCGACAAACATACTTTAGCAACTTTTATGGAAAAAACAATTTTATACCGTGTTAACTAAAGAGGCTTTAAACGTACGTATTTGAATTTATGCATGAAGTTGTTAAAATTTAATATAGAATAGTATAATAATAAAATAATTGGAAAAAGTTGCTAAGAGGGTTTTACATTACGAATAAATCTAGTGAAACTAATATACGACAAATTATAAAATCATTACGTGAATTAAAGAAATGATAATTAAGGCACACACATGTTATTTCATTCGATTATAATACATTAAAGAAATACAGAATGTTGGCATGCCCACAGCAAGCAAAAGCTAATATAGGCGGGTATACCATAGCAACATAGTTATTACAAATTATCTCTGCATAAGAAAAGAGTAAAAGACAGAAATAAAATGGAAAAACAGAATGAAAACCCTTTGCATTGACCTAATCTAGAAAAGTACTATTTGTATTTAATTAATAGAAGATCAATTCAAGAAAAACCTCAACGAAATCGAATCATAGAATATATATTTTACGGAGCTCACGAAAATAAATCTGCTTGCAGCTTGTATCCAAATCTGCTTTGTTTCTATATTTCTGTGTAATTATACGAATGCATCTCGATAACAAATGTGAAAGGCGCTATTGAATTATTGAAGGTGTTCCCAAATGGCTTATACGCTTTAATGTTTTGAAAGCCAAAACAGACAGTTTTTAAGTAATCAAGTTTTTTTGGTGCTTTAAAATGTCATTGTTGATATGTTATGTATATTTTAGTAAGATGATACCCGCCAACTCGCACGCCTTGGGCATGCGTTACGCGTGAGCTTCAACTGACACAGTTTCAAAACTCGAAACAAACGTTCTCAGGTACAAGACGGTGCTTCACCCGAATTCTCCGAATTTAGAAGGAAAAAGTACTTATGATGAAGTTCTAACGACGTTGTGTTTGACATAAACACCTCTATTAACTGGGACCCGGAAATCTTTGGAGTGTATTCGGAACATCCTCGGGAATCGATCTTCGGACAACTTCGGATATCTTCTTCGATAACCCTGATGAAAAAATATCACGTTTTTGACTCGAAAAAAAGGGCAGGTATACGAGTAACTACAATTATTATTGAATTCTTCAACATCTGAATGTTTTATGGGTTTTCTTGAAGATATAGTAGCATTGTATTTCCAACATGAGAGCAAGTTTTAGTTATCTTATACCGAACGCGAAACATAATATTACTCGTATCATTTTTTTGGGAGGTTTAATTTCCTTTTGCTTCTCCATTTTCAATACCTTTTAATTTAAGGATGGATAATTCGAATAACAAAGATAATTGTCGTTAGCGATAGGCAAATGCCGAGAATTATCGCAATTAACTCTACAGACACATCAGAAGTAAAGACAATAATTCTAAATACTAAGTTTTCTTTTTGATTCGAATGAACATATATACCTTATTATATCATTCAGTTTAAGTTGAACAGGTGTT
Source organism: Blastomussa wellsi (assembly GCA_947652115.1). Taxonomy (NCBI): domain Eukaryota; kingdom Metazoa; phylum Cnidaria; class Anthozoa; order Scleractinia; family Plerogyridae; genus Blastomussa; species Blastomussa wellsi. The sequence goes on from OX393573.1 coordinate 13,443,979, forward strand.
TGTCTTTCAATTTTAGTGTTTGCTATTCCTTATGGCTCTACCAATAATTTAGTAGCATGTCCCAGTGTGAGTTCCTTTAGGCATTATCCATAGTTACCTCACTCAGAAATTTTGCATTTATCCCGAAGTTCACGATAAAGATCGATTAAGGTGAAAATAGATCGATCGCGAGTAGTGGCAATTGTTCGCGGATAACACCATTATTTTTCTTCACCAAGCGTCGTAAGCCGCCACAAGTCCGGAATTCAGCAGACATCTGCTACCAAAAAGCCAAAAGATTCGCAAACTGATGTTTTTTTAACTAAGGAACCTTTTAAAAAAATAGAGCTTATTGGTGATCGAGAGAAACAGCGAGCTTATATATTTTGTATAATCGAAAAAACGCATTTCTTTTAGATCAGGTCTTTAATGAGGTTTCTGCTTGTTTTACTGATAAAGTATTACTGATAAATTATTGCCTTGTCACTTTAAGCAAAATAACCCTGACAAGGTGAAGTTTTCATTTTGATTCGAATGAACATATATACCTCATTATATCATTCAGTTTAAGTTGAACAGGTGTTTCTCTTTCAGTTTTAGTGTTTGCTATTTCTTATGGCTATACCAATAATTTAGTAGCATGTCTCACTGTGAGTTCCTTTAGGCATTATCCATAGTTACCTCACTCAGAAATTTTGCATTTATCCCGAAGTTCACGATAAAGATCGATTAAGGTGAAAATAGATCGATCGCGAGTAGTGGCAATTGTTCGCGGATAACACCATTATTTTTCTTCACCAAGCGTCGTAAGCCGCCACAAGTCCGGAATTCAGCAGACATCTGCTACCAAAAAGCCAAAAGATTTGCAAACTGATGTTTTTTTAACTAAGGAACCTTTTAAAAAATAGAGCTTATTGGTGATCGAGAGAAACAGCGAGCTTATATATTTTGTATAATCGAAAAAACGCATTTCTTTTAGAGCAGGTCTTTAATGAGTTTTCTGCTTGTTTTACTGATAAATTATTGCCTTGTCACTTTAAGCAAAATAACCCTGACAAGGTGAATACTTACATAGAATCACCACAATAAAAAGAGCTCCTCTTGTCACCTCCAAAGCCTTCATCTCACCACCCGACGTTTTAGTAATGGGACCATCGATTAAAACTTCTTCAGTTTGTCGACAAACGCATCGTGTCCATGAGAGTTCAATATACTTTCCAAAATGCTACCCGAGGGCACTGAAGCTGAGACAATCGAGTCTCGCTTTTTTGTCCGTTTCCACACATGAAATGAATTTAAATATGTCTATCATGTCATGTCAAAATATCATGTCCAAATTCGTCTGTATAAGAAGTATGACGTCATGTAACAGTAATAGCAGGTTTTCTTAAAAATTTGTAGAGAAAGCCCTTGCAGATGTTTTCTGTTCTTTTTCCTGGTTTGCCTATGAAAACGCTAAAGCGCAATAATGTAAAATCCCAATCTATGAAAATATGGCTGTCATTATTTATTTTCTTTTTCTTCCACTGAAAACAGATCCAAACGTGGTATGATTGTATAAAGACAATCACTTGGACAGTTTCATTATTGCTTTAGTTTAATATTATTTTACGATTGAGCCCTTATTGAAAAGACACCCGTCCGCCAGGAACATGATCTTCGCGTCGTAATCATCTCATGTTCGGGACTCACACATGAGGACTGTGTAATAATTACCTGAAAGGGGAGGAGGGTCATTGGGAAACAAGAGGTGGGATAGGGGGAAATTACAACAAGAAAGTGGAGGCTGGTGTAAAAATTAAAAAAAAATTAAAATGGAACAATGCTATTGCATTATTGTTATTGTTATTGTTATTGTTATTGTTATTGTTATTGTTATTGTTATTGTTATTGTTATTGTTATTGTTATTGTTATTGTTATTGTTATTGTTATTGTTATTGTTATTGTTATTGTTATTGTTATTGTTATTGTTATTGTTATTGTTATTGTTATTGTTATTGTTATTGTTAATTTTTTATAACATAAACGGTACCTATAAAACGTTTAATACTTTCTTTTAATATATATTTTTTTCTTTATTTCAATACAAACACAAATCTGTTCAAGAATTAACATTAAAAAAAAAGAAATTGAAACTACAACAATAACCAAACAAAAAAAGGAGAAGGTACAGCAACAGCTACTTAAACAATCTCTAGTGCGGGGAATACAAAGATAAAATATACAAAAGCAGATATCAGTAGGGTAAAGTTTGGGAAAAATTCGAAAAGGAGGAGAGCATCATTATCTGAGAAGAAGCATGATGCCTGGTCTGATTTATAATTAACTATGACGTTTTTCCAATTTATAGTTAAACATTAATTTGCTTATAAAATCTGGAAAGAGTAGGGCTTCTTCATTTAGTTTCCTATTATTTATGTATCGGCGCATGAATAAAAGGGTATAGTTCAATTTGTTAAAAAGAAAGGTTGCAGGCTTCGAGATTCCAAATAAAAATTCCAGGATGGTTGGTTTAAATTGCGAACTATTAATGTTGTTAAACCAAGCTATGCAAGTATCAACAAAGCGTTTAGTGTATTGGCACTCAAGAAACGTATGGTCAATAGAGTCTTGCTCGCCATAGTAAAGGCATATGTCATCTGATGCGGAATGGCAGAGATAACTTGATAATATTGAAGGAAATTAGTTTTGTGTAAGTCATACTTATTTCTCAAGTTATTGAACGAAAGGAAGCTACCATCGTGGCTTAAGAGGTCCCTGATCTCACATATTCCTTTCGAAAACCACTCTCTGTTAAAGAAAGGTTTTCCTCCAATCCGAATTTCCTTATTGTTAAACAATATTTAATCTCGAAAACAACCAGCCGAGTAAAGAGAAGTTAGTTCACTGAAGGGTTTTAGGGTGACTTTATAAAAATTAGGAAGATCATTCAGAAATTGAACACTATAGTTACAATTCAGTAGAATTTTCAACCCACCCAATTTTTTAAAACAGTGATCAGGGACAGTTTTCCAATTTTGATGGCCAACACGAAGAAGTCTTGGAATCCAGGCCAAATGAAGTGATTTAATTAAAGTTTCAATATCTACCATGCGAAGTCCACCCTCATCATAGTCTTTATAAAGCCCTACCCTTTTTATTTTGTCTCGTTTATTTTACCATAAAAACCTGAAAAGCCTTCCCTTGACATTGTCTATGGCATCCCTACAGAGGAACTTCTACATTGAAAGCGGAATAAACCCGTTGCGAAATTCCCAGTAACGTCTCTCGATTTCCATATGTCCAGGTTTGTTTGAAGTTTTTGTATCTTTGCATTGCAATTTAAGTTGTCTTTGCCTTTTTTGTCATATGACAGGTATGTTCCCAAGAACCCCGTGAATCCATTTCAAATCCAGAGGTTCATCTCGCTTGTTGGCCCACTTAACAAGCCACATAGCTTTTCTTTTCTCGATGTTAAGTTTTAGACCGGAGATTTCACCAAACTGGTCTAAAATGTTTCAACAGATAATAAATTTGCACAGAATAAATTTGTGTCGTCTGCAAATTGGCTCAACTTAATTTCATTGTTGCAAATGGTGATTCCTTTTACAGCTTCACTTTGACGAATTTTGTTCGACAAAATTTCTGTAGTTAAGATGAAGAGAGAAGGCGATAGAGGGCAACCTTGTCTCACACCACAGGACGGCCTGAGCCAGTTAGTGGCAAATCCATTATTGGGGACCGCAGTTTCCACATCTGTATAAAAGAGCTCGGCACCTTCCTCTACATAGTCTACACCAATGCTTGTACTGTTTAGATGCGAGAACTTATTGGCCTTATAGTTTGCAAAGCGGACACCGTTGTGAACTCCTCGGCTGATACTTTGACCGCGTGCATCTATAACTTTTGGATTCCCTGTTTTTATCAGCCATAAAATAAATATAATCAACTGATAAAAGGTAATTATAATATAAAAAAAGACTACGACGAAATTGGTGCCAAAAAGTTGAAAATATAAAAAAAGGGATTTTTAGGATGGTGCAAGAGCTAGAATTTCGCTTATATATTTTCTGTGTTACGTTTTTGTTTTCCTTTCGCGTAATTAGTGTTTTTGTATTTTTGTCTTTGTTGTACTTGTCAGTTTTATTTAATTTAGCATACCATATATAATGTGTTGCATGCAAATCTAGTTCGGTTCAGTTTACGGGTCAAGGTTCGCGAAGCGACGTGCAAGCAAGCGCTGTGTTTGAAAATCCTGCTCAAAATCCGTCAGGAAAGCTAGCTAGGAGAAGGGCACTCAGCCAATTAGAAACGAGAAATCTTCCTGCACGTACAATCAGTATCAAGTAATTTTGCCCCGGGCAATTACCAAAATTAATGAAAAATGCCCTCTGTCTCGGCCAATCATTCATTAATTTTTCCCTGTATGTCATTATACACATGATGCGGGGTATTCCACAGTTAATTATTTTCGCTTTCTTCTTCAATCCATCAGTGAAAAACATTCGACCTCAGAAAGTGGAGTTTCACCCCTTTTTACTAAATTCCAGTCATTCTTCTTCACGCATGACCACTATTTTTGAAATGTGAATCGAATTCTCAAATCTACTTGTCAGGTTTGTAAATATTATTCCGAGATTTTTGAATTTTTCCAGGAGCCATAATCGATTATGGCTCCTGATTTTTCATTTCGTCAGTTTTACAAAGTAGCAATTCTAGTAAGGTATTTGAATTTTTCGATTTGTTTGACGATACCGTTTTGGAGTAACACCCTGCAATTTCCCAACCTTCAGAGAATGTCCCGCGAAACCTTCGACATGTGGCTCAAATGTCAAAAGTTACAAAGAGAAATTTGAATAGAACATTCAAATTGTCAAATTGGGGTCGTGCGTGAAAGAGATCGGATGTCCATCAGGAGAATAGACCTTATCACGATATTCGACGCCATCTTGACTGGTAGGCAAAGCGGACAGAAATAAAAGTATTTCTATGGGAATCTGATGCTAAATACCTATTTTAAAGAAAAATGATCGGATGTCGATCCGGAGAATAGGCCTTATCACGGTTTTCGACGCCATCTTAACTGGTGGGCAAAGCGGTCAGAAATTACAGCATTTCTATGGGAATCTATTGCTAAATACCGCCAGTCCCCATCACTCACTTGCCCAGATATGCTCATAAATGGACGGCCCATAGTTCTATTTGCCCTCTTATTTAATGTGAGACCCCTGACTTGTTGTGCGGACGTCGCCAAAATACAAAATATCACAATTTCTGCATGTAAATGTGACCCGTCACAAAGCTTGGAAAAATAAGTGACAACCGAATGAAAGGTATACTGTAGTTCAAATTTCCTTTATTTTACTTCACCATGGCGACAGTGTATTTCGGACTATTTTCGCTTATTTTTTTGAGAAGGTATATTTGGTCTTGATGTATTTTAGTGAAAATACAGCTAATTGCTTTAAAAGTCAGTTAACTCGAACGAAAGTACCACAAACTTTACTGGAAGTTAGAGACGAACGTGAAATTTATCGGGAAGATATCCGAGAGTTCCGATTTTGCGCAAAATAAAACAATCCGTTTCGACTAAAGCCGTAAATCCATGACCCTGGCCAAATGGATTGCAGTTCTGGGGTCGGCTATACATTTTTTTTGAAAACAGTACGGCAGTAATCTCTCTGGTTCTTCCGCTGTCCCTGTAAAGTGAAGAAGAAGTCAGAACTCAGAAGTCGGAACTCAGAAGTCGGAAGTCGGAACTCAGAAGTCAGAAGTCCCTCCTCGGCTTTCGTAGCGTGACTGATGTCGAATGCATTGTCTTTCGTCATGCTATCTATAAACGAATGCGTGCAATCGGCGAATGCGTTCAGCTTCAGCCGATAATCATTTCTCAATTGTGAACCTTCCATATTCTAATTAACGACTGTAATTGTCATTTATGCTAGAAGTTCTCAAAACCTTTAGCTGAAAGCCGTGCATATATCGGAGGACAATTTCAGGAATACTGAAGATACAAGGACGTGGCTGAGAGAAAGACCTTCCCCCAACAATTCGCCTGCTTAATTTTCGAAGAAGGAGTATGAAACAACTCAGCGCTTCTACACTTATGGCCAACGTTTCAGATAATACGTCTTCTAACGGGACTGATCAGTAAGTAAATATCTATTTAATATTTCTGCATTTGCATAACGTCGCAATATTTTGTAGAACGAACGGGTACTGAGAGGCGAGGAGCTCGTTTTGAAACCAATGTGGTTGCTGTTGTTAAACAGACAAAAGCAACACAATTTTAGTTATAATCAATATAACAGATGAAAGAGCTGCTGAAGATAATCACTGTTACAGATCTTGCAAGGTTTTAACGGACTATTGAAGACTCCCATTTATATGATCTGGGTTTTACATGCCCCCCCCCCCCCCCTCTCTTTCGGAGGGGTAGGGATAGGGAGGAGCGTTGCGTGACGACCCTAATAACGGCTGCGGAGGAGACTAGGGGCGCAGGCGTAAAGAGATTAAAGTCGCGACACGAAAATCTTTTCTACTCCCTCAACAACCGATCCGAAAGAGCGTCTAGGATCAAGGGAAGGGTTAGAGTATTCTAAGGCCTTTCAAAACTGATGACACAAGCATGTGCCAAATATCCCGGGAATATCATAAACGATCTGAAATGCGTGACCAATTGATAGGGGATTATCTTTGAGGTTGTAATAAAGTTTCGACTGAATGTTATTATTGTCTTCTCATTTTAGTAAGACTTTGATACATTTCATCCATTATAGGCAGAAGTGCATTGGGTCAATAAATGAGAAGACATTTGATCTTAGCTGCCTAGCTCCAGCAGTAAGTATACAACAAATAAATGTTAGAATCGATTATGTTGCCAACAAAAAACTGTGAAGTACTTCATAGTTTCTTGGTTGCCAGCTGAGTGCAGCTGACAGTATAGTCGATGACACATCCGCGTCCCACTCCAAACCGAACGACCAACAGACCGACCGAATAAACTAACAGTTGAATATTTTTGTAATTTTTTCATTCCTATTCCCAGCTGGTCATTATTTTTATACTGGCATGCCTCAAACGCCGCAACAAATGGAAACTTGAGTATTGTAACGGATCTCCTGGACTATTAATGTAAGTTTTGAATCCTTCTCTACTTAAGTTGAACAGGGACGGATCTAGGGGAGGATGCAGGGGGTACGCACCCCCTCCTCCCCCTTAGATGACCTGCGACTTTCTAATGTACCCAGTATTCTGCTTACATGACTCATCAATTACGTCATTGCTTAGTATGTAACCAATTCTTTTTTTTTCTTTTGTAGACCAATAAACTTCTTGGGCAGTTTCACGAACAGATTCACTGTAGCTGCTACCTTTGGGGCAACAGCCAGTACATTTGTTACCAATGCAAAATCGGGCTTGTTTGCTCTACCCGGCCCTGCATGGGTCACAAGTGAGTGCAATCTCTGTTCTTTTTTTTTTTTGGGGGGGGGGGGGAACCAAAGGAGGAGGGTGTCACTGGGCACCGTGTACCTTGGTTCTATGATTCGCAACACTTTAACAATGCGATTTTACCGACGTTTGAAGTTTTGTTTTTATAAAAAATATTCAGCACTGGCGTCAAAGGTAACAACAAAACTGCTATCGGAATGTGTTAATGTGGCTTAAAATATTATATTAAATTAGCCAAGCCTAAAAGTGGAGGTTCCTAGTAGGCCCTTTGCACTTGCGTGCTAGATTTCCATTTCAGATTTGCATAAGGAACTGGGGCGAGCTTCGATAAACTGACAACACCACATGAAACATCAGGGCGAAATTAGTCTTTTCAACCTTGAATCAATACTAACGTTTGTAATTTGGAGACAGCGTGTCCCTATTTATTATGATTTCTGTTATACTGTTAAAAATGGGCAAACAATGTGGTTTTCGATGAGAGATAACCTAAGTCCGCGATATGGCCTTGTGATACTGGTCAGCGGATAGATTTTCTGTCACCTTTATTTTAACCTGATTGACCTGTTTTTGGAGTATGGCCGCCATGTTTTGCGATGTCGTTCGTACTTGCCGACGTACGTAGGGAGCACGCGTTCGCTAGTTTTACCTTAATGAAAAATGAAGAGCATTGCTCTCCTTTTTCTATGCTTGCATGTTTTTCAAATTTCTTCGATTAATGGGCTCTGCTCTGCGGCACTTTGGCCCGTCGAAGCTCCGCCACTGGTTTTGTTCTACGTAACCTTGAGTCAATCTTGGGCCTTGAGTTAATCTTCGCATTATTCTTCAGCCATAATGCCATGTAACTTCTCGTACTGTTCAGATCTGATGATTCCTTTGCGTAAATGTCCCAATATGATTCAACAGATGGCGGTGCATTAGCCCAAATTACTCTTGTCACATTGTCTCTTTAATTAACAATCGACTTACGGCTTTTTTAACGCAAAAATCACGAAAGTAAAGTGTCGAGAAAATTTGATTAAGGTGGTTCGTGGGCGAAGCCAGGTTATTTCAAGGGGGGGGGGTCACACCCAGGGTACTCACCAGTTTGTTTTACTTGTTTACTTAAAACAAGTCTTCCAAAGACGAGGGGGCGGTTACGGGCACACCAGGACCCCTCTGGCTACGCCCTTGTGGTTACTGGTAAAATCTTAACCTGTAGTGGTAAAGCCAAGGAGCAACTTTGAGTTATCTAGCTTTCTCCTTGTATTTCAAAACCTTGCGTCAAGGCCTTCGCCAGAGAAGAAATGCGTTGCACCTGCAGGGTTTTTCATATAATTCCAACTCATTTTTATATGAAGACTTTTGCACGAGAAGACGTTTGAAGGCAACTTGGAAATAGCCTGTTACAGTAGTCCATGGAATTGCTCTATGGCCAAAAGATACCACTGTTTTAATTGCCATATTTCTTATTGAAATTTGTCGAAAGCTCAGTTTAATATTACCTATATATTTATTAAAAACTAGCTATGGTATATTGCATTTTCTGAGTTCTGATTGGTTTAGAGGTAATGGTATATGAGCTCATATACCATTGACCTACAAATATGATAGCTGTACGCGTAAAAGAATGCATTTTTCGCAATGTTTGTACAATATTTTTTCGCCGTTTTTAATAAAACCATTATTCCACTCGAGCTTGTTGGACATGAGATGGTTATAGCGAACTCGGTGCTACTTGGCTATCTACATCTCATATCCAACGCGCGCTTTTGGAATAGTTGTTAAGAATACGTAGGTCCAATATACTGACGAAACCGTTTATCTGAAAAATGTAAATAAGGCATATTGCAACCTTCTTTTTACTGTCTTTTTGCTTAGTTTTCGATGCGATTATTGCCGTTCTTGTGTATGGAATCCTGTTCTATCCATTTTTTGCCTGCCTCACAACCGAATACAAGTTGGTTGGGTCACTTCTGGGTTTTCTCTATGTCACTATGAGGTAAGACCAAAAAGAACATAGAATTCAGATATACTCCAGGTAATTTTAGTGGTTTAAAAGGAGCTACGTCGAGGTTTGTGCATTTGTAATCCGTCTCAATCGTCTCCATCACTAACCATCCTTGTTCCTTTTTGTTTTGTATCACCGGTGTTTTACGTCCTTATTAAACTATAACTTTGAGGTTTCCTTCGTTTTAGGGCAATTTAGTTCGTCGCAAAAATGACTCAAAATATCGTGTCTTAGCTCCTTTAACTGTAGTGTCGAAAGAAATTAGGGGCGTACCATTTGACTTCTGACGCGAGTTGGTGATTTGCACAGGAACATTCTTTTCTCGGTGCATGTGCATGCATGATATTTTTGCTCCATGTAACAGGAATTTTTTCGGCATGCTGGACGTGCGTGAATTTTTTTTCGGCACTTTTCGTGTGTACGATGTTTTCTTTTCTACAAGTGTGCTTCAGGATTGTTTTTTCAAAGTCAGATTGTGCTAAGAGTGTTAATTATGCGTTTTCGTATAAGTAACTTTATGTGTGTTGCGTAATTCCAGTTCTCATGAACAGCAAAGTGAGGGTTAAGGATTGCACTTAAAATTGTTTGTTAAGTTTCCGGTTAAAGCGTGTAATATAACTGAACGGCTCATTGACGTCCCGACTAGAATGAGCAAGGCTAAGAACGCAAGAGGGGTGCTTTAAAAATGTAATTAAATCCTCTACTAAATTGATAGATGTACATCATGATCAATTTAATGGGATTCTTAACCTAGTTTTCATTTTATTCAACGCACACAGTACAATGTTTGGACTCTTGGAAGTGGAGACACTGCTTTTAATTTGTTGCTTTTGTTGTGTTTACCATACAGGTTCTCTTTGGGACTTGTGATTGATTTCCAGTGCAAAGAGTCTTACGAAGTGAGAACCAATATATTTTATTTGATATTATTCAATTTTGGTAAATTCTCGACCTCGGTTATTGAATTTCCAGCTTTCTGATTGGCTCACAAACCTCCGTTATTAGCGAATAACCGAGATTTTACCTCGTATGGAAAATGGACGGGTTATGTGTTTACAATTTTGCTCACCACGATAAGAAATACTTACAAAAGACGACTTAGTCGTTGAATATAAAAAGCGTTTTTCCGTTAATGTAAAATATACAACGATGTAAAAATGCGCAACAAATGTAAAATGTAAAAATATACAAAAAATAGGTTGAGAATTTACTAAAACGATTATTCCATTTGCTCTTGTTGGACATGAGGTGACTATAACCAACTCGCGCTACACGCTCGTTGGTTATTTATCACCTCATATCCAACGCAGGCTCATGGAATAATTGTTAAGTATTTCGCTCTATTCCATTCCATTTCGTTGTCGAAATCCGAGCAATTCCGATACGTTTTGAAATTTGCGGGCGATTGAGCTCTTCTACGTTATCATAAACGGATGGCCTAACCTGGCAAACATGGTGTAGTAAATAGACGTACGATAGCTCCAAATTCCTTGCAAATACGTTGGAATGGTAGCAAACAACACCATGTCTTCTCTTGTCAACTATATTCAGCGACTTCCTTCTTATTCATTGTTCAAATCCCATGCAAACTCGTACATAATTAGATGCCTCTATTTCTATTCAAATATGATGTTGGGCTACCTGTGATCAATCGCGTCCCATTTCGCAGGTGTGTGAAGCCATGAACGGAGAAAAGCTTGCCCGCGAAAATGGCCGGTTGGCAAAAACTCATGCATAGGGAATGGCGCTAATGTAAAAGTTCTCTCTTTATAAAGCATGCGTGCTATTTTGCCGGTTTTCAAGCAATCACGAGAGATTCAAATGACAATAACCGTGGCGGCCATGTTGGATGACCAAACAATAGAGACTAACCAGAAATCTTTTGTTCGTGTCATCAAACATGGCGTCGATGACATCACTTGCAAACCAAGAACAGGTATACATCCATATGTGATTGCTACGCCTTCGTTGACACACTCGTGTGATGCATATCTGCGCTAAGGCAGGCATGTGATATGGACCCTTCAACTGGCAAAACTGACACGGCAGCTCAAACGAGAGAGAACCACCTCCACGCATTTACGAGAAGGAATTATAGTTAGAAATTATTGGTGCAAATAGATGTTTGTCATCTTTGCAGTTTCTATATTTTTACTTGTTTGTTAGGTGTCCCTAATTAGCGTACATTGTATGCTCGTGAGTTTGACACGTAAGTAAAGTTCCCAACTCATCTCTTCTCATCTCTTATCCTCTTCGAAGAAATATTCAAAGTTTTACATGGCCGTTCTATCAGATGGTGAATTACATGTCATTTTTTTTTTCAGAAAGACGAGAAGACCTATCAATATATTGAACTTCTTGGCGAGGTTCCGACGTACTTGTGTCTTCTGTTTATCGCCATACGGTTTGCTGTTCTGCTCTTTGTAGAAGTCCGGCGAAAATGTTTCCGATCCATAGTGGAGGTACATACTGATTTAGATAGTCATGCTTAAAGTATACCAAATGAAGGCCCATTTACGCGTCGATTTTAGGTATAATTTCTGCCGCGATTTAATCCCTTCGATTTCTTCCCGATATCGCTAGAATTTCTATGAAACGCGGTAAAAAGAACGAAGAGAGTCCTATCACAGCAATGATATCCCAGCTATCGTAATTTATGCAGACTGTAAACTGTGAACCAAATCAACCCATTTTAATAATCTAGCTGGTATTTCAATATGCAGTGTGTCTACATTGTTGACAGTTTCTGGATTGATGCTAATAACATCTCATTGGATCCTATTTTAGAGACGTGTTCAAAATGGTGATGCTTGTTTCATTGGAAAGCCAGAAATGGTCCACGTCAGGCAGTTGCTAAATCCAGGATTATCCTCGTAAGCATGCAATCCAGTCAATGCGTATGTTTTCCAATGGGGGGAGGAAGGGACAACGGTTGGGAGGGAGGGAGGAAAGGAAGGGAGGGAGGGATGGAGGGATACGGTGAGGGAGGGAGGAAAGCGTGGAGGGAAGTAGAGAGGGAGGGAGGGGAGGGATGGAGGGAGGGAGGAGGAATACAGGGAGGGAGGAAAGAAGGGATGGATGGAGTGAGTGGGGGGGAGGGAGGGAGGGGTGGATGGAGCGAGCAGGAGGGAGGGAGGGGAAAGTGAAGTGGGAGGGAAGGAGGGAGGGAGAAAGGGCGAGAAGTAGGGAGCGAGGAAGGGGGGAGTGAGGTAGTGTGGAAAGGCGGGAAGAAGAAAGGGAGTGAGGAGGAAGAGAAAGAGGGGACTTCCCAACACTACTATGTCATCCATGAGATAAAAGTGATCTCTGCTCTCACATTTGATACTCAACTGCCCAGTAACTATCACAGGCACAGTTTGGATGAGTCTATTACAGATTGGGTACAGTTTGGTGACACCGGCTCATGGGGTGTTGTTTAACATGTGCATACTTGATTCTTTGTCCAACTGTGCCTTCCGTGCTTAGGAGACCGCACGTTCAAACGCGGCCAAAACCTCTAACTTACAAAAAGTCGTAAATGTGGTTATATCTTGCCTGTAGGGACGAGGGCGAAGCAAAGTGGTACTGGAGGCTAATTTATAGAATTTACAAACCGAGACCAGGTTAGCGTTGCTATGAGATTGTTGTTATCGGAGATGAAACGTTTTTCAACCACATGTTCAAATTACGTTTTTTATTGCTAATTTTATTCATTGCCCTTACTCAAAACTCCAGGTTACGTTACCTTCTTACAAGTGACGTGTCTGTTTCCAGGAATTGAATGACAGAGAGACACGGGCTTGGGGAATTCGCTTTGCTCTCAGTAATGAATAAAAACGTTTTTCTTGTCACTGGACGTAAAGAGGTTCAATACACGGTGTACGTCAGAATATTTTGTTGTTGGTGTCTCTTCCAGTTAGAAGGATCCATGTGGGGTTAACTGTTAGCCGTAAAAAGGCCAACAATGAAGCCGCTAAGGTGCCTACACACGGGAGACATGACACAGGGACATGTTGCAGCGACATGTAACTAAGCTTTTGTACATTATGCTTTTGTTTCCCCACTAAAATGCTTCGTCTTAAAGCTCCAGGCCTGGCGCACGCTACTGGTGATCACAGCTGTAAATATGGCTTTAAATTGCCATAGTAAAGCTGTCCAAAATCAGATTTTGTTAAGATTTGGACACAACTTTGAACTATCAAAGAATTTTACTCTGGAAGCCAAATTTTCTGTATAAAGCGTATCTTGTAGGAAAAAAACGGAAAAAACACTCCCGAAAATGCCCCTTTTGCTTACATCGCGCGTAACATTTATGGTCTAACATAGGCACAGTGAGGATTTCTCGACAGTTACAAGAAATAAAGTATTGAAAATCTACTGAAAGAAACTTAAACTTATGTACATTCCGAATCTTGAAGAAAGCTTACCTAAGAAAACGCCGGGACCGTTTTTTACCTGATAATTTTCCCGACCCGCAAGATAATGCACACATTTTCAGCTTTTTTCATCGAAACGTGCATTTTAAAACTCGCTTGTTCTTTCTATCCACTTGTCTTTGTGGTTTAAAATCACCATATTTTACATGTACATAAGACAGGCTTTTTGTCAGTAATAAGCTTGCTGAGATAATACAATCCGTTTTCAAAATAATACTAGATTTTTGATGTTAGACCATCATTTTTTTACCACAAAAATGCTCGTTCACGTGCAGTGGCACGAATTGCGTGTTTTCTTGCGTGCCACTGCACAAAAAAATGTGCGTAACCTCTGCCTAAAGTGTGCCAAAAATGTGCTTAGCCCGTGCCTTGTCTGTGCCTAAACTGAGCCTAAACAGAGCTCAAAGCGTGCCTAAACTGTGCCGAAACCGTGCATCATGTGTGCCTAGACTGTACCAAAATCGTGCCCAGCCTGTGCCTAAACTGCCCCGAAAACCGTGCCGATAAACTGCACCAAAGCCGTGCATAAAATGTATATCAAAATCGTGCCTTAAATATGCAAATTAGTTCTTTAACTTAAGAACAGAAGCATTCAAAGAGGCTTACACACACTAAACAGGTCATAAAATAGTTTCAGGTTTAATAAGTATTTTAACTTGACTTAACGAAAAACAAAAATATTCAACTTCGCTTTCCATTTGCTTGTCGCCAGCTGAGCCGTTTTAAAAACCGATTAATATTCACCCTGAACGTCAACAATCGATCTAGTCATTATGCTTCGTGTTTACATTTACATCAATGTGAATAACTACAAAATGCACTTGTTAAATAGTTTATCTACAAAATAACGGAAAAAGTAATGCTCGCTTCTCTGTTCTTGCCGTTTGTCTTAGGAGCATTCGCAACTGACTAGCTCAAGACCCGGCTATTTTCACCTGACGTAAAATGGTTACAGTTTACGTTCAAATGAAGTCGCAAATCCATTTCATCAAAAAAATGCCGTTTGTGATTGGTTGCTTATTCCCTATAACGCTCTTGTGACAGGTCAAATATCCTAACTGTGCGAGCATTTACCTTAAATGAACCGAAAATAAAAGCTTGCTTAACATTTTCAAACGATCAAAAATTGGAAATAGTATTTCTAACCGTAAAAGAAACGTCTATACGAGCATCAAAGTGTTTGAAATCACACGTTGTTTGAATACAATGTTTTTGATTGGTCGAGCCATTTTTTCCTCAGCGTCGGCATCTATCCATCCGCACATACATCCCTCAGGCCTGCCGCCCATTGGGATGTAAAAACCTCCGTTCCCGGTATTAATAATTATCTCTTCTTAAAGCACATGCAGCCAAGTGGGGAGGTTGCACTACGAGACGGTAAATTAAAGACAAATTATTTAGCCCGTGCGTAAATGCTTAAGATCAGCGCACTATTGGCAAACTCGAAAAAAACTCGCAGTTCCTCACCCTTTTTTAAAAACAATAAGAAGATAATTAAGAGAGACTGGTTGTTTTTACCATATTGTAAGCAGTGTTGCTCCTTTTAAAAAGTGTAGTACCGCAAAATTTTGAAAACCAAACTGGGGAGTATGAATTCCCAACCTTTGAAATTGACACGTCTTCTCCAGTCTCACAACTTCGAAAGTTTGACTTAGCAAGTCTATTAAATAATTTACTTATTTATTCAATCATTTATTTACTTATTTTTAAGACAGCTACATCATAACAAGATAAAGAAGGCATAAATTACTCTTACCTTAGCTAACGTCGACACGCACAATCCAGACAATCGAACCGGCTTACTGATGGCTGACAAATTTACGGGTCAGTTGTGATCAAAAATTCCAACGAACATGCTCCAAAAGCGTGTAAGTGCACTTAAAATCGTGCATAAACCGTGCCTTGGCTGTGCCAAACTTGCACCAAAACCGTGCCTAGGCTTTGCCTAAACCGTGCCTAAACTGTTTCCAAACCGGGCCTAAACTGTGCCTAAACTGTGCCTAAAGTGTGCCTAATCTGCGCTAAAACCGTGCCTTAACTGTGCCCTTGCTGTGTCTCAAATGTGCCTAAATTGTGCCTAACATGTGCCTAATCTGTGCCTAAATTCAATTTTTTCGTGCTTTTGCACAAAAAACGTGCCGTTCTATAAACACGTAATTAGTGCAAACGCACGATGTTACGGTCGTGTACACCAGCTCCATGCGCCAGCCCTCCACTTAAATGCTCGTCTGACCCCATAAAGGTCACTAAAGTGGTCGGATAATTTGCAACACCCTACTATTGAGCAAGCAGCGCCCTGGTACATGAAGTGGCTTTGTTTTGGATGCCCCAGGGCGCAGCTTGCTCACCAGCAGGGTGTTATTTTGTACCATGTAACTGGGTCGTGCAATGGGCCTACTATTCTGCGAAATTATGCGGAATATAATACCGGTTGATACTTAGCCGACGAGTCCGTAGAGCCGAGTTGCTGTTATCCGGCCGTTTGCGAGACTTCGGCTAAATTATCTTTTCTTAGCGTATATCGCAGGATATCTAAGGATATCCTCGAGCGTTTGGACGAAGATTTGCCAAACTGGCAACCCTGGACTAAAGAGTACATTGTGCTAACATCCATGCATTAAAACTGACGTTTTTTATCTGTTTCTCAGATTTTAAATTCTCGACTCAATTAATTTCCACCTTGGTAGTTGCAGCGATAATAGTATTTCAGGTATGTGTTAAAAGACCTCTCCTTGACACGTTTTGTAACATATTTTTGGTTGGTTATATTAAGTGCTATCAGTACTAATTAAATTACAAAACACAAATGATCGTTAAAAATAGTTATATTCCATTACCTGTCTAACAAGAAAAATTAATTTCACTGTGACAAGGCTGTATTCTGAGGAATTTGACATCAAAGGGCAAAGTTCTATATGGATTTATTTCCGACTTTCTGAAGATTTAGACCCCATAATTGTCACAGGAAATAGAATAACAAAATAATGTTGCCAGTTTAGAACCTTGGAAAGGGCAAAGCAGATTGTGAGAGAAATTGGCAAGTTGATATAAAATAAGATATAATGAATCAGTTGCGGATCTAGGATTTTTATTAGGAGGGGGTGCACCACTAAGGAATGACGTAATTGATGGGTGACGTAAGTGGAACGATACTGGTTATAGTAGAAATTAGCAGGCCATAGCATTTTATTTTACTGATTTCATTTGTTTGCACTTCCTCATAAGTTCAAACGAGTCACCCGCTTGCTTTCTGTATGGAGGCGAAGTATGCTGAAGAATAGCAGGGTTCGTGAATATGTTCATGCTATTTCTCCCACTTTAGATTTTAATAAATGGCCTAGCATTGTTTGATTACTACAAAAAGTTTTACGTTTCTGGATGCGAGAGTGATTCTAAATGCAAGAGCTTGATCCGTCTTATTTTTGGTAAGTACGTTTTGTCAGGCCTTGTTGTGTCATATACTAGTACACGCGCGGTAGATAGCCAATTTTCCATCTTTTAGTGATCAGTTTTTACCAAAACGTATATATAATTGACTGAATTTATGAAAACCGAACTAATGAACCCCCTTGCACTGTGAAGAGTGTTTCTCGCGTCGACCGTTATAGCTTAGAAGGACAAAAACGGAAAAAGAAATAAAACAGTGCTGAGCGAAGAGTTAGAGAGAGGAAAATGGAAAAAAGGACCGATATTTCTTTTATTTTTATAGTGTCAAAAAAATCATTTCGAAAAAGTTTCAGTCAAAATCCTTTGACCTGGTTTTGATAAATCAAGACATATATTTAAATACGCTTTTATTAAGTTTATTCGTGTCAGTCATGATCATTCAGTCCGTCAGAAAGCCATTCAGCCAATCAGAAAGTCATCCAGCCAATCAGAACGTCATTCAGCCAATCAGAAAGTCATCCAGCCAATCAGAACGTCATTCAGCCAATCAGAAAATCATTCAGCCAATTAGAACGTCATTCAGCCAATCAGAAAGTCATCCAGCCAATCAGAACGTCATTCAGCCAATCAGAACGTCATTCAGCCAATCAGAAAGTCATTCAGCCAATCAGAAAGTCATTCAGCCAATCAGAAAGTCGTTCAGTCAATCAGAACGTCAGCCAGCCAGTCAGCTATCCCGTCTTTTTTTTTATTTTTTTTACATTTAGTACATTACTACTTTAACAATGACTACTAAAAGAAAAAATCTTATTAGCGGTCAATTATCTTATTAGCGGTCAATCCTGGACATATCTAA
The DNA here is from genome assembly GCA_947652115.1 of Blastomussa wellsi. NCBI lineage: Eukaryota > Metazoa > Cnidaria > Anthozoa > Scleractinia > Plerogyridae > Blastomussa > Blastomussa wellsi. The sequence continues at coordinate 13,462,038 of OX393573.1, forward strand.
TTTCGTCAGTCCGTGAGTTAGTAATTAAAGGGGCACTGTCACGGTTTTTTTGACGTATTTTATAATGCTGAAATATGTTCCTGCAGCAATGAAAACCCCAAAATAATGGTGCAGTTTTGTTACCTGGGACTATATCACTACACTGAAACCATTTACTGCCGCTTATCACACTTAGGATGGCAATGATGAAAATGGATTGAAATTTTTGAAATAATCGCCAGAAATTCACTATGGTTTGCTCTCTGAGCCACAATTCGTTTGATATCTTCCGATCCTGTTAGTCCATCAGCAGCATTTTGGGCACGGGTAATGGTACCAGGTAATGATTTTAGCAACGAATGAAGCTGAAAACAGCAAAAACCATGGGACAGTGCCCCTTTAAGTCCATGGTTTAGTTATACCCACGTGTAGTCACTTCCGGGCTTTGTTGTCATCAGGGTGTTCACCATTACTGCCTGGGAGAAAAAGAGGTTGTATTTCAGTGTTTCATTATAGATGTACACAGGATTCCAACACCTTATTTGTGGAAATTATATTTCATGTTTATTTATTTACTTCATTCATTTTTGTCCAGGGTCTCTGCAGGGAGGGTATATTGTCGCAGCGTTCTTCTCTATCACAATGCTACTGCATTTCATGAAGTGCCATCGGTGAGCCCTCCTCTTCTGTTAACCATGTTCATTGAAACCTGAAATATTTCCGGAATGTTGTTTGTGTCTTGACCAATCGCAGTAAAGATCGTGACACACGAATAAACCGCAGAACCACAACTAATTACCGTTGCTTTTTGATGACGATAGCAATTTTTGAAAGTACTTCTAACACGTTTAGGTTTTCTTTTCTTCCAACCATTTTACCGATGAGGTTGAGAGTCACCTATATTGTACATTTACACCATTTTTAAGAGGTTATACGGTTTTGTTTTTTACTTAAATGACGGGCTTTTTCTCAATAAACCACGTTGGCTGTACACCTTGACCAATAAAACATCAAAACACAAAATTAATGAACATAGGTGATAAAATAACAACACCTTGTTCGTATTCTGGTCTTGTTGGCAGATATTGGAAACTTTTAGTTGGTTCCCTAACTAGTGCCCATATCCATGTGATTTTATTCGATATTTTCCAGGAGCCACATTTTTCAGTTGTATCGAGGTCAAAGAGCACTTTCTCAAGATGTGTTTGTTTCTCCTACGCGGCTGGTGGTAGGTTATTTTTAATTTTAATTGTAAACTGAGGTAAAAGACTAATGCAGTACATAAATGCATACATTCGTGAACTTTATTTTGACTCTAATCTGAAGAGTAGCTGAACAGCTAATATCTTCGAGGGAAAACAAACAATTTTGCAAACAAACAAACAAACAACAACAACAACAAAACTATTGTAATCTATGAGCATTATGTTACCCTTTAATATTTAAAAGAATACTGCTTTCATTGGCAGTCGCCCATGTCTTTATGGTGGTTAGGATATCTTTAAAAGACTCAATCATTGTGTCACACAACAGTCCACATGTTCATGTGGTCTGACTTGGCTTGCCTGAGAGTCACAATGTCAAATCCAGTTACATTGTCTTTGCAAAACAAGGAAAATGGCTTCCTTGAGAGAAAGTCGAAAATGAACAACCTAGCTGTAAAATTCTCAACGATAATGCAATAATGACAATGCTTTATTGGTAACATCCCTATTGAGAAGCTCCACATTCACCAATTGGAATGATATTATAATAAAAACAGGTGTCGAAAGTAAAATATAAAATTTTGAAGGGAACAAGTGTATTTTGATAGTGATAGAGTTGTGAGTGGATAGTATTGTCTCGCTCCAGGAAATTTCAAGGTACAGATAAACTAGATATACAAGAAAACCGTGTTCAGGTCAGTCTACTAGAAAAGCTGAATATCTATGTCACCATTCGACGTTATGGTTTCATGTACTTTTCAGCATTCGCAATGGGAACGCTTGTAAGGAAATAATTCTAATTGTCTGGGGTGTCGCACGTCTCTCGTTGCAATGCAAATGGTTTGTTGGAGAAGACGCATTTCCCTCTTTTTCATGTGTTTTATGCTCATTTGTTTATTGAAGTTATTTTTTTCCTTTCTCAGGGAAGAAGCATTCGATTTTCTGGATACCAGATAGCCTACGTTGTTACTGGTAATGGCGCACGCTCAAGGAGCACTTGCGACATTTCAGTTAGTTTAGCCCCTTTTAATTTATATAATTTGGTTTTATCAACTGGGTTGATAATGTCAATTGGCCACCGTAAAGAGATTCAAGTGCTGACATTTCGAGCGTTAGCCCTTCGTCGGAGCGAATCAAGGAATTGTGCGTCGTGTGTCTTTATATACAGAAAGATGGAGCTTCGCTATTGGCTGGTGCCTGGTAACGTGAAAACTTGGGAATAAATTAGTTGAATGAAAAGCGTTCGTTGATACCGTGAGGATTAAGAGTGCCGATTTGAAAAATAAATTTTTGTTCTAGAGTTTTACGGCTTTCCGTGTTTCCTTGGTGAAGGGAAAGGCCGCAGACTGCCATATGTTGCTTAGAATGATTTGGGAGATTGAAGTGTCTCGCGACCGGTTTCGATGCATTTTTGTCGTCTTTCTCTACGTCACGAAGGTGTTCTCGGAATCGGTCGCCAAGTCGTCTCCCTGTTTCGCCGATGTATAGCTTTTTGGAAAGAGTGCAAGTTATACAGTAGATGGCATTGGCTGAGGTACAGGTCAAATGATCAGTGATTTTGATAGATCGCTTGGGTCCCGATATTTTGTCAACGTTGTGAATGAAAGGGCATGTTTTGCATCGTGCGCGAGCGCATTTAAAAGTTCCGGGTTGATCACTAGTTTGGAATGCACTTCTGACTAAAAAGTTACCTATGTTTTTGTCGCGTTTAAATGAAATTAATGGAGGTTGCGAAAAGATTCTACCAGTGTCGGGATCATTTTGAAGTAATTTAAAGTTTTTGAGAATGATGGATTTAACTGCGTGGTTGTGAGGGTGAAATGTGAGGGTGAATGGAATTCTAATTCTACACGACGCACAATTCCTTGATTCGCTCCGACGAAGGGCTAACGCTCGAAACGTCAGCACTTGAATCTCTTTACGGTGGCCAATTGACATTATCAACCCAGTTGATAAAACCAAATTATATTGTTATACTTCCCACCGACGCAGCACCACAGTTTCTTTAGAAACCTACCCCCTTTTAATTTAGACCGGTTTATTCCTGACCTTTTCAAACGGTGAATCCACCCCACGTAACCTGTTAAACAGGCGGAAATTGATCATATCCAAACTAATGGAATCAATAAAGCATATCAAAAAAAAAATATCTATGGTCTTACATTTTTAGTGCTGTGATCTAGAGAAATCTGCCAGCATGATTTATCATTTTTTATGTCCCTCGGATGAACTATCTCCCGATACCGAAGGAAAAGGCAAATAATTGGTTGAATTCATGAGATTTTTATTCATTTGACTTATTTGACGAGCTCATTATGTCTTCTTTTCAATGTCTAGGAAATGCCATCATGGGTGTTTCTTTGGCTGTAATTGCGCTGATTCTGGGATTTCTGCTAAAATACAGTAAGGAAATCTTCAGTAAAGAAACCATGCAAAGACTGGGAACGATTGGATTAGCGTTATTGTAAGTCTCCCATTGTTTGAACTGACAACACCAACTACGCTGACTACACCGACTACACTGACTACACTGACTACAAGGACTTCACTGACTACAATGACTAAACCGACTACAATGACTACACCGACTACACTGACTAAAAGGACTACAAGGACTACAAGAACTACAATGACTACACCGACTTCACTGACTACAAGGACTTCACTGACTACAATGACGATACCGACTACACCGACTACACTGACTACAATGACTAAACCGACTACAATGACTACAGTGACTACACCGACTACACTGACTACAATGACTAAACCGACTACAATGACTACAATGACTACACCGACTACAATGGCTACACTGACTACAAGGACTACACCGACTACAATAACTACACTGACTACACCGACTTCACTGACTACAAGGACTTCATTGACTACAATGACTACAGTGACTACACCGACTACACCGACTACAATGGCTACACTGACTGCACTGACTACACTGACTACACCGACTACACCGACTACACTGACTACAAGGACTTCACTGACTACATTGACTACGCTGACTGCACTGACTACACTGATTACACCGACTACACCAACTACACTGACTACACTGACTACACCGACTACACTGACTACACTGACTACGCTGAGTACACCAACTACACTGCCTACACTGACTACACCGACTACACCGACTACACTGACTACGCTGATTACACCGACTACACCAACTACACTGACTACACTGACTACACCGACTACACCGACTACACTGACTACGCTGAGTACACTGACTACACCGACTACACCGACTACACTGACTACACTGACTACACTGACTACACCGACTACACCGACTACATTGACTACACTGACTACAATCACTACACTGACTTCCATGATAATAATTACATTTTGTCATATAGACCCACTGTTGGTATGGCGATTTCCTTCTGGTTGTTCCAGATCTTTCTTGAACGCTTTGCATTTCGCGACCGAGATTTCCCAAACATTGCCATTACTGTGGATAACAAGTAAGTTTTTGACAAGCTCATTGCTCTCCTTCAAAGTATCCCTGTAAGAAAGCTAGTAAAGATTAGAGGAGCCTTTGTAAATGAAGATGTTTCTCTAAATCCTCATCTAATAAATTTATTGTGGTCTAATAAATTTATTGTGGCGTCCGCATAATATCAAAGGGACACTTAAGGGTCGATATATTTTTGTTCAAAAAAGTTTATAGTTGTACACAGATGTACATTTGGTGTTGCTGGGTGACTAGAATTCTCAGAACCCTATTCATAAACGCCCATTTGGCATTACCTCCTCCCCTCTCATTGATTAAGGCACGCCTTCAATTGGACCTGAGTAAATTAATTATAAGACAATGAAAGCATTCTTAGAAGTAGTTATCTTATCTCAGGTGCGATAATAGCATGCAGCGAACTTGTTTTCTTATAGCAGAACCATCCAGGTCTCTTTTTGATTGTCTGTTTTTATTTTGCTCGTCGTGACCTGGCGATGCAGCTTTTGATTGAATTATCTTTAATCTCTTTTCTTTCTCACAGACGGCTTTTCTCCATCGTTTCCTACTTCTTCTTTTTCTACAACATTCTTCTTGGATTTTTTTCCTGTGTTGCTCGCATTTTGAAGGGAATGTTGCTGGGCGTTTTATTTCTGTCTCGAATCGATCGTACGTCCTTCATGCAGGGATTCCAGACGTGGGACCAAGGTACGTAAATTTAATGGCCCCTGTTTTTGTGACGTTATCTTGAATCTAATGCTCTAGAACCAACCGATATCTAGCGTGCGTGCAGTTGTAACACGCAGGCTAACCCATGCCAAAACCTACGTCTTTCCCAGTTTCTCACCTCTTGTCATTCTCTGGACGCTGATCCAGATATTTCTTGCTCTTGATCTAGCGGCCCTGGCTTGAGGGCCCTAGCCGGGCATTTGACATCCTTTTGTGTTCTTGGTCAAAACAGTTCAATCTCATGGTGCCTCTTTCCACCCATGTTGATGTCAATCCTGCCGGTATACGAGCGCCTCATCCCAGTCGGCTGTGCTATGGAAACCTGCATAAGCTCCGACCTGATTGACTACTTGGCTCGAATGCAGACTCTACCATGTCTGTATAATTTGGTTTTATCAACTGGGTTGATAATGTGAATTGGCCACCGTAAAGAGATTCGAGAGCTGACGTTTCGAGCGTTAGCCCTTCGTTGAAGGCCAATTCACATTATCAACCCAGTTCATAAAAGCAAGTTATATTGTTATACTTCCTACTGACGTAGCACCACAGTTTCTTTAGAAACTTACCCCCTCTACCATGTCTTGCCTACGCAGTAAGACAATGAGGAACTGGCCTCCACGCGTCAGCGAAATGTTAAAGGATTGCGGAATGTTATACTAATTGTGGAAAAAGTTCATGTGTAAAAATATATTTCAATTGACTGTATGTAACTAAAAGGATTGATGGGATGCAAGTTGCATACACGACCAGTTCGCGACCGTGGTTTTATTTTAAACTGGAACTGCTTCGATCAAATCCGGGTAGTTACAGGATAGAGCATCTACTACACTAGAACTTTACAGATTTCAAATTCGAATTCAGCGCCCAGATCACTTGGCGCGAGAAAATACTGAACAACGGATTTGGCAAATCCAAGTTTTACACCAGTGACGTGAAATCCCCGCCACCCCTCACTGGGGGATACCCCGGGCATTCAGAGTGAATTCCCCCGCCCTCTAAACATCAAGCACAACTCATTTAATAGATAATATTTTTTTGAACAACTAGAGCTTTCACGGAATTTTTTTCATATCACTGAAGTCAAGGTTAGTTATTTTTCCATTCCTCTATTGCTTACATTTTCTTGTTCTTTGCTATTTCCCTCAGCCTTTGTAGCTTATTTGGGCTTTGTCCACTTACTTGTTGCTCACAGTCATCCCGTGATGCTCATGTTCTGTCAGCTGCTCATCAACAGAAACAAGGATCGACATTTCCAAAAGTCGCTCGATGAGAGTAAGTAACGCCGGCCGCTATAGTTAAACGTTCAGCTTCGTGTTCGAACAGTACCTAATCATTAAGAATAAGCTTGAAACATTGTAGCCGATACGCTAAAACTAAATTATTCTTTGTAAGAAAACAAAAATATTCTTCGTGTAAACGAGTTCCAATCTGAATGGATGAGAGAAACGTGTATGTGGTAAAATCGCGACTATCATCGTCTCATGCGTAGAAAACAAGACCGTAGTCCGAGTATATTTTTGCCCCGGGGGGGTACTCCCGTATGAAAATGACGGGGGTGCTCGTCGGAAATTTTCGAAAACACCCCTAAAAGGTACCAGAATCTCATTTTGTGGGCGTGGCTCAGAGCAATTTTTACCCCTAAAAGGTACCATTTCTGAAGTAATAAATTAACTGGATCTGGCAATTTTTATAGTGGACAGCTTGAGATAATAATGACAACTCAGAGATGTTGAAAGAAGCAACAGCTTTTTAAGAACATTAATTAGAAATTATTTTTCTTAGTTTTCTTTTGTAAAACAAATGCGGGCCTATACGGAAGGCCCCTAAAAGGTACCACAACATCTTAAGCGGCGGTCATTTTAGATTTTTGCACCCTAAGCGGTACCAATTCACAAATTTTACCCCCTAAAAGGTACGACGAGCACCCCCGTCATTTTTATAGGGGAGTACCCCCCCCCCCCCCCCGGGATTTTTGCAAGCTAAGCATGATCATTCAACAAAATATTCAGCAAATTGTCACGTTTCCCATAAATGGTCATGAAGCGATTGTTATCCGTAAGTTACTATGATTTGTCCAATAAAATCAGCTTTTCTAGCTGAATAATGCTCTTCGTTGACAATTTCTTGAATAATAAAACAATTATCCTGCTCCATCTTGCTGATTTTAGCCAACTTGATTTTTGCCAACTTGAGGCCTACGGCCTCGTCGGCTAAGTATCAGGCGATATTCCGCGCGATTTCGCAGGGTAATTGTTCAATAACTTTTGGCGAAAACCAGGGGCTTCATGTGATTGGTTGCTAGAGCGATTAGGTGAAATCAAAAGGCATCAAGGTCGAATTTCGAGACACGGATATAATGAGAGTATTGGTTTGTCAATTGAAGGTTCGCCGTTAAAACAGTCTGCACATTTGAGAGCTCCAGGAAAATCAAAAGGTGTGTGCATTGTTTAGGCAAATTATCCTAGTCACATACTTGTCTTGAAATGGGCCTGATTCCTTGTCTATGCAGACCTTTACTCGCTATACAAATTTACTGACATACCTGGGGTCATAAATAGCCTTTCAACTTTGAGCAACTAATTTCCTAAGATAAACGAAACAATTGAAACTAAAATTGATCAATACAGCCGCACTAGGGAAAGACCATAGTTGAAATTACTGATCGTTTATAGTAGGCGACACTTCATTCGAATGGTTCAACTCCAATTGTTAAAGCATGCTTCCCTTTCCGCCTACCCCGCGTTATCTCATCTTTTGCAATCTTGATGGGCTATTACTTTAAGAAATTCTAATTGCCATCTCTTTTTATTCCTTTTTTCAGCGTATCCTCGAGAACTCCGTCTTCCGCGC